>CM061919.1:244912032-245161087 GCA_031002005.1 Vandiemenella viatica
ACTCATATATAGTAAACTAACATGGGATAGCATGCACTCAAAAACTGCTGTAAAAATTATGATACTAACAGTTTTAAGTAATGACTGCTTATGAGTGGTGGTACTGGTTGTAAGAAAATAACTGGTTGTTAGATGCCGGTAAACAGTTTATACACTGTTCCACATAATAAGTATTAACTAACTCGGATTGTATTTGTAGATTACAGGAAATATTGGTTATACTAATGGGTCGTAATAACTTCTTGTCAATATAATATTATCAATTATATAGTAATATTGACATTAAATAAGTGTATGTACTGTTCCAACATCCCCGAGATTATTCTCACATGGGATCAAAGTGAACATATCTATCTATCTATCTATCTACGTGGACGGGGGGGGGGAGGGTAGTGCAAAAGCACGTGGGCTACGTGGGGGAGAAAGGAGGGGGGGTCACAGGTGGCCAAAATGGAGCTACGTGGTTTATGAACGCTCCCTTATCTCCAATATCGACTATATTCTGTATAGCTGTTACCCGCACTAAAATCATGATCTGATTTCTCTCTTAGACTAATATCATTAAGAGAAGAGCTACATGATCAAAGGCCCCGTTGGTTCACTAAACGCATTATTTATTTTTGTCTGATTTTTTTCAATTTTTTTTTATGATGCGTCCCCACAACAAATTACATTCGTCGGTCTAGAGCAGGGGTCCCCAAACTTTTTACCTGTCTACCCTTCATAGGATATTGCCTTTTATTGACCCACAGGTTAAGTATTTAATAAAAACATGAATCATTTTTGCCATTTCTAATGCTAAGCAGTAAGGAGATCTGCATAACTACTCAACGAAATAATTTACAGTTCCGTATTCTACAAAATCACCCAATAACATTAACAGAAAATTAAGATATTTTCAACTGTTATTATAATCTCAAAAAATAATAACAAAATTAGAGATAGATGGAATAAATTCGAATAAAGATTTGCCAAATAAAACAGATGGTTCTTGCACTGTTTTAATTGTCGTATAACGATGGATCCACCTTCCTAAGAAACTCTTCAGATGATTCTCTACAAACGAATACCTTTAATAACCACCTTACCTCACTGTACCACACAACCGACTTGTAGCGAAGAGTCGAGCGTACGGTATATCTGATCAGATCTGCAAATGGATACGCGATTTCTAAACTGGTCAGTCGCAGTATGTCGTTGTTGACGGGGGAAGCCTCTTCAAAGCTAGATGTTACTTCGGGCGTTCCTCAAGGAAGTGTAATAGGACCGCTTCTTTTCTTAATTTTTATAAACGATCTCGGTGACAATTGCAGGATGCGATTTTTTGCTGATGATGCACTATTTATAGGGAAGTGTGGTGCTCTGACGATTGCTTAGAAATACAGCGCGATCTGGATGTTATTTCGGAATGGTGCCATAAATGGCAGCTACACTTAACTGTAAAAAGTGCAAGGCAATGCAACATCTATATAAAAATGAATTGCTGTTCGTTAGTCTCGCTAAAACTCGGGAATGGCTAGACCGATTTGGCTAATTTTGATCTTGAAATATTTGTGGAGGTTCAGGGAAGGTTTAAACGGTGAGAAAAAATGGAAAAATTGCGAGGAAAATACTAAAAACGACAATTTAATCTTATATATAAAAATCAATGTGAGTTTTCTTTATGCTCTATGTGCTCCTAAACCGTTCATCCGATTACGGTGAAACTTTGGTGAGTTGTCTAGAGCGTTTCGGAGATGGTTCCTAAGAAATAAAATTTCCAAAAAACCACCCCTTCCTCCCCATAACACCCCATAATTTAAACAACCCAACAGATTTTGTCCGATTTCCACCAAAATTTGCACACGTATTCTTGAAAACAAATTGAAATATATTGCCTGTATATGGTTTCCAAAAACGCAACCCCTCATTCCCTTCACATCCCCCTAATTTACACAAACCCACAGATTTTATCCGATTTTGATGGAAATTTGCATATGTATACTGTAAAACAAACAGAAAAATACTGCCTACATTTGGTTTCCAAAACCGCATCACGTTTCCCCCTTCCCACCCCTTAATTTTTACACAAACCCACACTTTTTATCCGATTTCCATGGAACTTTGAACATATATACTTTTTTAAAAGATTAGTTTAACAAAAACCCAATCCCTATCCCCTTTTCCACCCCAAAACCATCCCCTCTTCCCCTTTATAACCCATAATTTAAAAAATACACTCATTTTATCTGATTTTGATGGAAATTGGCACACATATACTGTAAAACAAATATAAAATTACTGCCTACATGCAATGAAACAGTAATTAAAATGTATACATGTATATCTAATTTTTACTAAAAACAAACTTTCAAATGTATTCATTTAATCTAATTTACACAAACCCACAGATTCCGTCCGATTTCGATGGAAAATTGCACACGTATAATATTAAATATACAGAAAAATACTGCGAATATATGGTTGGCAACACTGCATGCCTTAAACAATTGACTATCATGAAATAAAAGACGCTATTGAGTTTTATTTTAACGATAAATAGTTTCAGTCTACTTTGGAACTTCGAATAGATAACATATATCCACAACATTCGGGCGGACTATCGTGTATTACGATTTTAGAAATACATAATAGTGTCACTTGGAAGTGTTTCAGTGCGCGAGAACTTTATTTACTGTTATTGTTTTAAAATGCCAAGGAGAAGACGACCTGACTTAGGACGTCGAAGTCAATCAAATGTGCGACGAGCTACCTCACGTGCAAACCGCACTGATGACCAGCGAGAGACGGATAATGATAACTTTCGTATTAGTATGGCAGAATTGCGTTCCACAGTGAATAATAATGAAGTAGATAGGCTTAGAATGGAACGAGTTCGGGCACACCAAACACAACAACAGCGAGCACGACTTAATGAAATAGAGCGATTCCGCAGACGCAGTGTTCCTGTAAACCTGGAACGAGCAGCATTCCACTACGACCCGGAAATAGATTATTATGCCGACAAATCCGTAACAATTGGGGAAATGACAACCATTTGTCAATATTGTAGAGCGTTAAAATACAGCGGTGAATCTACTGGATTATGTTGTGCTGGTGGTAAAGTAAAATTGCCACAATTGGTCCCACCACCAGATCCATTACGCTCATTAGTTTCTGGTATGGGAAATGACTCTAAACACTTCTTGGCCAACATCCAAAAATATAACAATTGCTTTCAAATGACGTCGTTTGGCGCCACGCATATTGTACAGGACAATTTCATGCCCACTTTCAAGGTAGTATATCACAATTGTTTTTGATAAAATTAAAATTTGTAAATAATTTAACAAGATCATAAACAATTGCAGATACAAGGACAAATTTATCACCTACTGGGAGCGCTGCTGCCACTTCCAGATGCAGATCATCAATTCTTACAAATTTATTTTATGGGCAATCAGGATGCCGAAGTTGATAAGCGTTGTGCTCATAATCCAACAGTGAAGCGAACCATTGTCCAAGAACTGCAAACGTTTCTTCATCAGAACAATGACTTAGTAAAAATGTTCAAAATGGCATTGGATCGGATGCCATCGGACAGCCATAATATCGTCATTAGAGCTGACAAAACGCCTGCTGGTGAGCATGCAAGGAGGTTTAATTCTCCGACAATCGACGAAGTGGCTATTGTCGTTGTTGGAGAAAATTTGCAGTCTAGAGATATCGTGCTTCATCGTCGGAACAATGAATTGAAACGTGTGTCTGAAACGCATAGGAGTTATGACGCGTTACAATATCCATTAATCTTCTGGCAAGGAGAAGACGGATACCATTTTAATATCCAAATGGTTAATCAAGTAACAGGTAACTAGATTAAACGATATTAAATAATAATTTTAAAATTCAATATATCTATGTAATTGTTTCCATTTACGATTCCAGGTGCTGAAACCAACAAAAAAGTTAGTGCAATGAATTTTTATTCATACAGACTCATGATCCGTGAAGGTGAAGTAAATCACATTTTAATGTGTCAACGGCTTTTTCATCAGTTTGCAGTTGACATGTATGTCAAAATTGAGACTGAACGATTGACGTACATCCGTTTGAACCAAACGGCAGCTTCGATCTGAAGAATACATTCATCTCCGTGATGCTATTAATGTCGATGGCAACGTAAATAATGTGGGAAGAATGACAATTTTGCCAGCCACTTACATAGGAAGTCCGCGCCACATGCACAAGTACGCGCAAGATGCGATGTCGTATGTTAGACAATATGGCCGCCCAGACCTATTCATTACATTCACCTGTAACCCACAATGGATAGAAATCAAGAAGGAATTGCTAAAAGGCCAAACACCACTTTGATAGACATGACATCACTGCCAGAGTTTTTAAACAAAAATTGAAATCTCTAATTAATTTCATTACAAAGCATCGTGTTTATGGCCAAGTCCGTTGTTGGATGTACTCTGTTGAGTGGCAAAAGCGTGGTCTTCCACATGCGCACATATTAGTTTGGTTAGTTGACAAATAAGGCCAGATGAAATTGATTCCATAATTTCAGCTGAGATTCACGATGAACAGTTGACCCAAATTGCATGCAGTAGTGACTAAACACATGATACATGGACCTTGCGGAATTTTCAACAACAACTCACCCTGAATGGTCGACGGCAAGTGCTCCAAGCGATACCCGAGGGACCTCATTGATGAAACCATCACGGGAAATTACGGTTACCCACTATATCGTCGGCGATCAGTTGCGGACGGTGGGCGATCGGTAGTTGTGAAGGTAAAAAGGACAAGATTTTGAAGTAGACAATCGTTGGATTGTGGCCGTACTCGCCACTATTGTCAAAAGCTTTTGAAGCTCACATCAATGTGGAATATTGTCACTCCGTCAAGTCGATAAAGTACATATGTAAATATGTTAACAAAGGTAGCGACATGGCCATCTTCGCTATAACAAATGCAAATTATGAAGTATCTCAGTATCAGATGGGTCGCTATATAAGTAGCAACGAAGCTATTTGGCGCATATTTTCTTTTTCGATCCACGAAAGACATCCTACCGTAGTCCATTTGGCAGTTCATCTAGAAATGGACAACGAGTGTATTTCAATCAAGAGAACGCGGCGGATAGAGCGGCACGTCCACCATCGACCACATTGACAAGTTTCTTCTCAGTTTGTCAAACAAATGTTTTCGCACGCACTTTGCTGTATGCTGATATGCCACGCTATTACACGTGGAACGCATCATCGAAATCGTTTCAGCGTCGGAAACAAGGAACACCAGTTGAAGGACACCCAAAGGTATTTGCCTCAGACGCTCTAGGTCCCATATACACAGTTCGTCCAAATAACGATGAATGTTATTATCTTCGATTGTTGTTGGTGAATGTTCGTGGCCCGACATCGTTTCAACAACTGAAAACAGTTGATGGACATCTATGTGCGACTTACCGCGAGGCGTGTCAACTACTACAGTTGCTCGAGAACGATTCGCATTGGGATAATACGCTCAAGGAATCCGTCATTTCTTCATCGCCGTATCAAATTCGCACATTGTTTGCGATTATAATATCAACATGTTTCCCCTCGAATCCGAAAGATTTGTGGATCAAATATAGAGATGACATGTCTAAGGATGTTTTGCATCGTGTGCGTTGTCAAACTTTGAATCCTACACTACAAATTACTACAGAAATTTACAATGAGACATTAATAATGATAGAAGATATGTGTTTATTGATGGCTAATAAAGTATTGTCGTGTTTGGGCATGACATCACCAGATCGTTCTATGCGCGATGCATTTAACCACGAGTTACAAAGAGAACAACAGTACGATATTGAAGTATTGACCGAAACAGTTCGTTCAAATGTTCCGTAATTGAATGAACAACAAAGAATTGCGTACGATACTTTGATAGAAGCTGTCAACAGTGGATCTGGTGGAATTAACTTTCCTGATGCTCCCGGGGGGACTGGAAAAACGTTCCTAATTTCATTGTTGTTGGCAAAGATCAGATCGCAAAATGAAGTAGCCCTAGCGTTGGCTTCATCTGGAATAGCTGCAACATTGTTAGAATGTGGGCGAACCGCACATTCTGCCTTAAAATTACCACTAAACATGCAAATCAATGAAGTACCAGTTTGCAACATCACGAAAACAGCGCAATGGCGAAGGTTCTACAGATATGCAAATTGATCGTTTGGGATGAGTGTACGATGGCCCACAAGAGGTCACTGGAGGCATTGGACAGAACGTTAAAAGATATTCGTGACAACCAAAACATTTTTGGTGGAGCCATGATTCTGTTGTCAGGTGATTTTCGTCAGACTCTTCCAATTATTCCCCGATCAACTGTTGCTGACGAACTAAACGCATGCCTAAAGTCATCTAATTTGTGGCGGCATGTAAAGACACTCCAATTAACAACTAACATGCGAGTGTTTTTGCAGCAAGATCAAACTGCGGTTGTGTTTTCGAAGCAGTTATTAGATATTGGAAATGGTAAGGTCGCATTTGACACCTCGACCGGATTAATTACACTACCCACGAATTTCTGTCTCTTCACCGACTCAAAAGAGGAGCTTATTCAGCGAGTTTTTACGGACATAGAACAACAGTTTAGTAACCATAGTTGGCTGAGTGAACGAGCAATATTGGCGGCCAAAAACAAAGATGTCGATGATCTCAATGCGACCATTCAGAACTTTCTTGCAGGAGAGTTTTTTTCATACAAATCAGTCGACACAGTTACAAACCAGGATGATGTAGTTAATTATCCCACAGAGTTTTTAAATTCACTAGAATTGCCTGGACTACCACCTCACAATTTACAGTTAAAAGTAGGATCAGTTGTGATTATGCTGCGTAACATTAATCAACCTCGACTGTGCAATGGAACGAGACTGGCTGTGAAAAAGCTAATGAATAATGTGATCGAGGCCACGATCATCAAGGGAAAATACAAAGGTGAGGATGTCTTGATTCCGCGTATACCGATGATTCCAACGGATTTGCCATTCGATTTTAAGCGTCTACAATTTCCCGTGCGTCTGGCCTTTGCAATTACCATAAATAAATCGCAAGGCCAGTCGTTGCAAGTTTGCGGAATCAACTTGGAGTTTCCCTGTTTCGCGCATGGACAATTATACGTCGCGTGTTCGCGCGTCGGACAACCATCGTCTTTATATATTTATGCACTGCAAAAAAAGACAAAAAATATAGTTTATCAGAAAGCTTTAAATTGATTATGTGTACAAATGTGTTGTATTTAATATAGATAAAATTTGTATTCAATTGAATTATTAGCAAATTTCGTTTAAGAACCAACCGAAAGTGTGAGATATAGTATGCTGAATGTGTGTGAGGGTATGCGTATGGGTGTATGTGAAATGTAAATGTGGTTTTGTTACTAAAACATATCCGTCCGAAATAAAATTATTATTGTTTTACATTCGTCACAAAGTAACAAAATGTTATAACAACTAGGCCATGAACTTTGGTTGTCCTGCCGCTCGATCCACTTTTTTCAAAACGGGCAATGCATATTACATTACAGAACAAACAAAAAATTGTAGGCACCTTATTTGTTGACATAAGTGTCTGTAGTAGAACAACTGCATAAACCGTGACATGCACAAAAGAGACACAACTGTACAGTCATGTCAATAAAGAGTTTTTGATTTGTAATGTCAGGTCTTGCCATCTCATGATGTAGGTGATACGAAGTTCACCGGGTCAGCTAGTAAGTAATAAAAAGACCCCGTTTGCTCACGAGTACAAAGTTAACAATTCAGTTGTTGACACTGTGGATTCCCTGAAGTATCTAGCGTAACAGTACAAAACAACATGAAATGGGACTTGTACATAACTTCCGTCGTAGGCAAAGCTAATTCTAAACTACGATTCATAGGTCGTATTTTGAGAAGTTGTAATGCTCATACAAAGGAAATAGCGCACAAAACACTAGTGCGTCCGCATTTGGAATACTGTTGTGCAATTTGGGATCCGTATCGCAAGGGATTGATTGACACATTAGAGAAAGTACAGAGGAGAGCCGCTCGATTCGTGACTGCTAATTACAGTCCTTACGTAAGTGTCACAGAGCTGATACGCGGGTTGGGCTGGAATTGTTTGGCGGACAGACGATGTCGTTTCCGTTTGAATTTGTTGGAGAATATGCGAAAATCTTTAATTTACGAGTGCAACGAAATACTTCTTCCGCCAACCTATTTAGGTCGCAATTACAGGAGGGATAAGATTCGAGAAATAAGATGCCGTACTGATTCATTTATGTATTTCTTCTTTCCTCGTTCTGTTCGGGATTGGAATGCACAGAATTAGGATTGGTGCTTAGCACCCTCTGCCACCCACAGTGTTTGTGATTTGCAGAGTACAGATGCAGATGTAGACTGTCCAAAAGTAATTGGTTGAAAGTTTTATGATTTACTTCACATAATTTCCAAACAGACGGGATGAGAGGATGAGCTTTAATTTTATTTATTCATTTTTATTTGAACATTCTTATTTTTCCCTAGACGGTTGAATTGGTCCTCTTTAGTATTAATCGGGCCCCTTTTGACCCCCGTGTATTAATGGACCCCTGGAGAACTCTTATCTACCCCAAGGGGTCTATATCGACCACTTTGCGGACCCATGGTCTAGAGCAGTGGTTCCCAACAGGTGGTCCGCGGACCCCCAGGGGTCCGCGAGCTATGCCAGAGGGGTCCGCAAACTGCTATTAGAATAAAAAATATATTAAATATATTTCGTATGATAACAAATTTTTTGTTTTGGCCGTTTCCTGCATGAGCAGAGCTTTAGCGAACGGCTAACTTCTGCGTCTAGCAGAAAATAGTTCTGCTGTATGCCGTTAGACTGCGCGCGGTGCCTCTTTGCAGCTGGCAACTGACAGTCACTTTACACAGAAATTCGTATTTCAGACGACAATCGGCCATTGTTAATTTATTGCCAGTGCTTTCACAGACCGTGTTCAGTATTCAATATTCTGTATTACAACAGTAGTGTTTGTAAAGCGTTGTTTTTCGCGGAAGCTACAGTTCGTGTAGTTAAAAATGGACCGTTGGTTAAAAAGTGGTTCGTTAAAACGAGAAAGGTCTACAGATGAAGAGGAAGGTAATGCATTTGATGTGCAAGCAAGTAAGTCAGTGACTCTCGAATCGAAGTCAGTGTCCATTGAACCTAAATCGTCGGCGTACCTTGAACCTAACTCTTCCAAGATCAGTGTTAAGCTTACTGGAAAAATTAGAAAATATAACTCTGATTACTTGGAAATCGGTTTTACGTTCACTGGACCTGAGCAACAGCCTAAACCTCAATGTGTAATTTGTTATGAAAGCCTTTCGAATGAATGTATGAAACCAGCAAAACTCCGGCGTCATCTTGAAACAAAGCACCCAGAGTACAAAAGTAAGTCATTAGATTTTTTCAAAAATAAATTAGGAGAGTTGAAAATATCTCGTAAAACAATTACTAAACACTCTGGTGCAAATGTAAACGAAAATGCAACCCTTGCGTCTTACGAGGTGGCTCAGCTTGTTGCTAAATGTGGGAAAAACCACACAATTGCTGAGGAACTTATACTGCCATCAGCAATAATACTTTGCAAGAGAATGTTAGGTGATGCAGCTGCTAAGGTAATAGGAACTGTCCCGCTATCAAATAATACTGTTCAAAGACGAATTACTGATATGGCAGTTAACATCGAAGAAACATTGTTGGCTAGACTTTGCATGAGTGACATGTACGCTCTACAATTGGATGAAAGCACAGACTTATCTAAAAAAGCTATAATGTTGGTTTTCGCACGATTCTTATGGGAGGACCAAGTGTTTGAAGATTTCCTTTTTTCATGCGAACTACTGCATACAACAGCAGACGATATTTTTACTGCATTAAATAATTATCTCAATGAACACGATGTCACCTGGAAAAAATGTGTAGGCTTGTCGACGGATGGAGCAAAGTCAATGGCTGGCAAAAAAACAGGACTTCTAGCTCGTATCAAAGCAGTAGCCCCTGAGGTGAAATGGACTCACTGTTGTATCCATCGTGAAGCCTTAGTAGTCAAAAGATTGCCTGAACCTTTGCAAAAGATACTTAACGAAGTAGTTCAAATCATTAACTATATTAAAACTCGACATCTGCAATCCAGATTATTTTCTTTATTGTGTAAAGAGATCGGCAGTGAGCATGAGCAACTTCTTATTCATACAGAAGTAAGATGGCTTTCTCGAGGTAGGATCTTGTCAAGATTTTTTGAACTTAGAGACGAGGTTCGTGTCTTCCTTCTTGACACAAAGTACGCGGATTTTCTCACTAACTTCTCTTGGCTTTGCTCAGTTGCGTACTTAGCTGATGTGTTTGAACACTTGAATGTGTTAAACTTGAGTTTACAAGGAAAAAATGTAGACATGTTCAAAGTTGAGGATAAGATTAGTGCTATGGTCAAAAAATGTCAAATCTGGGCGTCAAGAATAGAAAACGAGTCACTAACTAACTTTTCTACTTTAAAACAATTCTTGGAATCATCAGAGGAGAGTCTGCCTGACCAGATCAAGATCAATGTAGCCGATCATCTACGCAGCCTAGCCACCACTTTTAGAGAGTATTTCCCTAAACCTGACCCTGACGACAGATGGATTCGAAATCCTTTCAGCTGTGAAGAAATAGACAAAATCCATGGCCTCACTGTAGAAGAGCAAGATCAACTTGTGGATCTGTCCAGCTGTGGTACGATGAAAAACATTTTCATCTGTGATAAAATTACAGACTTCTGGGCATCAGCACGCAATGACTACAAGAAACTTGGAGATAAGGCAATGAAAAAGATTCTTCCATTTGCAACCACATATCGGTGTGAGCAAGCATTTTCTTCCATGTGTTTCATGAAAAACAAATATAGGAATCGACTCGACATACGGTCGGATTTCAGATTGAAAGTTTCAAGTTTGGAACCTAATATTTCAGAAATAATGAACTCAAAGGTCAGATTGAACTCATCTCATTAAGAATTGAAAATTAAAACTAACCGTATACTGATGGAGTACTTTCAAATAAATAATACCTTGTATGAAATTAGTGTTTTCTTATTTTTCACACATATCTACTCAATGCAATCTCAAGTGTAGTACACTTGAAAGACCAATACACTCAGTTTTAATTTTTTCCTGTCATTTTCAGTTCATACTCAATTTTTATTTTTTAAGGAGTTTCTTATACTAAACACCCAGATTTGAAGACAAAGATTTTGAGCAATAATAAAAAATTTAACAATAACAATGATGGCTAAATTGAAAAAGTTTTAAGCTCAATATTTGTTCAATAATGAATATGTCAATGTTGTTTATAAGTACCAAATATAGAAAACGTATAAAAAGACTCTTGATTGGTTTTTTTTAGGTATTTGATACTGTGATATGACAAAGTACCAACCATGTTCGATGAGGGGGTCCTCGAGAAAATTTTGTTGGGAACCACTGGTCTAGAGAGACGTCGCTCGTGCGCTGAAATCACAATAAACATTTCGAATACAAGAACTACTGTAACTAACCTTTAAACGGATACTAATTTGAGGACACGTTTATCGTAATCTATCAGCTTCCCGATATCACGTAAAAATAAAACACATGTTCTACTTCATCACCTTTTCCCAACATTTTGTGGTAAGTGTAGTTTATGGTGTATCATCCCGGCATTCGCGTTGATGGCTGCGGAAAACCGCCTTAAAACCGGTCAGGACGGCCGGTACGCTGGGACCAGACTGGCGGGTCTTCAGTTAATCCCCCATCAATACACACTTTTTTTAACATAACATCAAAGTGAAACATACTCTAATTTACCCGCGGGACCACAGAACGCGCTTAGACCGATATGTTCGAAAATACTTTTCACGCTGCGATTCTGAATTGGTATAAACGGACCAAAAAATGCATAATTGTAACCTCAATTTTGCTTGTTGCAGTCCGTCACTTGACTGAATGGAACACGGTTACGCATCGATGTAGGTTTATGGTTGTGAAGGGGAGGAAGCAGAGAAATTTTGCCTCGATATTATGCCAGTTAATGGTAAAAAAAAAAAAAAAGCAAGTACTATAAATACTCAAACTTTTACACAGTTTGTATGTTGCGAGAACAAACAAGGAATACTTTTTCATATAATAATTCTATATTATTAATAGTGATTTTAATTCAAAGTGCGCTGGTTCTAATTAGTAAAGTAATAAGAAAATAATTTAAATTAAATTTGAAGAATTGCGTTAGCTGCAACGCGGCGCTGTGTTGGACTGTAGTGGAGTGAAGTCCAATACCTAACCTAAGAATATGCCTAGCATTTATGTTTGGTCGAACCTATTGACGTCAGACCTTTCATACAGAGATATCTACTAAGATCATTAAACAACAGAACCTCAATTGCTCAAGATTAATCTAACATTTGGCCGGTCTATTTTATTGTTGCCTAACGGAATTATAGCTAATTTTATATTTCAACTGAATGAAATTTACCATGAGTAGCAATCATGGTTATTTATGCATCTGTATTTCAGCTACCTACACGATCTTGAAGAAATGGAAATGTTTCATTAGGAACTTTGTATCAGTTTTTTGGCTGTATGGTTTTTAACATCTAAATTCAAATTAAACTAGGACAGAGTTTCAGATGATTAAATATCTCGAAAAATAATGTCATTGGAAAGTATTCTTCAAAACTTTTGACAGGAAAGCAATCATTCTCTCCGACATTTTGATTGTGGGATAAGCATATCGCAGGAATTGTAATGATGTTCTACGAAAAACGACGTTGATTTCAAAGTGCCGCCGGATCAATACTTTAGTTCCTAATGTTCCATCAAATATGCATAAAGGCCTCATTACTGTACGGAGCTTTGTGAATATTGAGCTACTGGCGCTGTGTATTGGCAACCAACCAACAGCTGACCAAAGACCAATCAAATCAACTTGATTCTACGTTCAAGTTGTTACATGCTGGAAGGTGAAAATGCCTTTATTAACCTGCTCTTAGTATTTCATCGTTGACAAACAATTATACTGCATTTTATTAACATCGTCAGTTTTGAAGTTCTGTTCATTTTTTGTCGAAGTGTGTTTTGAAATGACTGAAAAAGGTTCTTGATAAATATATTGTAAAATCCCTTTTTATTTTAACCTCCTGGAAATAGATGAGAATCTTCTAAGCTCCTAATAAATTGGCTAAGAAATTAATCAATTTAATTTTTGCAGACAGATATTTTTAGCTTTTATGTACGGCGAGTAGAAGGACTTTCCTTTAAATATAGAGTGCATTAATCCAAGGCCAAAAGACTGGCCACCGATATATTATTAATAACCTGTCTTTCGGTATTAGTTAAAACTAGCTGCACTAGTTACAATCTTTGACGTTGTGGGTTCCTGGTTCTAATGAAATCTCGAGAATACAACAATCTCCAAAAAATAAAGTCAATAGGCCTACTGAAATTGTGAAGTAGTTCCATCTGCACGAGAAATCTAAAAGTTCCTCTCAGTAGAAAGTAATGCTAGGGTCAAACTAGGAAACATGAAATTTCACGACAATTTCCCTGTCATCCCTCTGTAGAAACAAATTGTAATGGCTAAAATCACTACATTTCATTTTACTTAACGCAATTTTTGGTAAGACGGGACAGGTCGATTAGTAACGGACATCATCTTTTATTTCGAACAACAATAACAAACTGCGCAGAGAGTCAACAAATTTAAATATCTGGGTGAATGGATCCAACCCAGTAGGCTAAGGAAGCGAAAAACAAGAGCTAGAAATGTGGAACTAGCATATAGAGTAACGAATAATAAATTCAACAAGAAAGCGATCTACTACAAAGCTAAGATTAGACATTTAAAAACAGTTGTCAAGACAGAGGCAATGTTCAGCTCAGAATGCGCGGTACTGAATAAGAAAATGGAGGTTGAGGACTTAGGGAAAAAAGAGAGGAAAATGTTAGGACCAATAAAAAGAGGGAAAATGAAGATCCATATATATATATTTATATGCAGAGAAAATTACAGACGCTATACACAAGAGAAGGCTGAAATTTTATGGACATCTTATGAGAATGAGTAACAGTAGATTGACAAAAAGAATTTTCAACTACATCAATAAATTAAAGGCGACAGAAAATTAGTGTGAGGAAACGAGAAAAGATTTTGATAAAGTTGGAATACATCCAAATGAGATAAAGAATCGAACAGTCCGTGAAAGAATGAAAAAATTCTGGGAGGAGAAGAAAAGGCGAACCATTGAACTAGTTGCTCCCCGTGGTCCAAAGTAGGCCAAAATCGAAAGAAGATGAAGAACAGATACGCAGGCAAACCAGAAACTTATTTGTTATACACAGTAGTAAGGTAAGAACATTTAACGGGCAGCAAATAAAAATTTGCACAGTGGCCGACTCTCGTAGACGGGCAGGATAGCGAAGCCACCCGCCTGTCCTGTGTTCCCAAGCGCGCCTGATGCACAACTCAAGCATTCGCAGGAGCACGAAAACAACGGTTATTTGATAATGTACGAATACCGATCCTGATGGACAAACTCATCGCACTAGGTCTTCCTCAATACCTTGTGTCTCGCATCTATCAACTTCTGCAAACAAGACTGTTATATTTTCGGTACAAACACGTCCTGCTTGGACCTAGATGCACCCACCAAGGTCTTCCTCAAGGCGCAGTGCTCAGTCCCCTCTTGTATACAATTTACGTGCTGGAACTGGAGAGCATTTTACCTCTTGCCGTGAGCATTATTCAGTACGCTGACGACGTCTGCATATTCACCTCAGCGATATTGGTTACGGCAACTAAGTGTCTTCTTCTACAAGCTATACTTCGCATAATCCAGTGACTCTTCGAAACATGGCCTGGACTTCTCGACAAGTAAATCCTCAGCAGTAATATTTACGAGAAGGAGAATCCACCCCCCAATCTACAACTTCATTTTGGGACCCCTTAACGTACTTGTTAAATTCACGTTAAATTCCTTGGACTTGTATATGATTCTCGTCTCACCTGATCACTTCACATACTTGTCCCAAAATTGGAACAAGGTCTTAATGTTTTACGTACGCTGACTCGAATTAGGTGGCGAGCTCATCCATCTACATTGCTGATACTCTATCGCACCCTACTCAGATCAAAACTGGACTATGGAAGTGCATTCTATTTCAGTGACGGTAAACGTTTACTAAATAAACTGGATCGTGTTCAGTATCAGAGCATTCGTATTTGTCTAGGAGATACGACTTCCACACCTACGAATGCGCTTCTTTTGGAAGCAGCAGAAATGCCCTTGAATGTTCGCTCCCAACTCCTGTGAAATAAATTTTTATTGACACTTGCTTATTCCAAAAATTCAACAGTTCTCCGGCATCTCATCAACCTACAACAGCTAGTGAAAAAGAGAGGATGGTGTCTATTTGTCCAAAGGTATCCGCTGTTGCAAAGTCTTGAGTACCTATCAACACTCTTCCCTGACCGTCAGCAATATGAAATGGCGAGTATTTACGACATACCTTACCAACAATGTGTGACCCCTTTGGCAGTAAGCTGCATACCGGTGTATCCACGACCTGGCCAACCAGTTCAACAACTTTGCCAGGAATATTTATCTGTTAGATGGCAATCTTCAGTTCAAATATACACCGATGGGTCAAAGATACCTTTGACTGGTAGGGAAGGCTGCGCATTATACTGCCCCGAGACACAACACGCTCAAAAGTTCCGCCTTCCAGGTCACCTACCAATCTACTCGGCGGAAGCCATTGCCATCAATCAGGCTCTTATATACGCAAGAAGATTTTTACGACGAAGTATACTAATACTCACCAATTCACTTAGTGTTCTTCGCTCCTTAGCCATACCCGTTATACTCCAACGACCTAATACATACAACATCAGCATAATTCAACATACTTTAGAACTTAATCAACGGCGTTCCCCTGTTAATTATATCTGGATACCCGCACACTCTGGAATTAGGAATAACCACTACGTCGATATGTTAGCCAAGGAGGCATGTAGCTCGGTCCGAAGCTTAATAACACCCAGCAACACAATTGATTATCAACAATGGTCAGCAATGCATACCACCAATGGACGAGGAGCTGGAATGAATCTAAACAATACAGAGGCCGACAGTACGATCTAGTTCAGAATACCGATCCTGATGGACAAACTCATCGCACTAGGTCTTCCTCAATATCTTGTGTCTCGCATCTATCAACTTCTGCAAAAAAGACAGTTATATTTTCGGTTCAAACACGTCCTGATTGGACCTCGATGCACCCACCAAGGTCTTCCTCAAGGCGCAGTGCTCAGTCCCCTCCTGTATACAATTTACGTGCGGGAACTGGAGAGCATTCTGCCTCTTGCCGTGAGCATTATTCAGTACGCTGACGACGTTTGCATATTCACCTCAGCGACATCGGTTACGGCAACTAAGTGTCTTCTTCTACAAGCTATACTTAGCTTAATCCAATGGCTCTTCGAACATGGCCTGGACTTCTCTACAAGTAAATCCTCAGCAGTGATATTTACGAGAAAGAGAATCCACCCCCCTATCTACAACTTCATTTTGGGTCCCCTTAATGTGCTTGTTCAATCTCACGTGAAATTCCTTGGGCTGGTATATGATTCTCGTCTCACCTGGTCAGCTCACATACAGCAACTTGTCCCAAAATTGGAACAAGGGCTTAATATTTTACGTACGCTGACTCCAGTTTGGTGGGGAGCTCATCCATCTACATTGTTGATACTCTATCGCACCCTTCTCAGATCAAAACTGGATTATGGAAGCACATTCTATTTCAGTGGCAGTAAACGTCTACTAAATAAACTGGATCGCATTCAGTATCAGAGCATTCGTATTTGCCTGGGAGCTATGACATCCACACCTACGAATGCGCTTCTTTTGGAAGCAGCAGAAATGCCCTTTAATGTTCGCTCACAACTCCTGTCAAATAAATTTTTATTGACACGTGCTTATTCCATAAATTCACCAGTTCTCCGGCATCTTATCAACCTACAACAGCTAGTGAAAAAGAGAGGTCGGTGTCTATTTGTCCAAAGGTATCCACTGCTGCAAAGTCTTGAGTACCTATCAACACTCCTCCCTGACCTCCAGCAACAGGAAATGACGACTATATACGACATACCTTACCAACAATGTGTGACCCCTTTGGCAGTAAGCTGCCTACCGGTGTATTCACAAGCTTGTCAACCAGTTCAACAACTTTGTCAGGAATATTTATCTGTTAGATGGCCATCTTCAGTTCAGATATACACCGATGGGTCAAAGATACCTTTGACAGGTAGGGTAGGCTGTGCATTCTACTGCCCCGAGACAAAACACGCTCAGAGGTTCCGCCTACCAGGTCACCTACCAATCTACTCGGCGGAAGCCATTGCCATCAATCAGGCTCTTATATACGCCAGAAGATTTTTACGGCGAAGTGTACTAATACTCACTGATTCACTTAGTGTTCTTCGCTCCTTGGCCGTACCCCTTATACTCCAGCGAACTAATGCACACAACATAAGCATTGTTCAACAGACTGTAGAACTTAATCAACGCGGTTGCACTGTTAATTATATCTGGATACCCGCGCACTCTGGAATTAGGCATAACCAGTACGTAGATATGTTAGCCAAGGAGGCATGTAGCTCGGGCCGAAGCTTAATAACACCCAGCAATACAACTGATTATCATGCAACAATGGTCAGCAATGCATACCACCAATGGACGAGGAGCTGGAATGAATCTAAACAAAACAGAGGCCGACAGTACGCTCTAGTTCAGACCTACCCTCCACGAAAACCTTGGTTTTCAAGATGGAATACTCAACGACGGTACATTACTTCTATTATTCGTATGAGATTCCACCACGGCGCCTTCCGTAGTCATCTTTTTCGCATCAAGGCGGTAAATACACCTTACTGCACATGCAACGGACAGGAAATACAGGACCTTAATCACTTATTTTTCAACTGTTCCAATTTTCAACACCAGCAATCAAAATTCATCAAGTCTCTTGTGCGAGCACAGCAGCCATTTCCAACTAACATTGCAGTACTACTCGCTACAAATAATAACAGAATCTATTGTATCATCAAGGATTATATCAAAGACAGTGACCTACATATTTAATGTATTTATATATATGCATATTTTTACATACTATTAATATTATTACCTTGTTACTTGTTACCAGGCTGACTGTATGGTCTTTCAAGACCTAAGGTCAAATAAATAAATAAATAATAATAAATAGTTCAGAGGTACCCTCCACGAAGACCTTGGTATTCAAGATGGAATTCTCAACGACTGTACATCACTTCTATTATGCGTATGAGATTCCACCACGGCGCCTTCCATAGTCATCTTTTTCGTATCAAGGCGGTAAAAACACCTTACTGCACATGCAACGGACAGGCACTACAGGATCTTAATCACTTAATGCTCTACTTTTCAGAAACAGCAATCAACTTTCATCAAGCCTCTTGTGCGAGCACAGCAGCCACTTCCAACCAGTATTACAGTACTACTCGCTACAAATAGTAACAAAATCTATTGTATCATCAAGGATTATATTAAGGACAGTGACCTACATATTTAAAGTATCTATATATCTGTATATTTTTAAATACTATTAATATTATTACCTTGTAACTTCACCAGGCTGATTGTACTGTCTATTCAAGACCTAAGGTCAAATAAAAAAAATATTTATTTATTTATTTATCAATCTTGTTTCATGGATCCCTGCTGAGGAAGGACCTCCAGGATGTGAAAAATGACATGGTTAATACAAATACATACGATATGAGTCATAATCATAGTGAAAACAATCATATGTTACAAAGACAAATTAAAGAGAAAAATAAACATTAATTTTTACAACTGATTTTTGCAAAAGCTCATATTGACTACAATTAATTATTTTGTTCAAATTACCCTTTTCCAAGTTTTAACTTTAAATTCTTTCAACGTTTTTGGCAAATTATCTTGGTATCTTATTCCAATCCCTGACACCCTTACCAAAAAAAGAGAATCTTCCCACACCCTTGTGCCTGAAATCGAGTGCTAGCTTGTGATCACGGTCATCTTTTCCCTATCATGCATTACTTTCAATTCTTACACCAATATCTTTCCATACCTCATCATCAATATACGCTCCCATGACCCTCTTCACCCTCCTTCTGTCTTCCAATGAGTCCCATTCCAGCTCTTTTATCATATCTGTTACTGATTGCGTTCTGCGATAATCTCCAGAAACAAATCTAGCAGCCCTTTTTTGCACCCTCTCCAACTCCTGTATTTGATACGTAAAATGAGGGTCCCATACTACACTGCCATATTCGAGCAATGGTCTGACCAAAGTGTTGTAACCCAATTCCTTTACTTCTCTCATACATCCCCTCATCACTCTCTCCAACAAATGCAGAGTTTTGAAACCTTTTCCTACTACCTGTCCAATGTGTTCTGCCCAGTTAAGCTTGTTATCAAATGTAATGCCAAGATATTTACATTTCAAGTCTTCAATAAGCATTTCTTTCCACACCTTATATTCATAATGAACATTTAGTATTTTTATTTGTGTATCTAATAAGCTAACTCTTCTTTGAAATTATCTTCATCCCATGTTTATCAACCCAACTAGATATCCTGTCCAGATCACCCTGCAACTGTTTACAATCCTCAACCGTTTTGATCCTATTATATAGCATTGTGTCATTTGCAAACAATCTAATTTCTGATAATAAACAATCAACACAATTATGCATTAGAATAATAAATGGCAATGGTCCCAATATGCTACTCTGTGGCACTCCCATTTTTACTTACAATTTTTTTGATACGCATTTCCTATCCTAAATTTCTGTTTTCTACCTTTCAAAAATTCTTCTGCCCAACAAATCACTTTCTGATCCACTCCAATAGATTTTACCTTATTTAATACCATTTAATGACTCACTCTGTCAAAAGAGTATTGTAGAGGACAAATGTAGGTGAGTGAAGGATAGCGGGAAGTTGGGTGTGTAGGGAAATTGCCACCGGAGCGTGTGCTCCATTGCAATTAATTAAATTAAATTTAAAAAAAGCCTTTAAACGATCAAGTGCTACACTACCAATTTGACCTCCCTTGTCCATTTTATCCGAAATATATTGCATATATCGCACCAACTGAGAGTCACATGAATATCCTTGCCTAAAGCCATGTTGCCTACTTGAAAATCACTTACGCTCCTCACATATATTTCTGATGTGGCTGTATATCAATCTCTCCATTAATTTACCTACCACTGATGTCAAGCTAATTGGCCTATAATTTTCGACTCTATTTTTCGCCCCTCCTTTATGTACCGGCCCAACTATCGCACTTTTCCAATCCTCTGGCAAGCAGCAAGTATCAAGACTCAATTTAAATGATATTTCAAGATAAGTTACAATGTCACATCCTGCTATCTTTAAGATATCTGTAGTAAGTGGCCTTATATAGCGATCTGAATTCTCCATGTAGAACCGTCTCGGACTGTTCCACGCCTGGTGACTCCAGCAATCCTCCAAACGTGTCTGTCCCATCCGTCCGGCGGTCTTCCTCCTGTTCTACGTTGCTCTCCAGTAATTAGTAATATATTCCATCACCACCCTTTCACGTGTATATGTCTTCTTTGGCTGGTGCTGGGTAGCATACCAGAATTACGAGCAACTGGGATTTAAAAACTATGCAACGGAGGATAACGGGGTAGACCGTGATTGACAGAGAAAACTTGATAGGAACATGTATAATAGCCAACAATTCGCCCGCCCTAGCTCGAAATAGAAAAGCGAAGTTATTGGTCAGGTAACGAAACGGTGTTTAAGTGCTCGCCGAGGTTCTTAGAGAGCAAATTCCGCTCGTTTGTCGCGTGACTTGAGCCAAAATAATACTGTTTCCTATGAAAAACACTACGACGGACAATTTAAGAGCAATAGCAGAACGATAAAAGTAAATATCTAAAAATGGCGATGCTTTGACAGTGGAAATGTCGAAGTACCATGTGAGAAAGTGGAAGCAGAACGTACGTTTCGACTCTACTGATTGAGCAAGAAAGCTGAGTGACAGAAAGTCATGACTGGCCACGATCTCGGCGGAACCATTGGTGTGGGGGAGGTAATTACGGCAACACCGCTCATTACGGTTTCCCACGGCCGGTGGTTTTGTAGGCCGTGCCATGCAGCCCAATTTTACGGATCAGCACGCGCTACAGGCTGGCCCTCGCCACCGCGCAGCCAACTCCGCACCTCCTTGGGGGGCATCCACAAATTACGTGAGGTGTTTTTCCGGATTTCTGGACCCCCCCTCCCCCCTGGTGAGATTTCGTGAGATCTGGCCGGACCCCCTCCCCCCTGGTGAGATTTCGTGAGATCTGGCCGGACCCCCCCCCCCCTCTGGTGAGATCTGGTCCGTGAGAACCCCCCCTAGAAATCGCCCTGGAAACTTTTTTTTTAGGTCCCACCCTAACTTTTTTGACGAAATACCCTCCTAAAGTCGACTTTGCCGCAAATTTGAGACTTTTTTTTTTTTTTGCTCTACTGTCCCCAAATTTTTCGCAAAATCTCACGTGAGATTTCCGTAGACCCCCCCCCTCCCCCTTGGTGAGATCTGGTGAGATTTCGCCGGACCCCCCCTCCCCTATTTCACCTCACGTAATTTATGGATGCCCCCTTGCCTACTATCGTTTTAGCTACCCGGGCATTTGATGTTTACCGAATGGGCAACGCATAGGGTGCACGCCATCCCTGTCAGCAGAGGCGGGTCGCTTCCCACTGCCCGCTGTTCATAGTTATACCAGCGCGGCCGGCAAATGCACGGGCCATAGGAAACCACCTTCAGATGGACGCGGACTGCCCAGAGGAACACAACGAAACTGACGTCGACCTCCCTTGGTTTCTTATTTCTGTAAATCTGCATTGAAACCTTGAAACCGTGTTGTATAGCCCACTCAGTCTACAGAAGTGGCTCAAGGTCAGTCTGCTCTATCCCCATTCCGCTGCACTTACCCCTACATGCGAAGGGGAAATTTGCCAGTCACCTACCCGGCGAAAAGCGGGGCCGGGGAAACACAACCTTGAACCGCCAATTCGGAGTGAACATTGTATAGCTGTTAAGTACTGATCACAGTGAACAAAAACTTTTTTGCAAAAGTAGGTTTTCTTTATGTATTTCTGCTTCCTGAATTCTAAAATGATACCCAAAACACCGACAGTTTTGGCACAAATCGTAAACTTTGCCAATATTCATATTACATGTTGAAGTAGTACATATATATGGCACACGAATCATGCTGAAGTAGAATACAAGTTCAAATCAACAACATATAGAAAAATGCACATAGTAAACAGATGCAAACAACGAATGTTGTACAAAACATGCATTAACCTCATTTATTCCATGCTTTCTTGGTTGTCATGGCGTGGCCGCTGCTTTTCCTCTTATGGGGCATTTCCGTGTGCTCACAGTAAAGCATCGAGCAGTAGTCGCCCATCATCCTAACATCCCAAGTGTCCTGGTATCGTCTTTCCATATCCTTGACGGAATATATCACACTGTTCTTCACTTACAGCACCCAGGTTTGGAGGGAAAAAAGTCACTCATTGAGTATCCCAGCAAAATTTCAATTTCGCCAGCATGTTCTTTTACGCCTCGTCGACGGCTAAGGTCATTAGAGGCGGGATGGGACTGGGGAAAAGGAACGGGAAGGAATTAGGGCCATGACCTTTTTGAAGGAAGCATCTCCGCATTCGCCTGGAGTGATTTGGGGAAACCATGGAAAACCCAATCATGTTCTAAATTGTGTCGTTGAACTCTGGGCTACGATTGTTTCCCAGGACGTTTTGAACCACACACTTAAAGGCATACCACCCTTCTCGCTGCACGGCATTTATTGAATGAATGAAATCTTCACCTAGCATTAGCTTCCGAATATCGGGACCAGTGAACAAGCCCTCTTCCAACTAAGCATCTGATAGGTTGGGGAACTTGTTACATAGACATTTGAAACAGCTTGTAACGATGCAATCGAACTGACGCGAATCGAGAGTAGTGTCGGTGGGGGATTATCTTGACGGTGAGAACAATATGGCAGGAGTCTATACTACGCGGCCGGAACGTGTGAAGCGAATGGCGGGAGTGGCCGTTTGTTAAGAATGATGCTGCGAGGACGATTACTTAAAAAGTGCTTGTAACTGTTCAGCTAACTGGTACTGTGATTTCAAGAAGTATTTGGAGTGTCAGTGTACTCGAACGGGGACAGTGTTCCGAATAAATTATTGTAATAGTGGCACCACGTATTATGTGTACCTACTCGGTTCGAATCCTGCACGCTTTGGAAGAGAAGTTCGATTACACGGGTCATTGTAACTGGTGGGTACTTCGGCGGTGTATTTTTTTTTTATGTTTATCCGGACAATAAAGGTGTGTTCTGAATGCAAACTTTTTTTGTGATTTATGTGGTGACGATTCCTACTCATATTTTTGGTAACTGCCACTGCAGACAGTTTCTCGTGGTTAATTTTTGTGAATGACTGTAAATTCTTAGAATTAGTTGCGGTATCCCCGCTGGCGACCTGATAAAGACTGAACCTGTAATTATAGGAACATTTAATTAAGAAATGAAAAACACGCCGTGTTGAGTAGTACCACCAGGACACTAAATATCACTAATTAACGAGGTGCCTTGCAAGCTGTCACACAATCTCTTTCATTATGGCCCGTTTGAGGTGCAGAGGTGGTAAGAGTATTCTGTCTCTTTCCACTAGAGGGTCACATAGTATATTTTTGTCTCCTCGAACCAATTCCAGCCTTCGGGGCCACTGTTTCTGCTCCCAATGTTTGTCACGAGCCCGACTGTCCCATTCACAGATGGAGGTCTTTGTGACGTGGTATTGGTTTCTGTATAGACTGTTATGAGAGTTTACACATCATCGGGTACACATCGAACGCTAACAAGTACTTTCTTCCACATACACAACCCAGTGACGGACAGGCAGCACTATTTGCAATGTGACAGTTCTCTCTGCATTCCGCTAGAGGCGCAAGCTTCTGAGCTTCATATGTTGTTTATGTGTATATTATAATATCATTATATTGCATTATCATTAACTGCAGATGTATGCGATTTGTACAAAAATTGTGGAGGTGACACGATGTTTTAGATGTCATTTTCGAATTCAGGAGATCGAAGTACATAAAGAACGCCTGCGTGTTTTGAAAATGATTTGTGACCTTGTAATTTGTTGCACAGTGTTATTAGTTTCTCTTGTGGAAACGTTTAGCGAATATGTACCTAGTATTATTTCGAGCTCCTCCTGTGCACTTAAACAAAATACTAAATTGTATAAAATATTTTTTGTTTGATTAGCTATTCGGCTAAGGAAAGGCGAATTCACGTCAACATTTGCGGTAATAGCACCATCTACTACCTACTCCCAATTTTTTTTTATCTGTCATCGTTTTATTGTCGAACAAGGCCGTCCTATAGTGGCTAATTTCTACGAGATGTTATTAACCTTGTAACTGATGCGGTTGCCCCCTTCTTATCACAACAGTGTAAGTAGATGAAATCAAATCTCAAGCATTTCATCACGAAAGCATTGCAACAGATTGTAATTGCTTTATTTACAACGAAGATAACGTCAGCACGTGAGCTCAAGGCTATAACGTGACCAGATGAAATAATGCCTATCGAGAAGAGGCAGGTACTAGGTGAAGGTTAATACTCTCGAAACCAGTTCTCCAGAATATTTCACCTAGGCCGATGATACAGTAATGTTAAATTGATGGATTGCTTTGGGTCCTTGATTAAGTGGTTCCGCTTCCTATTAACATGTCCACGCCACCTACCATTTGCTTCATCCGCGTTTAATACTTGTTTCCAATACCAAGAGCAAAAGGGCTCTGTTCGGTGCGCTACTGTGTTTCATCATCATTACGATCAATATACCTAATCCAGCTCGGTCAGAGCATATATGGTACTTTTCCACATCCCTCTCTCTATCCACCACTCTTTCTCTATAATGAAATAATAAATAAAAATCAATTTGCAGTCACTGGGACCGCAGACAGAAGTAAAAATTAAAACTATTAAAATCTTACGCCCAACACGTTAAACTAATAGCAAAAGATATATTAAATAATAATAATTCCGTGTGGTCGTAATGACTGGTGACAGTGTTTCTATTGGCTGCGCTTTCCACCCCTGTCTTAGCCGCCTTAACCTAACCCGGTTTAGCATCCAGGTTTAACGTGAAATCAGAACCACGGAAGCGTTCTGCCGTACTTCACATTACACAGCAAGCTATGCCAGAGGTGGTTAATGGTATATGATAACCCCCGCCGAGTCAGAGATTCGAACCGGGGACCTTCAATTCGCCAGTCAGACACCGTAACCACTGAGCCACGAGAACCCAACGGATTTACTGTTAACATTAGCATGTCGGTAATGCGGACTCGTAAGATTTTACCAGTTCAAAAATTGCCCAAGGCGCCTTTAGAAGTTTTCACTTCAAACACTTGGACAGACGTTAATTATTGCGTTTAAATTTAAATTACTTATGATTTTAAAACGAATAGTCGTGATGGGATAATTTCTTGCATTTACAAAAGGCCAACTTAAGAATTTCACAATTTATCATTTATTTACACAGAAGGATAGACAAATCAATTAAATGTATACTGAAAAACTTTTACATTCATTGGGGAAATTTATTTATTTATCGTATGATTATTTATGAGGTACACAATAGGAAATATACATATGACAAGCTTGTACAATTTCATATCTCGAGATCTAATGTTTTAATCCAGTCAACTGCACTGATCGACGCATCATGGATTTCCGCCATTGTTCCCTTGTAGGCCCGAAGAGGACAATCAGAAACGATGTGATTTATTGTCTGTAAGGTGGCTCCACAGTCACAATTTGCAGAATCTACCCAGCTCCATTTGTATAATAAGTAGGCGCATCTGCCTTGTCCTGTTCGAATTCGGTTGATGATTCTCCACTGCCGCCTAGGGAGTTCGAAACCTTGTAACCTTACTGAGGGGTCCTCAACTAGATTTTTATTGGCTACTGATGACTGCTCCCACTGAGTTTTCCACAGCTTATTGGTGTTGAAAGAGGACTCTGTGAGGTTGATTGCTGTGCGCCATGGTGGTTTTCTTGATTTCAAGCGTTGGTGTTTCGCTTGAATTATGTCTTGATTTATAGGCAGCCGAGGGTTCTTCAGGATATTTTTCCAGATTTTTAAAAGAGCTTCTGATCTTCTTAGTGCTGGGGGTGAGATGTTGCATAGCACTGGAAGCCATATGGTGTTTGTACTATGAATACATCCCGTAATTATCCTCATTGCCTGATTGAGTTGCACATCTACCTTCTTTGTATGGACACTATTGATCCAGGATGGGCAGCAGTATTCAGCAACAGAGTATGACAGAGCTAAGGCTGTGGATCTTAGAATGTGAGCTTATGGAGAATATTGTTTCTCGTTTTGACTTTGGCAGCCACATTTGAGAGATGCTGTTTGAAAGTTAGAGTTCTGTCCAGTGTTATACCCAGATATTTTGGTGTGCCGCAAAAAGGCAATAGTTGGCCTCTGAATTTAACTTCTGGTTTATAGTGTGCTTGTCTGTTGCGCAAATGAAATGTTGAAATAACTGTTTTCTGAGGATTTAGATGGAGGCACCATTTCTTGAAGTAGTCATCTAACTTTTCCAGATCAGCTGATAAAGTTGTTTCCGCATCAGAAAAGTTGGGGTTCTGGTTCACCAAACAAATGTCATCAGCGTAAGTAAATTTTCTTGAAGATGTTTCTGGTAAATCATGAGTATACAAATTGAATAGAAGGGGTGCTAAAACAGATCCTTGGGGTAAACCATCATTTAGTATAAATATTCTGCTTCTGTCGTTATCAGAGTATATCTGAAAGTATCTATTGCTCAACATGTTGTTAAGTAGTTCTGTAAGTTTTCGACATGGGATAATACTCAAAAATTTCAGAAGAAGTCCTTCTCGCCAAACAGTGTCATAAGCAGCTGACAGATCCAAAAAGGCAGCCACACTTACTGATTTCTTCTCAAACCCGTTTTCAATATGAGAGGTGAGAGTGAAAACCTGGTCATTACAACTTCTCCCTGGCCTAAATCCTGCTTGTTCTATGGGAATGTGTTTATTGATCACTTCAGAAATTCTGTTGTAGATCAGGCGCTCAAGGAGTTTGTATGTTACACTTAGAAGTGCTATTGGTCGATAATTTGCCACTTTCGTGTGGTCCTTATTTGGTTTTAATATGGCTAATATTTTTGTTTTCTTCATTAACAGTGGGAGGTTTCCAGTTTGTAGGATATTTGAGAAGAAGTTAGTAAGCCATCTTACTGTAGCTGGTCCACAGTGGGCCAAAAGTTCAGGATATATACCATCAAATCCAGCTGCTTTTCCCAGTTTCATTTGTTTGATTGCATCTTTGGTTTCTTCTTCATGGAATGGAATGGAGAATTCAGAAGATTTTGGGGCATTGGGGAAATTCTTTCATTTAACACATGTGAATTTTAACTAAATAGGGCGCCTCCTCAGCTAGTAATTAACAAATCAGGTTACAAAGAGCACTAAAAAAATCTTTTTTTTTGTCGATGTTGCTCTCCCTGCCAGAGCTTTTCGGGCTCAACCGAAACCGAAGAACAATGCAGTTTTGTTACTCAACAGCTGCATCTGTACTCTTCCAATTCATCATTCCACAAGTGACACAACACAGAAGATTGTTTCACCGTCCAAAACCATTTCTCACGTACACTTGTGCAGATTGGCACTATCTGCACGGCACTTAACAACAACTCCAATCTCAGTCGGATAACCCCTACTCGAATACCTTCTACCAGAGTTGTCCCGTCACATCTCTCTTCCTAGAAGGCTGGCCTTGGTTTCTCTTGGTTTACAGGGAAAAAACACACGTTAGAAGTTGCTCCATATTCGTGGAACATCTTTAGAAATCTCTGTCACTCGATTCACGTCACAAGAGTTTTACTTGGCTTGTCTCTTCCCACAAACTGTCCTCTTTAATCTTGGAAAAATATGCCGACCAACAAAACTAACTTTCGCTTTAATAGTGGCGATACGCATAACCGTAGACGATCAGGGCCGACACCCTGCCGTGTCAAACACTTGCCTCACTCGGGAACAGAGTTTTCCTTCTAGGTAACTTCCCTAGTTGAAACCAGGACCTGTAACAGATGTGATCTGACACACATTTGGTGTACCGCGCAGAGATATTCAGCAGATGAAAATAAGTGAAAAGTTTGGAGACAGCGACAGACGCCAGAAACAGAACAAACAATCAACAGCTCTTAAGAGGCTGTGTTTGGGTCACGTACGCGGAAACCATGCAGAGGTGGACAGCAACGGAAATGCCCACCCCGAGAGCGACCGAATCAGCTGTGATACAACGGAGATTGGACGTAAGCTATCTTTGGCGAAATGTTCGTGTTGTTCCGTACGAACTCGGATGCTCCGAAAATGGCGGGATAAGCTGTTGTAGTGACTGACCAATGAACACCGAATATCTATATCTGTTACCACCAGAAGGTTCAATGTTGCATGTACCCGAGGGAAAATCCGGCAAGGAGATTGGTGACTGAAAAAGAAAGTAAGGGGTAGCATAGGAGCGACGCATTATGCACTCCGAAAAGAGGATATCTTGTGGTTGGGAGCTGTAGACACTGATATCGAACCTACCGAGTTTTCGGTATTTCTACTGGTATGGGGTCTGTTCTAGTCTGCCCTGCCGAAATACTGTAATGTAACCATTTTTCCGCGATTTCTGAGAATACAACGAAATTTTTCCCGATTTCACATTTTCATGTTGGCAACACATTTTTTTATGTTTTACAGAGAATTATTCGATTGATTAAATCATAGGTAGTTAGTAACCTTTTGCTGCATGTTTCGTTGGGTACTATCCCTGTGCATTTATGCCCTACATTATCGGCGCTATTGAGGGGATTCCCGAGCTAGTTCGCTTGTCTATATTGCATTGGTAACCATTACCATAAATACATTTTGTTAATAAAATGTACGTACATATTGTTAAAGACAATGTGATGGGTGGTGCATTAAAAGGCAATGCGCCTTGTTTGTTGAATTATTTGGATTTAACGTGTTGTCGAGATATTCCCGCAGGCGACAAACTTGGTCAGGTCAACCACCCGCAGCTAACGGAATAAGCCTTCCAAGAGTTAATATCTTTTTGTTAAATAACTTAATAAACGAACTGCAAGTTACTAAGTCTGTCGTTTTTTTGTTATTTTGGTTATGTTTTACTAGTATTGTCTAGTACTTATTCATGATATGAATTATTTATCAAAAAAATTTGGTATTAATTTTAAATTTATAATATATCCTGTAATTTGCCTATTATTTGACAAAGATAAAGAAGTTTAAGATATGTAATGTAGTAATGCAACGAAGTATTAAATAAACTTAAATCACTTGTATTTAATACTTTAACTTTAAAAACTGATAGCGTTCTGGCCTCGCATTCGGGAGGACGGTGGTTCGAATCCCCGTCGGGGCATCCAGATTTGGGTTTTCCATGGTTTCCCAAATCACTCCAGGCAAATGCCGGGATGCTTCCTTAAAAAGGCCATGGCCGAATTCCCTCCTATTCCTTGCCCCCATCCTTTCCCGTCTCTAAAGACCTCGCTATTGAGAGACGTAAAGCAGTTGAAAAAAACTTTAAAAAGTACCGTCACTGTCATCTTCTTACTTGAGTTTATACTTCATTTTTTTTTTTTTTGTTGTCATCAGTCTTTGACTGGTTTGATGCAATCCTCCATCCCTTCCTATCCTAACCTCTTCATCTCTACACATCCCCTACAACCCACGTTCTCAATTATCTGCTTCATATATTCTAATCTCTGTCTTCCTCTACAGTTCTTACCTTCGACTGTTCCCTCCACTAACAAATTAACCAACCCAGCATGTCTCAAAATATGAGCTAGCAGTCTGTCTCTTCTTTCTGTAAGCTTCTTCCACAAACTTCTTTTCTCACCCATCATTTCCAAAACTCGTTCATTTCTTACTTTGTCAGTCCACTTAATTTTCAGCATTCTTCTGTAGCACCACATTTCAAATGCTTAAATTTTCTTTATTTCCGGTATTCCTAAAGTTCATGTTTCGCTACCATAAAGTGCTGTGCTCCACTCAAAGAGTTTAAAAAAGTTCTTTCTAATTCCTAGGTCAATATTTGAAACTAAAAGGTTTCTCTTTTTCATGAATTCTCTTTTTGCTAGTGCTATTCTGCTTTTAACTACACGAAGCTAAAAAGGTAGTATGAAAATCAAGTCATCTTTGAATGCAAGTTGAAACAAAAATTTTCTTTTCAACTTTTGGTGATTAATTTGTCGTCCAGTTGCGGCAATAAATTCCCATCAGTTTGATGTACAGTTTGACGCCAGATCGGTAGCAAGTCTTGAGTTTGCAAGTCTGGTAGTAAAACTGGTGTCAAACTGATATAAATTCTTCTACAGCACATCTTGTCCAGCAAAATGTGGTTATTTGGGTTGTACTTTTTTTCACATACCGATTTTGAGTACAAATTTACCGATATTAGCGGGCATATCTACCGATTCCGAGTTTTGACTTTCGAGACCACTGCCTGTAGTGAACAGAACGACCCGCTCTGACAAGTGATTGTGAAGGATTCGTAGCGACGCGCTATATCTACATTCTCAATGAGTTCCATTAACGATTAGGCGGTTTCACAGTTGAATTCCGGCTATTAGTTGCAGACAGTAACTGTACAGTGCATCGAAAATGGTGATATCCTCAAGACAACGTGGACCGTCTGGTAAGCGCAACAGTTAGTGACTTGCATTCTGGAAGCTTCCAGTTTATTCCGTAGACACCCGTAAAACGAACCACAAAGGGATTTGTAGAGGTAGAGAATGTGCCAAACATATACTTTTGAGCTAGCAGAAATTTAACTTGGTTGTGCACGAATTTTCCATATGATTCTTTTCTTTTAAACTTACATGTGCCAGATATATTCAGCTGTAATTGTCTTTTGTTCAAATATAAATGAAGCAATAAATTGTAGGATTTGAACTTGTTAAATTATGGATAGTTAAAAGGGAAGTTAGCCCTGTTCATTAAAATTAATTATAAAAGGCGCCCAAATTAATTAACAGTAATTCAATCAATCCCTGATAACCCAGGTAAGCCATTTTTATTACAGACTTCAAGGTGATATTCGAAGTCGGATACAATTCTAGTTAAATTTAGAACAGCTATAGAAGTGTTTTAAACAGGCGTTGTTGCTAAATTTTATATACTTTGCTCACACTGCAATAATGTTGTTAGAGAATATTTCATTGAAAAAAACCTACATTATAAAATAAACATATTTCTGAAAATTAAAATTTTACGCTATTCTTGTTCCCACCTTTTCTATCATTTACACAGATTGTGAAACAAGGTTCAGTCATAGATCTCCAAATATGACTTTGCCGTCCCTTCAAACATGATTTTACCACCCCCTGAATTTAACACCAGCTGCAAGTGCCCTTGTGCATCCGGCACTGACAAAGACTCCCAAATTCTGCAATGAAATACTTGAGAAGCAGATGCAAACCCCTAAATTTCATTGAGGGTGTTGAGCCGTGGCATACTGGCTTTGAAAAGAAACAACAGTTTGCAAACCAAATGCCACGAGAATTTACCTTTTTCGTATCTGACCTAACATTTCACTTTCAGTGCAGTTAATGTGGTCTGGTGGCTCAGTGATTAAGGCGTCTGACATGTTCGAGAGGACCAAGGTTCGATTCCCTGTCTCGGCGGGGATTTTCTTAGGTTCTTAAATCAGACCATCACCTCTGGCACAACTTACTGTGTAATATGAAGTACGCCAGAACGCTTTCTGTGGTTCGGATTCCTCGTTAAACTGTAGGTCTCCAATACCCGGTAGGATTGCCGGGTTATCCTATGCGGCTACGACAGTAGCGGAATAAGCAGCATATGAGAATCCCTGTCACCAGGCCATTTTATTGCGATTAATAATAATAGAAACATCAGGGAAGCTCACTTTGGTTGCAGGAACAAGGAAACTCGGCCTTATAACATTTCATACAAACAGATAAATCTCCGGGAGAAAGAAAAAAAAGTTGGTAGTCCTTGGAAACTCGAGTGCTTGTTGGGTGAAGGTTACTACACGAGTACGGATTCAATAATCGATACTCTGATGGTATCAGCTTACGATAAGAGAAGAGCCTCTTGGAACTGTATCTGACTACACATTAAAAATCAATTTCATTCCAAGAAGCCATTTGTGCGTTCTTTTCAATATATCTGGCTTCCGACAAGATATATCGTCCAAATTTCAACAGAATAAAGGTAGCTCAAGAAGAACTCGTATTTCTGCCCTTGCTATCGAATATGAGAGTTAAGCTACATTTATTTGCACGATAACAGCTTTAAACTTCTAAATTTTTGGTTTATCCTTATAAGACTGTAATACATTTCATTGACATTAATAATTTTCTCCATAAAGTTAAAAACTATTATCGTAATACAAAATAACTACAATATAAAAAATCGGTTTAAACACAAACTGAAGTCATCTCCTCTTCCACATGTGCACCTCTCACTAGATGCCCTCGGGATGCCGAGACGATATTCCAGCTCCAACAACACACACTGCAACACAGCAACATCCGACGTTTACACTACCGCAACCGTTCTACGAAGTGTGGGAAGATCTGGAAGAGGGTATTCGTAGACACTATCCTTGACGTACCACCACAAGAAAAAATCGAAGGAGTGATATCTGGGAAGCAAAGTGGTCAGGCGATTCGTCCATCATGGTGAACCCATCTCCCAAGGAATTGTCTGTTCAAAAACTCCCTAACATTAGCAGAAATTACAGCCGTCTTGTTGGAACATTATAGTTGGGTACATGAGGAAGTGGGTACATTTCAATCATGTGAGTGCGCAGACTTCCGCGGTCGTTGTCAATGTAATCTAGGTTGTCCGGGTTGAACCGCGTCAATTTGTCGAAACCTAACGTTTCGGCCATCATTTTGTGGCCTTCTTCAGAGTACTGTCACGGCTGGATCTGCTGCCGCCTATATATAGCTCCCGAAGAACGCGCGAGCCGTTTGGAGTGACGTCACTCAAACTACCGCCGCCAGCGTGGCCGGTCCGATGGGGGCCTGCGTCCCGCGTTTTCCTGATCAAACATGACCATATTTGGTCAAGTTGTAGCCCGCCGTCCGCGTTCATATTATCTGGTCATTTTTTGATTTCCAATGCTTCTCTGACACGCCGGGGCCACCATCTGCTTTCTTGAACCAATACACTTGTGTCACTGAATAAAATTGCATGCCCACTGTCAGCAGAATGTTGCGCTACAGCTGATTTGCTGACGTCATTATTTTTAAGATGTCTCATGTGTTCACACAGCCTTTCCTTGACTGTCCGTCCAGTTTCGCCGACATACACTTGGCCACAGCTACAGGGTATCTGGTATACGCCCGCTCTCTGCAACTTCTCCCTCTTGTCTTTGACTTTTAAAAGCACATCAGAGATCTTCCTAGGCGCTCTGTATATTGGATGGATATTTTTTTTCTTTAAAAGATGGCCGATTTTATCCGTCACCCCCTGGACATAGGGTAATACTGCCGTGGGTCCGTCTGTTCGTCTTCTGGCTTCGGCTTCCGGTGTCGCAGCACAGGGTGATGCTCGAGGTGCAAGCCTTGCAGTGGCCTTATTGATGACGTCAAGGCTGTAGCCGTTGGCCAGAAACGTCTCCTTTAAAATTTCCCTTTCAGCGGCTATGCTCGCTTCGTCGCTGACTATGGAAGCACGGACGGTTAATGTTTTTAAAATTCCACGTTTCACTGCTGGATGGTGGTGAGAAGCTGCATGCAAGTAGCGATTCGTGTGCGTGGGCTTGCGGTAATTCCGTGCCCTAGGGAGCCATCTTCCTTCCGTTTCACTATCACCATGGAAGTTGAGGTGGACAAACAACTTCCTTTTATGGACGTGATAGTGAAACGGAAGGAAGATGGCTCCCTAGGGCACGGAATTTACCGCAAGCCCACGCACACGAATCGCTACTTGCATGCAGCTTCTCACCACCATCCAGCAGTGAAACGCGGAATTTTAAAAACATTAACCGTCCGTGCTTCCATAGTCAGCGACGAAGCGAGCATAGCCGCTGAAAGGGAAATTTTAAAGGAGACGTTTCTGGCCAACGGCTACAGCCTTGACGTCATCAATAAGGCCACTGCAAGGCTTGCACCTCGAGCATCACCCTGTGCTGCGACACCGGAAGCCGAAGCCAGAAGACGAACAGACGGACCCACGGCAGTATTACCCTATGTCCAGGGGGTGACGGATAAAATCGGCCATCTTTTAAAGAAAAAAAATATCCATCCAAAATACAGAGCGCCTAGGAAGATCTCTGATGTGCTTTTAAAAGTCAAAGACAAGAGGGAGAAGTTGCAGAGAGCGGGCGTATACCAGATACCCTGTAGCTGTGGCCAAGTGTATGTCGGCGAAACTGGACGGACAGTCAAGGAAAGGCTGTGTGAACACATGAGACATCTTAAAAATAATGACGTCAGCAAATCAGCTGTAGCGCAACATTCTGCTGACAGTGGGCATGCAATTTTATTCAGTGACACAAGTGTATTGGTTCAAGAAAGCAGATGGTGGCCCCGGCGTGTCAGAGAAGCATTGGAAATCAAAAAATGACCAGATAATATGAACGCGGACGGCGGGCTACAACTTGACCAAATATGGTCATGTTTGATCAGGAAAACGCGGGACGCAGGCCCCCATCGGACCGGCCACGCTGGCGGCGGTAGTTTGAGTGACGTCACTCCAAACGGCTCGCGCGTTCTTCGGGAGCTATATATAGGCGGCAGCAGATCCACGATGATGAAAACCTCCAAGTTCATCTTCATCATCAGCCGTGACAGTACTCTGAAGAAGGCCACAAAATGATGGCCGAAACGTTAGGTTTCGACAAATTGACGCGGTTCAACCCGGACAACCAAGATTACACATTTCAATCATGTCGCAGTAAATTGCCTCTGTAATCGTGTTCTCAGCAAAGAAAAATGGGTCGATTGCTACATCGTACATAAGAGCAGATGAAATGTTGACTTTGGGGCTACCATGAACGTGTTAGCGCGAGGTGTGCGGTTTTCTGAACCCTACATCCAAACGTTACGGAGAATAACCAGTCCAGTCCAGACACAAAGATAGTGACTTCATCACAGAACCTCATCCTCTGCAGGTACCCATTGTCGCGTTTGGTTGAGGACAGCACAGAAGCAGCAAATTCAACACGTGCAGACAGGACACTTGCCTGCAAAGCTTGCGTAAGTTTCAACGTGTAGGCCTGAAGATGCATCCGCTTATGGAGGATGGTTGATTTCGGTATATGCAGTTCCCGTGTACCACGACGGAACGATTTCCGAGGGTTGCGTTGATACACAACTTGGACATTTTCGACATTCTTATGACACACCTGGTCATGCAACTCCGTGGCAAGTTAATTACAGTATCAGTCAATAGAAATTAGAATTATGGAGGCTTCGGATGGTGAATCTCTTCCATATTGCCGGCGGAATAGTTGCTGAACAGTTACTGGTCATTTATGAGACTCAGCATACAGCCACAAATATTGGCCTCTCTGATGTGGTGTCTTCATTATCTGCAACAAATGTAAAGAATATGTTGTAAAAAATCGCATGTACGAGTATCTACCTCGTGTATTACGGTAGTAGAAGTTAGTAAATACTCTTTACTGTTACAATTAATTTTTCACGGGCGTACCGAGCATTGTGTTGTAAAAACACGATATTTCCATGGCTAGCTTCACCGCCTTTCTCTGGAATATGCTCTACTGACCGAAAGTTCAACAGTTAACTCTCAGAACATTATGTTTTTACGATACAATCCGCTGGTACACCCGTTAAGATTTCATTACAATCATACGGCAAGAAAGTCTCCGTTCTTAATTTATACTATTAAATTAATACAAGAACAAATGCATATTAATAAAGCTCAAAATAATAATAAAAAGAATGCAGTTTACGATCTAAGATATCAGTGTAACGAAGTTGACTGAAAGTACATATGTCTTATATTCAACCAAATCAAACCAAATTTTTGGTGAGAGCTTTTTCAATTTGCAGTCCACATTCAAAACAAGAACAGTAAGATACATATGAAAATATTTCTTCCAAAAATCTGTTTACAAATTAAAATTCCAAAAACGTCTACTGTACGCTCGTAAACATTGGACAAATTACACAGACGGAAAAAAAAATCCCAACACCAAGAAAGACTTGTGTTAGATAAACGAAATTTGGTAGGCGTGTTTATACATCTGAAAGATGACATCGATTAAAATTTCGCGCTTCGCGCATAAGTGTTGCGCTAGTAGCGCTACTCAGAGCTTGCAAATCAGGTTTGCTTTAAATACGCGCTGTAAAGTTTGTGAACGTTATTTACCGCTGAGATTTGACATAGTGAGTTGATGTTAGCCAAGAATGCCTTTAAGAAGACGAAGAAGCCATTATCAACAGCTCACCGAGTTTGAACGAGGTCGTGTAATAGGGCTACGAGAAGGTGGATTTTCTTTTCGCGATATTGCAGAAAGACTTGGCCGGAATGTATCCACTGTGCATGATTGTTGGGTGCAGTGGTCAAGGGATGGTACTGCCTCAAGAAGACCGGGTTCCGGGAGGCCACGTGGCACTACTGAGAGGGAAGACCGCCGTATTCGGCGTACAGCTGTGGCGCATCGTAATGCGTCTGCGGCAGAAATTCGAGCTGCAGTTGGTACCACAGTGACACAACGAACTGTTAGAAATCGGTTACTTCAAGGACAGCTCCGAGCCAGGCGCCCTGTAGCGTGCATTCCACTGACTACAAGCCATCGCCGTTTGCGACTCCAGTGGTGTCAAGCCAGAGCTCATTGGAGGACGGAGTGGAGATCTGTTGTGTTTTCTGATGAAAGCAGGTTCTGCCTTGGTGCCAGTGATGGCCGAGTGTTGGTCAGAAGGAGGCCAGGGGAACGCCTGCAACCAAACTGTCTGCGGCCTAGACACACTGGACCTACACCTGGAGTCATGGTCTGGGGAGCAATTTCCTATGACAGCAGGAGCACTCTTGTGGTTATACCAAACACACTGACTGCAAATTTGTACGTCAGTCTGGTAATTCAACCTGTAGTGCTGCCATTCATGAACAGCATTCAAGGGGGAGTTTTTCAACAGGATAACGCTCGCCCTCATACCGCTGTTGTCTCGCAACGTGCTCTACAGAGTGTCGACATGTTACCTTGGCCTGCGAGATCACCAGATCTGTCTCCAATTGAACACGTATGGGATATCATTGGACGACAACTCCAGCATCATCCACAGCCAGCACTGACCGTCCCAGTATTGACAGCACAAGTACAACAAGCATGGAACTCCATACCACAAAGTGACATTCGAAACCTGTATGACACAATGCATTCACGTTTGCAGGCTTGCATTCAAAATTCTGGAGGTTACACCGGCTATTAATTTAACAGTATTTCACATTTGAAATGCATTTTCTTGAGCTTAAATTAACCTGTGATCTTGAAAATTTAATCAATTAAACATGTTAACTTGACAAATGCATTGTCCAAATTTCATTACTCTACAATAATTTTTTCTTGGTGTTGGGATTTTTTTTTTCCGTCTGTGTATATCTTCTACAAGAAGTAACATGAGCTAAAGTCTTTTGGTGATGCTGAAATTATTTAAAATGATTATTTCGAATAAAACATATTTTTCCACCAGACAAACAGAAATGAAATGTGCCTTTTTTGAATTGTTAATTTACTTTTAAGAATAAAAAGGAAAAACGAAAATTTCCAAAACACTCTCAAAGTTTCATAAGAAGAAATTTAATCATACTGTGTGATATTACGAAAAAAAAAAAAAAATAAAAAATAGGTAAAAGATGTTGTCAGTGGTTGTATTAATATTGTGGTAGACTTTAGAGAAAAACAAAAGAAAAGATAAAATATTTGGCAGGCCATGTACAATGATAAAAAACATCCAAGTAGATCATTGAAATACACTTGCCTGTTAATCCTGTTACACATTTGAAAAATCGAAATCGAAATTAATCAGTAAACTCAATAATTCAGATTATCATTGTAGAAACGCTGGTAAAATTCGTACTAAAAACGTGTTGCATAAGAAGTAACTTGTGCATTATTCCGTTATAACATACGTTTCTTTGCTGAGGAATTTAAGAAATGGACTGGTTGATGTTTATCAAGCTTCAAAAGGAAATGCGGATTTCACTTGCGACAATTTATTCGTCGTTCTACGTGTCGCTACTTCTCTGCGTTTTACGTATTAGTTACGTACTGCATGTATATGGATCAGCAGGTGTTTTCTTGTGGGCCAAGTTGCTGTTATTGCCCGGCGTGTATTGATCTGTTTACTGTGTCAGGGCAATGATGGGATGCTCCATCGATTTCTCGATCCATTATTTTGCTCGATTTCCGCCGTAAAAATTAGCCATTCCACACAAAGAAATTGACACTTAACACAGAGAACAAAGCTTGTACTGTTTACAGACAGAGCAACACTCAGCCCGTGTAGATTAGGTTAGCGCCATGGCAGAGGTTGAAGACTCGATAAGTGGGAACACCACACAAATCTATACTACTTTCACTGTTAGTGATGTTAGGAGGAAACTAGAAATTGTTCGAGACTTTATTATCATTTTAAATTATGGCCTTCGGTCTCTGCAACCATTTAGCCAGCTCCAATTTGTTTTTGTAACAACTGCTGTATCAGGCTTTAATCATGATATTGTGGACACTACGGTAAGGACAGCACAATACAAACAAAACAATTAAAACCACCCATGCCCGAAGTCGGACTCACCATCATTTTAACTACTAACGTCAATACCACCAACTGATTCTGGATGCCAAAGCTGAGTTAGACCCTACCTTTATGATAAACGCTGTACAATTCTCGCTTCCCGATTTTGACGACACGGTTGTAAGCGGCAAACTTAACTTCGTTTTTAATTTTTAAAGATTCCATACATTCTCGGCGAATAACAGGTGCAATTATGGATTTGCTCATTTTTCCATCCGCCTGTCCGTCCATTTACCAATAATAAGGCTCTCGGAGATAGTACGTTAACTCAATCATAAGGCTCTCGGAAATAGTACGTTAACTAAATCCTGAAAAGAATGCTGTTCTCTCTGATACTGACTGGAAACGTATTTACTTGATAGGTTATTATAGTGACAATACAGTCATGACTTCATATCATGGAAATAGCAGGATTTTTGCTAGTCATTGGTTGCAGATCATAGCCTCATACAATACGAGTAAGGTATGCATTTTACGTTAACAATTTTTACTAATTTATTCTTTTTTTTGATATTTTAAGTTCACTTAGAATTAACTTTTTGATATTCCCGACTGCGGACCACCTGTCCCATCCTCGCGGATCACAGGATGAGAACAACATGTGATGTAATCTTACTAAGCTCGTAAGTCTGGTCTTACTAAGCTCTTAAGGCTGCTCTACACGTAACATCTTGACGGACGTTTTACTTGATCAGGTAAAACGTATCAGATAAAACATTGTGTGTGGACAGCAAAAAGGACGTTTTACCTGAACTGAATGAAGACTGACGACTTCCAGAAAATGGATCGGCGGGAGCATTGTTTTTCCTTCAGTCTTGAATCATCTCTCAGCTTGTGTGGCACTAAAATAACTAGTATTTTGTTTTTCTTTTCGAATCGACTTCACGACAGTAGTCACATGATTTGTTTACGGAATTCATTGAGTTGTATCCCAGTTATCATTGTATACGGCAAGTTAAAGTCAAATGACTACAGTGACCGAGACACGAAAATCAAGCAAAAGCTTTGGTTGATAAATGTAAGGAAGTGTATCTTGGAGATATGAATGAAATGGACACGAAAAAAATAATCAATTCTTTTCGTTCAGTGTTTCGTGAAGGGTTGCTAAAAATTAAGAAGTCACCACGTTCTTTTGCTGGTGCCGATGATATTTACAAACATTTCTATCTTCTTTTATTTTTAAATTGTAAAGATACCCAAGAGAAACAATTAGCAATATAGTGGATAGCAATTTCAAATAAGGGCCCGTAACCATTCGTATATAATTACGCCAATCTTTAAGTTCATAACGTAATTCCCAAAGCAAATTCAGTTGAAAGAACCTTTTCCTCCTTAGCGACCATCTTATAGGCCATTTTTACTTTTTAATCTCATCAGACATATTGAAATAACCACTGAAAGTAATACTTCATCCATGTTTTTTTAACTGAACCAAAGACGTTAGTTAAAAACGTAAGAATGTGGACATGAGTTTTTGGTCAGTTTCTTCTGACGTCTTGCCTGATCAAGTAAAACGTTAGTCAAGACGTTAGGTGTAGACCGACCTCTAGAATTATAGGACGATCCGATCGTCAAGAGAGTATTACCCCCCCCCCCCCCAATTAGAGATTCAAACTTTCTCAGTTGTGATGATGGATAGATTTAAGTGAGGTACCAGACGATACATTTAACTTGCTTTTATGGCAGTAACATTTTAAACGCTATTTCGTAGATCACCAACGTTCATTACGTTAATGTAGCTTCCCTTAAATTGATTTAACAATATCTCGCGCGACGCTGTTGGGGACTGAAAGCGCAACATTTTATAAACCACACAGAAAATTCTCGACGAAAACACAGGACGTCACTAATCGCTTCCAGACAGCCAAACAGTTGCAACGATTAAATACACGTGTATGTTAACATGCGAACTAACAACTAAGGTTTGTTAAAAACAATTGGCAGAATGTTACATTTAAAAACAGGTTTGGAAAAGTGTCTGAAGTTCTGTTTGATACAATTATCGCTATATCTACAATGATGATGCCCTACACCAGTGTTTTTTAACCTTTTTGTACACGCAACCCCTTTAAAAGCTAATTTTTTTTCTGGCGACCCCCAGTATCAGTAATAAAACAATGGCGACCTCCATGTCCGTAATAAAATTAAGTCATTGATTTAAAAAACTGCGTATTTAATTTTCTTCCTGTTGAGACTACACCTACTGATCGAGAAATCAAATGCTGTGCAAGGTAGTAGCGGTCACTCTGCGGACCGTGATTAGGGATTGCAATCCAGCAAAGCGGGATCCCGCACCATTAGACAGTCTGGCGGATCCCGCACAAAATTAAGCGGATCCGCAATCCGCAAAATCCGGCGGAAACGTGTGTTAGTCTGCGTGACTTACTGCCCCACTCGGTCTCTATCGGATGTACTGCACTGTTTGCCTGTACCCTTCCAGTTGGCATTTGACTCGTGTGAACAAGCGTTTGTTTTTGTCAACCTTCGTCATTCGTAAGTAAGTAAATACACTTTTTACGTATTCATCAAAACTTACGTTTGTTTCGAGCACACATTTCTGTAATTTGAGTTATGGTGCGTATTTAGTACGATTTTCTAACTATATAATTATTTTTTAAGTGTCGCACATGTTATCTGAAATACACGGTTACAGCTTTTTATTCACGGTTTCATTATTCCCATTTTCTGTATTTGCAGATAAAGTAATTGTGACAATTTCCTAATTTGCGGCTGAAAATTTGATTATTCGTTGATATGAAACTAATTTTATCGTAATTTTAACGATCGCGTACCTATTTAACAGCTATCAAAAGGAAATTGTATATCCTTTGACTTATTGTTGTTTTGGCCGCTGCCTCAATGCGTTTTTTTGACGAAAGCCACCTGCTTACATGTGCCACTCAGGCTTTCGATTAATCCCTCTTCTTGTTATTATTTCGACTAAAGGTAAAAAAAGTTAAAATTAAATTTTCACGGTTGTATCGACGAATTGTGTTGTAGGAACACCATACTTCGACGGCTGTCTCCGCCGTCTTCCCCACGTGTGTAATTTCGTGTGTTTACAATGAAATCCGGAGATACAACCTATGAGGACTTCACTGCAATCATTCGCCGAGAAAGTCTCATTTCTTACTAAAAAATAATAATTTCGACTCTAAAAACGTAGTTACGCCACATAAGTAAATATGAAATACTTGACAGTTTACGTGTTGGTGAGTAGTTTCTTTTAATAACATTAAATCAACTGTAATATCAATCAAGGAATCAGGAGATATAATAATGAATCACGTAAAAAAAGGCCAAGTCTCGTGCTTGTACATTGACAAAAAGTTATGAGATCTTGTTTTGAGCCAAGTCTACACTTTACAGAGTATATTTACTTCACTTTGTGAAATGGAATGCTTTTCTCGGTGTTATGGAACGTTTATTTAGAATTAGAAAAAAAAAAACCTCTGGTAACTTGGCCATTAAGCAAACCATATTTTTACACTTATGTGATGCATTGTAAGGCACATAATATGACCTAAGATTCAATATTTTCCATTTTTATTATTTATTTAAAAATTGGTGTAAATTAAATTAACTGTTAATTTTTATCATTTAACATTAAAAATTATTTATTAATTTAATTATTATTCAATTTATTAACGTTTTAAGTAACTATGTTTTAAATATATGCGTTAAAAAACTGTTTGTACCAATCCCGTACGGATCCCGCGGGATCCCGCGGGATTGGCGCAAATCCCGCGCGGATCCCGCGGGATTGAAAACACTGCGGGATTGCAATCCTTAGCCGTGATATGTTCTTTGCGGGAGGCGACAAGGAGGGGAGGGGGCGACCCCCAAGGAAGTGTCTGTTTTCGTTCGCTGCAGGCAGTTGTCCGAGTACGCCAGCGAATACGGACGCGCTTCGCTGAGAACATAAAATGGAGAAGTTTCTTTAAAATATCTGCGCAGTCCATTACGCCTGCTGCAAGTGGCAGTGGCGGAAGCAAATCAAAGCCGGAAAAAAAAAAATAGACTTTATGACGACAATTACCTGAAATATGATTTTATGAATAATAATCCTCAAAGTGTAAATTCCTCCAATTAGAAAATTATTTGGTTATTTGCGTCTCAAAATACAGCCACGATTCGACAATTTATTAAAAAATAAACAAGCACAGCCTGCTCACTGAAAATGTTGTATTCTTATTGCAGCGTAAGACCTATAATTTTTACTTTTATCTTGCTTGCGATTGCGACCTCCTCCCCCCCCCCCCAGCAAGACTTGGCGACCTCCCTTGTAGTCGCGACCCACAGGTCGAAAAACACTGCCCTGCACCATATCGGCGAAACGCGAATGGGGAGTAAAAAAAATACAATCACCGCAACATTTGTTTGTAGATGGAGCTTTATTTACAACATTTATTTTTGAATATATGCTGAACGGTATTCTAAATGTGGTACAATAAATAAATGACCCTCCGTTACATGGTTGGTGATGTGTCCTAACATACGTCGACATTTGTTTCCCTTACTACACACTTTTTCAAATCATAATTTAAATCTAAATAATCGCAATTTCTGTTTTTGGAAAACTTTTTCACCTGACGAATGATTAGTTTTCCTCTCCAGCGCAATCACGGTCTCTGCCACTGATTATCTACAGATACGAGATCAAAAAATTATAATTTTTTTCTTTTTGTATCAAGGTCTTATTACAACTTAATAACGTTGTCTTCTAAGTGGAAGAGATATCCCCTACAATGTTGCGGCAAGATAACTTATCAAGACAGGACTGTGATTTGCTTACTGTGCAATTATCTAAGTTTCCAGGTGCTCAAAAAGAAATAGAACTAGACAAAACGAAATTTAATACTAAATAACCGTTTTGTACCACGAAAATAACTACACGACAAAATTTTGTCCAAAACAATTTACCTGTTGCACTTTGATAGGCCGACTCTTTTTTTTTTTTTTTTGTAATTCGCTCATATCTCTTCTAAAATCTGGATACTTTTTCTGTGTCTTCGCTCTCACAATCTAATCAGGAGCTCAAGAGAGCACCAGAGATGGCGGCGTTTCTGCGATAATCATGGATGCAGATTCCTAGATCTTCGCCATGTGGTCGAGTCGTGTAGGGTTCCCTTGGATAGATCAGGAGTGCACTACACACGTGAATCGGCTACACGGGCGGCAGGGGCCGTGTGGAGTGCATTGGGGGATTTTTTAGGCTGAGGCAGGAAGACCCGAAACTGGGATCACAGTTACGGGCAGCCCAATCAAATTCGGCACCATATGTTAGGAGTAGCGTAAATCAGTCTCGAACATTAAAAGTACTCATTATTAACTGTAGAAGTGTTTGTAATAAGCAGCCTGAGCTTGAAAGCATTATTAGTAGTACAGAAGCAGATATTGTATTAGGTACTGAAAGCTGGATAAAACTGAATATAAGTTCAGCAGAAATATTTAACGATAGAATGAATGTTTTCCGTAAGGATAGGTTGAACTCCAATGGAGGCGGTGTATTTATAGCTGTTAGTAAACACTTGTCGTGTAGCGAAATAAATATCGATACGGTCTGTGAAATCCTATGGATTAGACTAAAAGTAGCTAGGACAAAACTTGTATTAGGGTCTTTCTATCGTCCACCAGATGCAGATGTATCTATTGCTGAGGCCTTAAGAACTAATGTAAGTAATATAGCTCGTCAATTTCCAGATCATGCAATAATACTAGTAGGTGACTTCACCTTTCCGTATATCGACTGGAATAATTACGCCCACGTTACTGGTGGCCGGGATAAAACATCCTGTGAAATTATTCTTGACCTTTACTCAGATCTTAATCTTGAGCAGCTCGTCACTGAACCAACGCGGTGCCACAACGATAACGAAAACATTTTAGATATTCTCGTTACGAATAGGCCTGAGTTATTCACGGACATTTCTACCACCATGGGAATAAGTGATCATAAAGCTGTAATTGCTACAGTAAAATTAATAGCCGCGCGCAAAAAGAAAAAAGAAAGAGTCGTTTACAGGTTTGAAAAGGCCCCAAAGGAGAGTTTAAGAACGTTTTTGAGGGATAATTACATTACCTTTATAGAAGGAAGAGGCTCGGTTGAAGAGATGTGGCTTCGGTTCATACATATAATCTGGGAAGGTATGGACTTAGATATACCGAAAAGGACAATCAGGGATGGGAACGATCCCCCGTGGTATACACGTGTAATTAAACGGTTACTTAAAAAACAAAGGAAGATACATGCACGCTCAAGGACGACGATGTATAGGAGTGATTTAGAAAAGTTAGCTGACACAAGAGAACATGTTAAAAATGCGATGCGCGAGGCTTTTAACGACTTTAGATGCAACTCACTTTCTAAGAGTCTCAACGAAAACCCAAAGAAATTTTGGTCGTATGTAAAAAAAGTTAGTGGTAGTGACAACAATTTGTCAGTTCTACAACAAGACGGTCGGGAAGTTGATGACAGCCGCGAAAAGGCTACCGTATTTAACACCGAATTTAAAAATTCTTTCACTGACGAAAACATGGAAAACATTCCCGCTTTTGCACGGCGTGTAGAATTTGAGATGGATCCAGTTCAAATTGATAGTGTAGGTATCATAAAGCAATTAAAGCTCCTGAAGTGAGGGAAGGCGCCGGGTCCTGATGGTATTCCAGTAAGATTATTTTCGGAATACGCTGAAGAAATAGAACCATTTCTATCAGATATATTTCGTAAATCTTTAGAAGAAAGAAAAGTACCTTCTGACTGTAAAATAGCGCAGGTGATTCCCGTTTTCAAGAAAGGTGATCGGAGAGATCCTATGAATTATCGACCCATATCTCTAACATCTGTCTGCAGTAGAATTCTGGAGCATGTCATATGCTCTAACGTTATGAAGTTTCTGGATGAAAACGAGTTACTTACAGCAAACCAACACGGATTTCGTAAGAACCGTTCGTGTGAAAAGCAACTGGCTCTATTTTCGCATGACGTAATGAAGGTTATCGATGCAGGATCACAAGTTGATGCTATTTTCTTGGATTTCCAGAAGGCTTTTGACTCTGTACCACATAACCGCCTTTTGGCGAAGATTCGAGCGTACGGTATATCTGATCAGATCTGCGAATGGATACGCGATTTTCTAACTGGTCGGTCGCAGTATGTCGTTGTTGACGGGGAAGCCTATTCAAAGCTTTTTTTTTTTTAATTTATTTTACTAGCCATTGGTCCTGCCGACCATATAGTCATCTTCTAGTTTTACAATTCTTATATACATTTCAGGCTTGTTATCTTTACTTCCTTTTACAACGTGATGCTAAAGTTACACAATTCTTTGTAAGTTGACACATGTCTGTAGTTGTGACTTACATTTATATGATGCTTAACGATATTTATTAACTAAATGGCTCTTAATTATATTTCCCTAAATATCTATATTAATGCTTTTATATATTGAGCTTTTATATACAATAGGAAGTATATTTCCACTCTTATTGTTATATTTATACAGTTTAAACGATTTAAACAAGGTTGGATTGTACATAGTTATTTACATAACAGAGGAGCTTAATTCGGTTAATACAGAATATACACAAGAGTGGTGGTTTATAATAAACATTGTTTGAATTGGCTTTACCATGTTTTTCCACTAATCTTTACTATTATTGTTTGTCTTGTTTCTTTTGTAATGAATATATTGATGTGAGGCTCTTGCCTTGTAAATATCCTTATATTACACACACATATGAGCTAACCGTCTTTATGGTTACTTGCTACGTTTTATACATTACAATTTAATGTTTGCTTCACTAAGGAAAATAGCAATCGCCTTGTATACGTCTTGTCGTTTCGAATTGAGCAGGACAGGTACGGATACCGGAAGGGGAATTTTAATCTTTACCAGACTTGTGTATAGGTTTTTTGTGGGTAACAGGTTGCGGCTGCAGGCCAGGACTATATGATTTATATCTGATATCTCTCCTTGGTCCTCCGGACAAAATGGGGAGTGTTCCACTCCGATTTTGAATAGGTATTGAGGGTAACATCCGTGTCCCAGTCTCATTCGAATAATAGATGTTTTATGCCTTTTACTTAGTGTGGAATTCTCGAACCATGCTTTAGTTGGGATATTAGGTTGGATTTGTGAGTAATATTTTCCTCTTTCGCATTGTGTAGTAGTCCATGAATTGGACCAGATTCGAAACGCCTCTTTTTTAATAATAGATATGAAATCTGTATGTGGAAGTTGAACGTATTGTATATCTTCTTCTATTGTGCTTGCCTTGGCTATGCGGTCGACTGTTTCATTATGCTGAATACAGGCATGCCCCTTTATCCATAACACGTGTATCTCTTTATTCTCTGTCGAAGCTGTGTACATTAAGTTTAGTATCTCTAATAGAGGTTTGTTCAGTCCGTTCCGCTGTTTTGAATTCTCGAGTTTTTGCGCCACGCTTTTGGAATCTGTTAGAACCAGTATTTTGTTGTAGCGTTCTTTTCCGTAATTAATAGCTTCTCTAACAGATAATGTTTCGGCCGTATATATCGATGTTTCAGCTGGTAAACGCACTCTCTTCGATTCGTGAAAGGAAGGACAGAAATAGGCATATCCGACTGCGCCCGTGGTTTTGGAACCGTCAGTATAGATCTGTACAAAATCTGGCCAGGTTTGTTTCAAAAAACTGTTTGTCATGGTATTTGCTGAGCTGCTTTTAGCGATCCAGTCTGGTAGATAGAATATATTTGGTTTATATCTCAGGGTATTATAATGAAATAAGAACAGGGGAATTGTGTCCTCTTGGGAAACTAATGGTATCAGTGTGTTTTATTTTGGTGAAGCATTGTGCTAACATGGGCATTCGGAGTCTGGTGGCTGTATCTCTTCTTTCCTGTAATGATGTATATTTTATTACTCTTTGTATCACAGGGTGGTTTGTTAGAGATGCTCGTCTCGTTAGGTATACGCTGGATGAGAGATGGCGTCGTATTTCCAGTGGCATTTCCCTAGCCTCTACTAGTAAGGCATTTGTAGGGGAGGATTTCATGGCTCCTAAGCATAGTCGGATGGCCTTATATTGTACTATATCCAGTTTTCGGAGGATATATTTGGGTGCATTTCCAAAATTAGGGCTTCCGTAATCGAAGATAGGTCGTATAATAGCTCTGTATAAGTTGAGGAGAATAGTTGGGTCCGTTCCCCACCATATGCGCGTTATGGCTCTTAAGATATTGAGAAGTCGTTCGGTTTTGGATATAATGTGCTCTATGTGTTTCTTCCATGAGAGTTTACTATCTATATATAAGCCGAGATGCCTGACCGACTGATCGCACTGTGAAAGAGTATGGGCCCAATTGTATCTCAGATTCTTGATATATTCTTTGTTTCCGAGTAAAGATCATTACTGATGATTTCGTAGATGATATGGTCAAACCTAAGTTCTGAGCCCACTCATGAAGCTTTATAGCTGCTTCGTATAATCTCCTGAAGTTTATTCCATAAGATGGTGACACGGTGTATATACACACGTCATCGTCAAATTGCAGGACCCTTATTGATGGACTAAATAGATTTTCTATGTCTGCAGTGTATAAGGTATACAGTATTCCCTTTGATATCACTCGAGGACCGTATAAAGAATTGTCTTGCAGTCGGATGTAGACAGTTCTGAGATGGATCAGATTATAAATCCCGCGTAAGTATATATCCGGCAGACCCAATTTCCTGAGCTTCTCAATTAATATTGGAATATGGACGTTATCATAGGCTGCTGATATATCCAGAAATATGGCTGTTAGGTAGGCTTTATTAATGTATGCCTGTTCAATATCGAGGGTAAGGATGCTGAGATCGTCCGTTGTACTCCTTCCTTTTCTGAATCCAAACTGAGTCTCAGGCAACATGCCATGGTGTTCCAGCAACCACTCCAGTCTCATTTTTATGATGCGTTCTAGGGTTTTTGCTATACATGAAGATAGCGCAATTGGGCGGTATGAGTTAGCACTATTTATTTCCTTGCCAGGTTTGTGCACTGGGATAATAATTTGTGTTGTCCATTGTTTTGGGATCTCGCGTTTGGTCCAGATCTTCGTTAGTGATTGAAGTAAGACTACCTTAGCGCGGTGTGGAAGATGGTGCAGCATGGAATACTGTATGCTGTCTATGCCAGGTGCCGTGTTTGAACCGGGTTTAAGGGCCAATTCCAGCTCTTCCATCGAGAACGGCTCTTCTAGTATGTTTGGTTCATGTTCTTCTTTGTCATATATTGGTGTGTCTGTAGACCCGGGTGGTACCGTTGACGGAGCTATTATGTTTGCGAATTCTTCTATCCAATTTGATGTCGATTTTGGACTCTCCGGTTTTTTCCTTAGTCTATTGATCATGCGCCATACTGAGCTCATTGGTGCTTTACTGTTAAGATTGTTGCAGAATTCTCTCCAACACATCTTTTTATTTTCCTTTAATATTCTTTTTGTTTCGGCCTCTGACTTTTTGTATTTTAAGTAATTTTCCCAAGTAGCTTCGTGTTTGTATCTTGTGAATGCTAGCTTTCTTTTTGCTACCGCTCTGGAGCAATCTTCATTCCACCAAGGTGAGGGGATGTGTTTTTCCGTAGATCTTGGTTTGTGTTGAGGAATCGATCTTAATGCCGCTTCATTTATGACGTTTAGAAATTCCTGATATTTCTGGCTAGTTGTTTTGGCGGTACCCACCCTATCTATGTTTACTTCAATTATTTGGCTGTACTTGACCCAATTTGCTTTTCGTGTGTTCCATTTGGTGGTGGGAAGGATAAGTTGTGGTGCCTCTAGCTGTTTGGTTGTCATTATAATGGGGAAATGGTCTGATCCCCATACCTGTTGAATATTTTCCCAGTGAAATTCCGTGGCCAGCGACGGAGAGCAAATTGATAAATCTATTGCAGATTTCCGTAAGCCAGGTTTGGTTACCAAGGTTGGAGATCCATCGTTTAGAATGCATAAGTTGAATTCGTCTATGATTTCTAGAAAGGATTCCCCAAATACATCATTCCATTCACATCCCCAAGACGTATGATGTGCATTAAAATCACCACATATCAGGTATGGTTCTTCGAATTGCTGTAGGAGGGCGCGCCACTCGCTGGATTTGATTTTGGATTTAGGTGGGCAGTATATTGAGACAATAGTTAAATCCTTATTGTGGCTTCGCATTGAAACTGCTATTGCTTGGAATGAGTTTATTTGTGTATGATCTATATGGATTGGTGTAAAGTGAATAGATGTATGAATCAGTGTAGCTACTCCTCCTTTCCCGTCTTCTCTATCTTTACGTACAAGATGGTAACCTTTGATGAACATATTTGTCTCTGGTTTTAGCCATGTTTCTGTTAACGCTGCGATAGATATGTTGTTTACGCTAAGTTCCCGTTGCAACGATTCCTGATTTGCTTTGATTGACCGGGCGTTCCATTGTAGTATCTTGATTTTCGGTTTTTTGTTTGAAGTGGTCTGAAAGGGTTCTGCTTCACTACTCCTGCCCCGGTGCAATTTCCACTGTTGTTGTGGAGGGTTGGTCGAAGTGTGAGCCATTGATTAAGTCTTGTGTCTTATGGATTCCTGATTAAAGTTCTCTTAAACCCCTTTAGTACTGTGTCTCTGTATAACTGGGCTGTACTAATATCTCTATAGACTTTCTAATCTCGTCCAGTTGTAGGGTTTCTATGCCACTGTTTAATATGTGTCTGGCTACTTCCACAATTAACTTAAAGATTCCTTCTTAATTTATTTTTGCCGTTTGTATTGCTAAGAGGGTTTACATGGTTTTGTACCTTGGGAGGGTAAGGGTTTTGGCCTATAGGCGATAGCGGCAGTTGTGGTGATTGATAGCTCCCGGTAATCCTGTGTTCTGTTCCTTTGGTGGGTTGTTTTGTATGCTCTACTACGATCTGGAAGTCCCTGATTGTCGCAGTGTTGAGTCAAGCCTGGGATACTCCCTGAGGGGCAAGATTGTTGTTCTCTGTTATTGTTTGTCACTATGGTTTCCGTCGGCTCCGCCCGATTCTCTTCTGGAGTAAGTAAGAAATTTGTTTATTTTGTTATTAATGATTGGCATTGCTGATGTCCTGCCTGAATCTTGCTGCCTTTTGTGAGTCCTTGTCTGGTGTGACATTTGCAGATAGATCGGTTGTTGCTGTTGTTGTGGTGTTAAGGGTGGGAATTCTGTGTAGCTACTAATCGGTATCGGGGTTTGAGTCACTTGAGCATACCCTCTCGCTCGCTGTTCTATATTAGGGCCCATGTTGCTTGATGTGTATGCTGATGCTACTTTTGTTCCCCGATATTTGAGATATATTGGGCAGTTCCTGTCTGTCGCGTAATGGTGGCCGCTACAGAGGGCGCAGCAAACGGCTGTCGTATTGCTACATTTGTCATAAGATTCGAGAGATAACATGCCGTACTGATACATTTATGTATTCTTTCTTTCCTCGTTCTGTTCGGGATTGGAATACTCTAAAATAGGATTGGTGCTTAGCACCCTCTGCCACCCACAGTAATTGTGAATTGCAGAGTATAGATGTAGATGTAGATAAGAGATACGTATCAGGACATGGCTTTTCATCTCCGCTTGCGACCATTCGCTATCTCTAAGTAGTTATTGAGCAAGACTACCACGGTATTAGGCCACCAAATCGCCCGTTACGACACAAAAAGAAACTCTGAAGTGGAACTTCCTGAAAAATTTGTCACGGTTCTAATAGAACTAATTACTCCATTCGTGGCTCTTGTTACGAATCTTACTTATGCGGTTGCATCAGATGTTCTGCTTTTTGTGCCGGCTGCTATGGGCTAGTACCATCTCCTAAAACGAAAATCGGCAGTACACTTGATTTTCCTTGATTAAAACGACGTCACTCATGTCTTTTATATCGGATTTACGCCTCAGAAACAGAAGAGATTTTTACATTAACTAATTTCCTCTAAAACATTCATTTTATCGAACGACGGTTGAAAAGGATTTAGATCTTCTAACCTGCTTGCAAGAATAAGTTTGAATTTCAAGGTGCGCGAATCGTCACTCATGATTGAAACTTCTGAAAAAATTGATTTCCAATTATACTGCAGCGTTTCACTGAACTGTCGAGAATATTAGCGCATACTACATAATCTCACTGCGTCGATAAGTTGAAAAAGAAACCGAGCGTGGCGGTTAACGCTCTGGCCTCGCATTCAGGAGGACACCGGTTAAAATCCCCGTCCGGGCATCCAGATTTGGGTTTTCCATGGTTTCCCCAAATCACTCCAAGCGAATGCCGGGATGTTTCCTCCAAAAGGACCATGACCGAATTCCTTCCCGTTCATTGTTCCCAGTCCCATCCCCTCTCTAATGACCTCGAAGTCGACGAGGCATAAAGCCATAAGTAAAAAAAAAATAATTAAAAACAAGCCAATTTATACTTAAAAAAAGTGAATTTGTTAGTTAAAGTAAATATTTAAAAGTCAGTATCTACTATTCTAAAACTATAAACTGTCTAATGCCTCAAACTAATTATAAGTGTTGCAGCATAGTTTACTTAACATAGTTAAAATAACCAAAGGGACACTATACCGCCTGTAGGGTGGTTCCCAACGGGGGCGGTATCGCCCGCTGGTGAAGAGATCAAAGGAGGCGTTTTTCGTCCGAGGCAAGTATAGGGGGTCTTGAGTGCTGTCCACTATCCCCCTGATTTCCAATATTATATCCGCCTTGAAGGGGTGCACCAAACAAGTTTTAAATTGCTTTCTCATGATCATATGTAGCCAAAGGAGGATTTAGCATAGTACAACAATTTATTAACTAGGAAAAGAAATAGATTTTCAATAGTAGAACGCAGCGATTTAAGGTTACTAATGACAAATAAGACACCAAATTTCGGAAAACTGGTGTCATTACACCAAGTTGAGGCCTCTAATTAAAAATATTTTTCGTAGTATGTATTTGTTAATCAACCTGTGAACAGTACAACGATATTATTTACATCTTTCAATGAAGTAATATTATAAATTCGTCCTTGTTTTTCTGTATATGATATTGTACCCTTCGCCTAAGAGCGGGGCCATCCGATCACTGTTTCAAAAAGTGGTTTACGAACAAAAAATTTGGAGCAGTATGGATTACATTATTTATTTTAAAAAAAGGGGAGTGAGTGTTTTTTTTTTTGTTTTTTGTTTTGTTTTTTGTTTTTTTGTGTGTTTTTTTTTGTTTGTTTGAAAGGAGGGACGTTGTGTAATTTTTTGTTCAATACAATATGGAGGGCAGTAGGCTGAAAAAGGTTAGGAATCAAGGGTCTATACTATTATTATTATTATTACGAGATTATTTGCGATTCAATAAAAGTGCTTTGCACCCATACTAACGGGTAAACGTTTGTGCATAGGAAGGGACATACGAGGCATGGCAGGATGCGTTCATGGACTATTTTGAGGAACCATCCCGGCATTCGCCTGGGGCGATCTGGGAAAAACATGGAAAGCCCAGATCAGGATGGCCGAAGCGATTTATCGAGACCTACTCCTATCGGATTGTACGTTTTCTCGCTCGATAAATCCTTCCTGTTCCATTCCCTAACCGCTCTTGGAAAAAACGAGTATAGAAATGAATCGGTTCTGGCCCTGTCTATACGAGACGGTTAGTCTTAAAAACTACCTATTGCAAGCGTAATTAAGGACGAACTTACTGTTAGTTTACAAGATATATCAGTCGTAAATTAAACTCTCAATACGGATGAAGTTAACATTATGGAAGAGGTATTCGTAGAGACACGTAGTCGATTCCTCGCCAGCCCTTCCATATTTCGGTCTCCCATAATTTCTCCAAATAACTACAGGTGAATACCAGAACGACTCCTTCACACCGAGCGTGCTGATAAAGTTCTGGCTTCGAATTCGGGAGGACGTGGGTCCGAATGCCCGTCCGGGGATCAAGATTTGGGTTTTCTATGGTTTCCCCAAATTATTACAGGTGAACGCCGGGATGCTTCCTCCAAAATGCCATGGCCGAATTCCTTCCCGTTCCTTGCCCCTCGTCCTCTCCCGGCTCTAATGACATCAACGTTGACGAGGCGTAAAGCCATAAGAAAAAAAAGGCTCCTTCACATAGGCCATGACGTATTTCCTTGTTCATAGCCCTCCCTTAATAAAATTATCGGAAAGTCGAAAGATCATAAAAAAACGGTAAATATTTTTAACGTAATATTCACATTCAGTGTTCTTTACACAGGATAAGCTGGGTGGGTAAAATAAGTAATTTTGGGGTGCTGGACAGGGTTAGTGAAAGGAGAAAAATACTCCAAGTAATAAAAGAGAGAAAGAAAAACTTGTTGGGACACTTGTTGAGAGGGGAGTGCCTGATAAACGACGCCATGGACGGTCTAGTTTGTCGGAGGAGAATAAGGGGAAGAAGAAGGTACAAAATTATAGACAACATCAAGGAAGACGGCAACCACATGGACCTTAAGAGAAAGATAGAATAGCATTGAGAGCAGCCAAGTGAAAACCTGCCTGAAGGCAGAAAACTGATGATGATGCCACAAAAAAAACTCTAAAGAATGTCTTCTTAATCTTATATATAAAATTCTCATGTCACAATTTTCGTTCCCATACTCCTCCGAAACGGCTTGACCGATTCTCATGAAATTTTGTGAGCATATTAAGTAGGTCTGAGAATCGGCAAACATCTATTTTTCATCCCCCTAAATGTTAAGGGTAGTCCACCCCTAAATTTTTTTTTATTTTTTAGACAAAATTTTTATTTTTTATTTTTTTATGATACAACATACAAAAATACATACAATCCTAAATTTTCACCCTTCTACGATCAACCCTTATTTTTTAATAGCCATTTTAGTAATTCTTTTTGGATGCACCGGGTGGAACTTGCAAAACATTCGTTATTTCGATAATTCTTGCTGAAATACGATCAAATAATGGCATCGCATTGGCCGTTGCATCATCGGGCATTGCAGCAACTTTATTGGATGGAGGCAGAACAGCTCATTCAGTATTTAAGCTGCCACTAAATATTCAGAATAACCCTGACGCAGTATGCAACATTAAGAAACAATCGTCCATGGCCACCGTGCTGAAACGGTGTAAAATTATCATCTGGGATGAATGTACTATGGCACACAAACATTCGCTTGAGGCGTTGAACAGGGCATTGAAAGATATTAAAAACAACAACAAACTATTTGGCGGAACTCTATTGGTCCTTTCAGGTGATTTCAGACAAACACTTCCAGTCATTCCACGTTCAACATACGCTGATGAGTACAACGCTTGCTTAAAATCATCTCCATTGTGGCGTAATGTTGAAAAATTACAGCTAAAAGTAAATATGCGCGTTCAAATGCTTCAAGATCCAGCAGCTGGAACATTTTCAAAACAACTCTTAGATATCGGTGATGGAAAAGTTGCTATAGATGAAACTGGATACGTAAAATTACCGACCGATTTCTTCACAATCGCTGATTCGCAAGATACTCTCATTGAACAAATATTTCCCGATGTACACACACAGTACATAAATCATGAGTGGCTTGCAGAAAGAGCAATTTTAGCGGCAAAAAATGTAGACGTTTTGTTATTTTTATATTCCCTCATCGTTCACAGCGCTCCATGCCTATTTCAGGCATATACCACATTCTTACATACATACAATATACACATTCTTACATACATACATACTTACAATAAGTAAGCTATTTTTTGTATACACTATAAATTACTTGAAAGTTATTTATATGGCAAAACAACGTTTGCCGGGTCAGCTAGTTGACTATGGAATCCTTAGTTTGATCCCCAGAGTTCAGTGTCATGTTGTTATTATTTCCAACTCAGTAACCACGTTTGATCGAGACTGCGAGTGTTGAAATGCCACTACACTGGACGCTGGACGGGACATTCAACGAGCTCTGGTTCAAATCTCGGGTCCCGCGAGCCGGCCATCCTGATTTCGGTTCATAGGTTATTTTCCGCAATCGCCTAAGCGTATTTTAGGACGGTCCCTAAATTCCGTCGTATAAACTACAAATATTACTAACGAAAATACACAATGCGTAGAGAACACAGGTGGCAACGATTATGTTTCTCCCATTACAATTGCTTCCTTCCGGAAAGCGGGAGGATCACCAATCCACCATTGAAGCAAGCGTGGTCACTACGCTGCACATCCTTAAAAGGTCAGGATGATCAGTACTCATTGCTCTAAGAGGTATAATGATTTCACGATTGAAAAGGCTGATAAATAATGAAAACCACCGACACATTCAGGAAAAAAACGAATTTAATTCTGCAGTCATACTGTCAGAATGAATAACAACAGAACAACCAAAAAGAATTCTCAACCTGGCCATTTCAATGAAAATGAGAAACAATTGGCTATTTGAAATCGAAAAGGATCTCGAAGAAATAGGATTTACAGATGATATAATACATGACACAGACAGGTTTAGTAGAATAGTCGATAACCACCAACTTACCAACAAACCGTATATTAGAAGAAGGAACACTTGAATAGGGAACGTAGGAAAGGGCTTAGCGAGAGGATGAAGAGATTTTGGGAAAAGAAGAAGAATACATCTACTAATTAAATTCAATAAATTTCCTCCGTTGGGCATGACGATGACAGAAGAAGAAAAACACGATTCTTACTCTTGAATGTGAAGAAATTCCACATCAGCATTGGTTTGGGACCCACTGGGAGTTCAACTTCCGCAAAATTGAAATGTTTACTGGAAGAGTGACCAACCAGTTTTGAGATGGGCCACTATTTCGATTCTAAGTTAGACCCGCGGGCCACAATTTCGATTCTAACTTAGCCTGCTGGCCACTTAATACTTGCCTACAGTTAGAATAGATACTTAAATATAATAAATATGTAAGTAACACAATTTAATTACAATCAAAAATAATTTTAAAAAAACATCAATGAGATCTTTGCAGAGGTTTTGAAAGCTAGCATATTCTAGGCCGCTGCTGCTGTTGGGCAAATTAAAATCAGACTTCGTAGCCCGCGGGGATAGGTTTGGGCAGCCTTGGATTACTGCATTAAAATAAGAGACACATTAATCATTTCAGTCATAATTACAAAGTCAGCTGTTGTTAAAAAATAATTACCTTCAGACTACGTGTTGGAGGAAACACCATACGTGACAGGAATTCGCACATCATGATTTACAAATTTCACTGTCCAAATAAAAAGTAACTTCTGGTCTTCTTCACCTGAAGAAACTGTGTGTTGTCACAGTTTTTTATATCTCCGTTGTAGAGGTAGACAGGAATGCCGCGAGCCGTCTTGCCGACGTACACGTGATGGCACTTTAGATTAACCAAGAACTGAGATTCTCAAGAGTCGAAGTTCAAGTACCCATTTGCTACTGTTTACGATAAGGACAGCATTTACTCGATCTGTCACTAGATGATCGTTTCTTACATCAGAGCACGAGGAAAAAAATTAAAAGTTCTTTTCACCTTGGACTTTTGATCTCAAGACATCTTGACATTGAAACAACAGAGATCTCGAAATGATCAATTTGCTAATTGCTGTTGCGGCGGAAAGTGCATAACTTTGATAATGACTTACTGGAACTTTGAGATTTCATAGATTCGGAGCGTCGACAGCTTTTAGCTTGCTTGACCTTGGAGATGTTCATGTTACAATGAAAACCGGATGAATTCCTTAATGTCTATTGACAAACCGTTATTGTAGTAGTAATAGTAAATTACAATCAACTATCGTACTAGACTTTCTCAACTTTTAATTTATTTCCATCAGTATGTCCAAATAATGCTTCTCCTCTCTGAGCGATCTTCAAGACTGTTTTCCGTACTCAGATGCCCCTTCCTCGTCTTTACAGTGACCAGTGGGTCTCAAACAGTGAGAGTCAAGTATAGAGCAACTAGGGTGCTCTGAGTAATAAAAGGTCATCTAGAGGCACAGCGTGCAATGCCGTCCTTATAGTAAATAGTAGCACATGACTTTAATAGATATCTTGTATGTGAAAGGTCAGAAGGAATAATAATAAATGCTAGACACGTTTACAGATTAAGGAGTGCCGAGTATAAATTTTTGATAACTTCTTCTAATGTTGTTTCTGGCTGATTGCACAAATTTTGTAACATACGAGTAGTTTTTGCAGCAACTACCGATGCATTCAAAGACTATTGCTCCATAATTCGAGATATTCCTTCCAATAGTTTTCAAAAAATTTCCGTGGTAACTGATTTGAAAGTTTCAGTCTTGCCAGTCTGCTCCAATCAGAGGTTATTCAGTTGAATACCGGTATACAAAAGTTGAGGAGTAACGTGTTTAATCATATGCAAAATTTTAACTCAATCTATTTGATAGTTTCTTTCCCAAATCATGAAAACCGGCTTTGACCTTTGTCCTTGTTTCTAGCAGACCTTTCCAGTTTTGTAACTTTATGGAGCAGCTTGGATCTATTCAAGGCCTTTTGCGCTAAATTTCGAGATGTCCCTCCTCACCGTTTTCAAATAACTATCCACCAAACTGATTCAAAATTTTCAGTTTTTGTTCTTCTGCTAATATCACAGGTCAATCAGGGTAAAAGCAGAACATAAAAAAAATGGGGAATAACGTGCTTAATCACTATGAAAAATTTAACTCAACTTATTTGAGTTTTTTCCATATACCCAAAAAATTGCTTTTGGCCTTTTGATCTTTTCCGACCCGCAGAGGTTATATAAGGCCAAACTTATAATTTCCGCGGCAGTTCATACCCCATCTGTGAGTAAAATATCAAAGGAATCTATATAGTGCTTTTTATTTAATTTATCTAATAAAATAAAAAAGATGTGAATTATGGATAGCTTCTTCCAATATATGTTGTTTTTGGCAGATATGAATTAATACATGGCAAATTAATCTCATTGTAAAAACTTTTGATCGTTTTACGGTGGTGTATTTCGCAAATAATCTTTATACCGCCTTACCTTTAAAAATTAATATTCTTTATACCTCACCTTACCTTTAAAATTTTCCCTACAAGGAAATTACATAAGTGAGTAGCGAGTGAAAATAAGCTAAATATACCAATTTTCCTTGTTTCTACATCAGCTATTCTAGTTATTATACTCAATGAAAAAGTGCAACCGAGCGTGGTGGTGTAACGGCTAGCGTTCTGGCCTCGCATTCAGGAGGACGGTGGTTAGAATCCCCGTCCGGGCATCCAGATTTGGGTTTTCCATGGTTTCCCAAATCACTCCAGGCAAATGCCGGGATTATTCCTCCAAAAGGCCATGGCCCCATTCCTTGCCCCCCATCCTTTCCCGTCTCTAAAGACCTCGCTGTTAGAGAGACGTTAAGCAAATAAAAAAAGAGAAGGTGCAGAATTAAGTTTTTTATCACTAAGTGGCTGAATGCGTCGGTAAAAAACACATGCACCCAGGAATTTCGTGAAACTGCTTTCACTTATTGCTTTTCCACAGACATAACATTATGGCTGTCCGTTGTATTGTTTTTTGGTAACTTACTGCGGTAATTACATCTTTGCTATGGCAATTATTAATTTTTTTGCGTTGAGCCGCCTGTTTATTTTCTTCAGAGGAAAATTTGCAGTGTTTTTAGGGATTTTGAACCGATGGGACTTTCAAAAATTGGTGGAAGAATTAGGAGAGATGCATGGAAGGGAAAAGATAAACATGACCACAAACTGGCACTCGATTTCAGGCATGAAGGTGTGGGAAGATTTTCTTTCGTAGATAAGGGGGTCAGGAACTGGATCAAATAACCAAGAGAAATGATGAATAATTTACCAAATACACTAAAAGAATTTAAAGTTGAAACTGGTAGAGGGAAAAAGTAAGTAGGAAAGGAAAGAGGAATAATGGATGTGTAGGAAAATTGCCACCGGAGCAAGTGCTCCATCGTAACTAAAAACTATGACGCCTGAAAAGAACACCATCTTTGAATGGAAGAGCACCTACGTATACAAGGTCATACCAAAAGTTGTAGGCCTGATTTTGTAAAAAAATTTTTTTTATTGAAGATATGTTTACGATTCCTTATTCCTCTTCGAAATAGCACCCTTAGGCAGCTACACACCTAGAATTACGCTGCTGCCATTGGCCATACGCCTTCTGGAAGTCAGATTCGGGGACGCTGTTGAGAGCCCTCGTCGATGCTGCTTGATCGTCCTGAATTGACTCAAACCGCTGTCCCTTCAGCTGCCTTTTCATCCGTGGGAATAAAAATAAAAGTCAGTTGGAGCCAGATTGGGACTGTAGGCGGGGTGCAGCAACGTGGCAACGCCCACTCGGGCCAACAGATGCCTTCCAAGTCCTTCCGTCCAACGAAGGCTCGCATGAGCAAATCAAAGATCAAGACAATGCTGCTCGTGTTTTTTGACCTTTGTGGGGTAATTCATTAGGAGTTCGTTCCCACTGGGGAAACTGTCAATTCGAACTTTTAAGTGAAAGTGCTAAACCGCCTGCGAGACCGAGTGAATCACGTCCGACAAGTCATCTCCGACAACTGGATACTGCATCACGACAATGCGCCGTGCCAAGGCGCACTCGTCATGAGGCAACTGTTGGCCCGATTCGACATTGCCACGTTGCTGCACCCCGTCTACAGTCCTAATCTGGCTCCATCTGACACTTTTTTACTCACACGGATGAAAAGGCAGCTGAAGGGACGGCGGATTGACTCGATTCAGGACGTTCAAGCAGCATCGACGAGGGCTCTCAACAGCATCCTCGAATCTGACTTCCAGAAGGCGTACGGCCAATGGCAGCAGCGTAATTCTAAGTGTATAGCTGCCCAAGGGTGCTATCTCGAAGAGGAATAAGGAATTGTAAACATAGCTTCAATAAAAAAATTTTTTTACAAAATCAGTCCTACTACTTTTGGTATTGACCTTGTATTAGAAACAACGAATAAGAATTATCCCCTGAGGGACACGATACTTACCTATTCCTCATCTGTGCTAGGTGAAGCAAACAGTTAACAAAACCTCGTTCAGACCATTATTTGAAAATGGTGATGTGGCATGGGGCCCACATTTTGGATATCTGTGGTGAAACCTAGCTTGGATAACCGAAAAATGAGCGGTGTATGGCGAAAATGTACAGATTAAAGTGCATTGCGCGGGACACTTAACTTTTGATATATCTCAACACAAGCAGACTAGCCTTTTCGGCAAAAGAAAACAGAAGCCTCGAGTCTAGAAATGTGTGAACAGTAACGACATCTAGCTATTACAAGTGATGCTTTTAATGCAGACTTGAATGAAGAACATTGAAATTGTTCCTCAAATTAGGAAATTCAGGCAGTAAGAGCAACAATGGCGGCTTCGATTCACAAAATAGGAATAGCACCAAACTTTGAGTTAAAAAATTTCCATATTTGAAGAAACTGTTTTACAGATTCCCATACGTGTGACTGATGGCCTTGGATAATGCTGCGAGCGAATAGCCAACCTGGATTGCTTTAACAACAAACTTATATGTAAAGATTTTTTGTTCCTATGGCCTATCGCATACGAGCTGATATGAGAGCGATTCCTTCATTGATCACTCAGTTCTTTCCTCCTGGCCTACCGGAAATGCGTGGCTGCCTAGAAGGGTGATGCGTGGAGAAGGTCATTCGGAGTTCGCCTGTCGACACTGCAAGAGAGTTTCTTCCCATTACGAGGAGATTGAGTAGTCAGCTGGGGCTGGCACCTGTTGCTACCTTCGACATCAGCAGGTGCTGATTATGACAAAGTGATCAGACGAGCCCTTCCTAGAACCACAACGCGACCCGTTGTCAAGCCTAGATGACAACAAACATCGACTAGAAGTAATATTATTCGCCAATAAAACATTGTTCACTACAAACGACAAGAACCGCCACACACCCTTTGATTGGCAATGATAACAGAAGTAATTTCTCTTGCTCTATCGACATTTTAATCCATGACTACCCAAGAATTAACTGTTGTTGCTCAATGTCAATAAATGGTTATCTGATGTGATGAAATTAAAGTAAATAAAGCCCTTAGATATGGTTTGTAAATTACATTGATTGAGATTTTTTCGATGTGTTTTCCCAGAACAATTATCCTTGGAGCTAAATTTTCATGTTATTAATAATTACATTATGAAGGAATTCTTTGATAAATATGAATTAATACCATAAAGCAGTGGTTCGAATCCCCGTCCGGGCATCCAGATTTGGGTTTTCCATGGTTTCCCCAAATCACTCCAGATGAATGCCGGGATGCTTCCTTCAAAAGGCCATGGCCGAATTCCTTCCCATTCCTTGCCCCCATTCTTTCCCGTCTCTAAAGACTTCGCTGTTATGAGACGCTAAGCAGTTAAAAAAAAAACATATAGTAAATTTAAAATCCCTTACCGTTTCAAGTTGGAAAGGGAGCAAAGGAGGGCATAACCATAACCATAACGTAACACTTCGTTCCAGACAAAAAGGGATGGGATAATTGTCTTTTGTGGGTAAGGGAGACGGACTGGAATTAATTACCAAAAACCCTAAGAATGGTTAAATCCAAAATTTGTGCACTGAAAGAATTTAGGATTAAAAATATATCTATATTAAAACCATGGATCGGGAAAGCAGGTGCGCAGGTAAATTAATGTGCTCCATCGCAATTAAATTAAATTAAAGATCCGATTCGACGTTCACGTTCCACGAACAGCGTGCAATTAGCTGCTCTCGTGAACCGCATCGAGCTGTCGACATTTATAGTGACTTAACGTGTGTTGAAGGTGTCTTAAGCGTGAAAAATATACAATTTGGGGCACGAAACTTAATTGAAAGTCGGGCATAGTGTGAGAAACCGCGGAAGGAGCGTCAGTCCCAAATTAGCCAGTCCAACAACTTGAGGAGCTGATTAAGAAGGAACGGCGTTTGGCTGTGGTGGAGATTGTCAACGAAGTTCTTTCTTCTGCTCCATGTAAAATGGCAGGATTAGCTTGCACATGTGCTCTTCCATCCGGTCAACGCGTTTGAGCACTGGAAGCCGTCACTATGGACAAGCGCAAAATAGTTTTTTATGCTACCTACTCATCTGATTTGGGTCACATAAATTTTAGCTTTTTCCCAAAATTTGCTCTCAATTTGGTCAAAACAGAAAATTAAAAAAGTGATTCCAAATGCAATGTAATCATGCCCTCGACGTTGTGAAAATGGGTAAACCTAGAAGCAGCTTATACTGAGAAGTGAAATTAGTTTAAGCTTTCTGAGATAGAACATTAGATAAAAATTAGGAGACCCTAAAAACAATACACCTGTTAGTCCCCATAAATCGCAACGAGTGATTGTATGATGATGCCATAACATTGCCACATAACGTTCTTGGGATTTTACTATTGGTTTTCCCCGTTTCTGTGACAGTTATAAACTATACTAGCTGTTCCCATGCTCGCAGAAAAACTGTGCATTCTGTTATCGGTGTCAAGTATACGTTGTATCTGTTCATCTTTGAGGCTAATCATCCACAAGTATGTGCAACTCTTTTCAAGATTTCCTTTTCCACCTCACAAGTACCGTAAAAAATAAAATAAATAAATCTATATGTATAAAGATGAATGTATCTATGTTTGTTAGTTAGTTTGTTTGTTTGTTTGTTTGTTCTTCATACAAATCCACAGTTTTCATCCGATCACGATGAAACTTTGCACACTTATCCTTTGAAACAAGGAGAAAAATACTGTCTACATTTTGTTGAAAAATTATCTGTATAAATAACACATGTTGTCATAAAATTTCGAAAAATTACTGAACGGAGATAGACCGAAGCGTTTGATGTACTGCTTACTACTGTGTGGATCGTGGTTTCCGGTTAAATTCTCCGTGCAGGCAAAAAATTTTTAAAATTGTTTTTGATCGTAAAAGTCACGCCTGGCCCATCGGTTATTCGTATTGAATGTTAAACTGTAGATATCACAAATTTAGGGGTGCAATGCGAGGTAAATCGTAGGTAGTCTCGCAATGATGTAGGTGTACACTTTTTTACGTTATATTGATCCCTCAGGAGTGATTCGCAGTCAGTGTGTGTTTGATCTGCAGTAATCTATATATGTATATACAGTACATATATATATAAAGATGAACGAATGTATGTTTGTTTGTTCTTCATACAATTCCACAGTTTTCATCCGATTTCAATGAAAGTTTGCACACTTATACTTTGAAACAAGAATAAAAATACTGTCTCTACATTTGGTTGAAAAATTTTCTGTATAAATAATACATGTTGTCTTATAATTTCGAAAAATTACTGAACGGTGATAAACAGACGCGTAGGATGTGTGGGTCTCTGTGCTGCCTTTCTATATAGTGGTCTGGTAGCTCAGTGGTTAAAGTGCTGGCTTACTGATGTTAGGATCATGGTCTACGGTTCAAAGCTCTCTGGAGGCAAAGATTTTAAAAAATTGTTTTTGATCGTAAGAGTCACGCCTGGACCGTCGGTTATTCGGATTGAATGTTAAACTGTAGATATCACAAATTTAGGGGTGCAATGCGAGGCAAATCTTAGGTAGTCTTGCAATGCTGTAGGTGTACACTTTTTTACTTTATATTGATCCCTCAGGGGTAGCAGTCTGTGTGTGTGTGTGATCTGCAGTAATAATACTATAAATGCTGAATTAAGTCTCTGTCTTTTTGTTACGTTTTGAGGACTAAATGTCTATACCGATATTGATGGAGTTTGACAAGAAAATCTGTAGAAATGGCACAGGATATTTTTTCGGTATGAAGTCACGAAATTTTGAGAATTTATCGAATGGTGACAAAGAGATGGATGTGTGTATTAGTCTGTAATGTTACGTCGGTTGCCCAAACTGTGCTTTTCGCGCATTATGTTAGTGTATAATTTGTTACTACATTTCGTTTAGAGAAAAAAACGTATTATTCAGTATAGATGTCGGTTTTATCTGTCCTATTACTTTGTGACGGCTTAAATGTTTCTGGCACCAGTTTTTTTGCCTTCTTTTGACATGCCTTGCAGGCGTAAACTGGCCTAAGGTGTAGCTCTAGCAGAGCACGAGTAGCTAAAGTTATTAAAACCCACGAACCAGATGCTCATGCTTAAGAAAAGACCAAGCTGAAATAAAGCTGCCCTTAGTTAACACCCCTCCCCCCCCCCCCCCCCCCCACACACACACACATCCCTGCATCTTCGTTTGTTTTTAAATATGTTGGAAATTGATTGTCTTCAAGAGATAGGGTTGACGGTAGAATGATATAGTGATAGCTTTCCTGTCATATTACGCCGACTCAGCGTTGTTTGGGACCAATGCTTCGTTACCAACAACTTTCTATATTCAATTCTGGCAAAAAAATTCTTAATCCACGCGTACGAAGTCATGGGTATCAGCAAGTAAATACATAAATAAAAATTTAAAAAATGCCGGCTGATGTCCGAATGACGAGCAATGATGGAAATATTCGTGTTTTCCGAAATAAGTTGTATTGTATTTGCCCAACAAAAATAGCAAAGATAAAAATAGAGTTACGCCTTGAGAATGAAATCCAAGAGGACACTGTTCCGCTTCTAGGGTGCAAAGGCTACGATTAAGTGCGTAAGCCACATGACAACAAGGGGCGGATCCAGCACGTAGGCGAGCGTGATAAGAACACAGGAAGCTGACGAACAGTGAAGATGTGCATTAGTTCCAAGATTCAGTTCACCTCCAGCGAAAATACAAGTCCGATCAAGGTAACGCAACAGCTAACTCGACTATACCATTTAATAGCTTCTCAGAAGCAATCCCCATTTACTAGGTTGCTAGCGTATCAATTATTTAGGTTTTTATATGGTCTCGGTATACACATATATATATAATGGATACTCCGTAATACAACCGCTACTGCTTCCAGTGCAAACCTCATGTTCGTGGATTCAGAATGTTCCCACAGATTGTGAGAAGCCATTAAAATCATGCAACTGAAACGTGCATCAACATACCTTCTATCTTCTCGTATAGTCCACTTCATGAGATGCCACAAAAGACGAATTCTTCCCCGATAACCACGCTTGAAATATGATACACTGATCAGCCAAAACATTATGAACACCTGCTTATTAGTATGTTGGTCCATCTTTGGAGCGCAATACAGCAGCCGCGATCTGTACCAGATTTAGCAGCAGAGTGAAATAGCACAAGTGTTTCGGAGCACTCTCTGTTGTCAGATCTGCCTCAGATCACCGCCTATCCCGCATTACAGCGCGGGCAAGCCTCCGACCTCCACATTCAGTGATGAGGCGTGGACTAAGGATTGCAATCCCGCAGTGTTTTCAATCCCGCGGGATCCGAGCGGGATTTGCGCCAGTCCCGCGGGATCCGTGCGGGATTGGTACAAATAGTTTTTTAACGCATATATTTAAAGCATAGTTACTTAAAACGTCAATAAATTAAATAATAACTAAATTAATAAATAATTTTTAATGTTAAATGATAAAAATTAACAATATTTTGATTGGCAAAATGACATTAAAACTTTTTAGCGTGTCTTAAGTGTATTTCGAGGTTTTACATTTTTGTTTTTTAATCTAAACCAATTAAATAATAAAAATGGAAAATATTGAGTCTTAGGTCATATTATGTGTCTTACAATACATCACATAAGTTTAAAAATATAGTTTGCTTAGTGGCTAAGTCACCAGAGTTTTTTTTTTTTTTTAATTCTAAATAAACGTTCCATAACATCGAGAAAAGCATTCCATTTCACAAAGTGAAGTGAATATACTTTGTAAAGTGTAGAATGGCTCAGAACAAGATCTCATAACTTTTATCACTGCACAAGCACGAGACTTGGCTTTTTAATCCGGATTTTATTGCAAACACACGAAATTACACACGTGAGGAAGACGGCAGAGGCAGCCGTCGAAGTATGGTGTTCCTACAACACAATTCGTCGATACACCCGTGAAAATTTCATTATAACTTTTTTTACCTTTAGTCGAAATAATAACAAGGAGAAGAGGGATTAATCGAAAGCCTGAGCGGCACATGTAAGCAGGTGTCTTTCGTCAAAGAAACGCATTGAGGCAGCGGCCAAAACAACAATAAGTCAAAGGATATACAATTTCCTTTTGATTACGATAACATTAGTTTCATATCAACGAATAAACAAATTTTCAGCCGCAAATTAGGAAATTGTCACAATTACTTTATCTGCAAATACAGAAACTGGGAATAATTAAACCGTGAATAAAAAGCAGTAACCGTGTAGTTCAGATAACGTGTGCGACACTTAAAAAATAACTATATAGTTAGAAAATAGTACTAAATACGCACCATAACTCAAATTAGAGAAATGTGTACTCGAATCAAACGTAAGTTTTGATGAATACGTAAAAGTGTATTTATTTACTTAGGAATGACGAAGGTTGACAAAAACAAACGCATGTTCACACGAGTCAAATGCCAACTGCTCTGGTACAGGCAAACAGTGCAACACATCCGATAGAGACCGAGTGGGGCAGCGAGTCACGCAGACTGACACGCGTTTCCGCCGGATTTTGCGGATTGCGGATCCGCTTAATTTTGTGCGGGATGCGCCAGACTATCTAATTATGCGGGATCCCGCGGGATTGCGGGATCCCGCTTTGCTGGATTGCAATCCCTAGCGTGGACGTCTTGTCTCCCAGTCGTGGTTTCACCGTCCTTCAACTAAGCTGCATAGATGCTCACTACAGTAGCATGCAAACAGCCGACCAACCTCACCGTTTCAGAGATTCTCGTTCCCAGCACCACGCCCACAAACCACTGGCCCGCAATTTAAGGGAATTTCGTGGTGCCAGACAACTCCGGAAAGCTAACAAGAACTTTTCGAATCCATGCCACGCTGTGTCGTTGCTGTATAGCGCTCCAAAGATGGACCTACACAATAATAAGCAGGTTGTCATAATGTTTTGACTAATAAGTGTATAGACATAGAGGTAGCATACTGGGGACCCGCAGCTCTGCTTGTCACAATATGAGCCTCAGACCTGAAGATGGCGGTGGAGTACGCCACCGAAAACATCTTTCATCAACATCATCCGGCAGCAAAATATTTCGGCCCAAAGTCGTTATGCTCTGTGTCATGCTAGATTTAACACTGACTGACGATTATTTTCATATGTTTTGGTGACAAAGAGCATTGATTGATGCGACTCGACATGGACATGCTCCTGCAACATTGTCGAGATTAAAAGGCGGGCGAAACATTAACATTTAGAGAGTGATGATAATGCTGGTGAATTCTGACAAATTCAGTGACAGTTAGTTTTGTTTCTTCCTCAAATATCTAATGTGAGTACAATAATTATCTTAACTATAACTTCTAATGAATTCCCGGATCAATTAAAAATTTAGCAGATTTTCTTCCAAATATGACCATAAATATTATCGTATTATGACCAAAACTAGGAAAATGGCCTGAATATACATTTACATGCAATATAAAATACATTTAAATCAGTGTTTAATTCCTCATTATCGTTCAAAAAGAAGGCAGGGAAGAAATATGACTTGTCATGAAAATCCGAAGCCTACTTATAACAGAGGACGGCGGTTCGAATCCCCGTCCGGGCATCCAGATTTGTGTTTTCCATGGTTTCCGAAATCACTCCAGGCAAATGCCGGGATGCTTCCTTAATAAGGCCATGGCCGAATTCCTTCCCATTCCTTGTCCCCATCCCTTCCCGTCTCTAGAAACCTCGCTGTTGAGAGACGTAAAGCAGTTAAAAAAAAATATTTAATATCAATCGACCCCCTTTCGACCCCCGTGTATTTATCGACCCGTGTAAAATTGCTATCGACCCCAAGGGGTCGATATCGACCACTTTGGGGACCCCTGGTCAAGACTGTGCCCGAACAATTCTGCACATCATTTTGCCCCATGGAGCATAATTATGTACCATGGCTTCGTTCATACATCCAAATGTTCTGAATTTGATTATAAAATGCTAAGAGTAGATGTATATACAGAATAACAAGAGAAAGATATTTCCATCGATTTAGGTATTGATATGGCATACGACTTTTCCTTATTTGTAACTACATTTTAACATCTCACATACCGATTTCAGTCGTTGCTGTTAATATTTTTCTCATTACTTTTCTCCAGATCTGTCAAGAATTTTGCAGAAGATTTAGTGACGTCTAAACAAGGAATATCACATGGGTCTCTATGCAATTACTTCCCGTTGAGTTCCTCAAGAACAGCATATGCCTTCAGTTTAATTGCGATGGAACATATATTTCGATCGTAATTTTCCTATCTGCCTACTTTCGTATTTAATGCAATTTTATACAATTTTTTTAACTGTAAATTGTTCATCATTTTCCTCGTCCCCGCTCCTTTATACCTGAAATCAGGAGCTAGTTTGTGTTCACGATCATTTCTTCCGTTACACTTCACCAAAATCCACCCAAACCTCAACACCAATACACACGTCTTACGCCCTTCATCCGCTGCCTGTCTTCCAATGATTCCCAACCCAGCTTCTTTACCAGATTCTGTGGTAATTTCCACAAACAAACCTAGCTTCTCTCCATTACACTTCCTAGATCTACCGTATTTGATACTTATAATGACGTCATATACTACACCATACTCAAGCAATGGTGTGGCCAAACTTTCGTAGTCAGATTTCCTCACATTGCCCTCTCCAATAAATGTAAGCTATTGAAACCTCTTCGTACCACCCGTCTAATGAGTCGTGCACAATTGAGATGATTATCAAATGTTAAGATATATTCCCTTTTTGTCTTTTACAAGCAGTTCCTCCTGCACTTTATAGCCAATCATAACCTTAATGTTTCTGCCTGTGTACTTGATGAGTTGATTCAATTTGGCATTCATCTTCATTCCATTTGGAGTGAGGTAGAGCGTCAGCCTGCGGCCCGGACGATCGAGCTTCGATCCCCGACGAAGCCGAGGATCCTTCCCCTTAGCTGAACGTCCGGAAAGTCACCCCAGGCCCACTCAGCCTGCTATCAAAAGAGTACCGTGGGGGAAACCCCGCGGGAAGGTATAGAAAAAGGGCCGGACCGTGTTGCTGACCACGGCACGTCGAGTCTAGTGCCTACGGTCAAGAAATAGGAATGTGGAGCTCCACCCCCACTAATCCTACGGGAATACGGCTTGAGAGCTGTGAAAACCCACTGTCTTTATCTTTTTTCATTCCATTTTGACCTACCCTTCTAGACATGCTATCCAGATTGTTCACAGCCTCTTCGGATTAATTCCAAATTTACGTATTCTACAAACACTGTTATATCTGATTGTAAACCACCTTCACAATCATTCATTGGAATAATTTTTTTAAGTATTTAATTTAATTGCAATGGAGCACACGCTCCGGTGGCAGTTTCCCTACACACCCAACTTCCCCCTATCCTTCACTCACCTAAATTTGCCCTCTACAAATTTTAATTTTAAATTCTTTTAACGTTTTCGGTAGGTTATTCATCATTCCCCTTGGTAACTCATTCCAATCCCTGACACCCTTACCTAAAAAAGAAAATCTTCCCACACCCTTGTGCCTGAAATCGAGTGCCAGCTTGTGGTCATGGTCATCTTTTCCCCTCCATGAACTACTTTTCATACCTACTGCAATATCTTTCCATGCCTCGTTACCAGTATACGCCCTGTACACTCCCATTACCCTCCTTATCCTCCTCCTGTCTTGCAATGAATCCCATTCCAGCTCCTTTATCATATCTGTCACTGATTGCATTCTGCGATAATTTCCAGAAACAAATCTAGCATCCCTTCTTTGCACCTTCTCCAACTCCTGTATTTGATACTCAAAATGTGGGTCCCATACTATACTACCATATTCGAGCAATGGTGTGACCAAAGTTTTGTAACCCAATTCCTTTACTTCTCTCGTACATACCTTCATCACTCTCTCCAACAATTGCAGAATTTTGTAACCTTTTCCTACTACCTGTCCAATGTGTCCTGCCCAGTTAAGCTTGTTATCAAATGTAATGCCAATATATTTACATTTCAAGTCTTCAGCAAGCAATTCTTCCCCCACCTTATATTCATAATTAACCTTTTGTTTTTTATTTGTGTATCTAATTTGCTGACTCTTCTTTGCATTTATCTTCATCCCATGTTTACCAACCCAACTAGATAGCCTGTCCAGATCGCCCTGCAACTGTTAACAGTCCTCTATCGTTTTGATTCTTTTATACAGCATTATGTCATCTGCAAACAATCTAATTTCAGATATTAAACAATCAGCACAATTATTCATTAGAATAATGAATAGCAATGGTTCTGTGTCAGCAAGGGTCTGCTTACAGTGTATACAGTAACTTTCCTTAGCACCCGGCAAGTGAAGGCAAGTGCGGCGCCGGCTGGTCGGTATTGCTACACATCATTCGCTTATGAAACCATATCTTTGAAGCCCGCTCATCGTATCTAAAAGCAAATACGTGACAACCCAGGCATAGTGCAGATAACGAATTCTTGCTTCGCCGTAGAAAATGTCATACTGTATACGCAATAATTTTATATGTTTTTTCCCAGAATGCGAGCACACGGTTATTGGAAATGTCAGTAACGAATTGAAATTGCAATCTTTAAATCATGTTCTATCATGAGTAGCCTCAGCTTATATCCTTTCGAAATACTAGTGACTTAAGCAATACCGGAGCAGTCTGGTGCCACACTAGTTAACGCGTCGGTATGGAGATCGAATCCCTGTCTCGGCGGGGAATTTCACAGGTACTTAACTCGAGCTTCACCTCTGACAAAGCTTGTTTAGTGTATGAGAAGTACGTCAGAACGTTTCCGTGTTTCAGATTCCACGTTGAAGTGTAGGTCCCCTTTACCAGTTAGAATTGAGGGGTTAGGTTAGTTAAGAAGGAAAGGAACTGGCGATCCTGCCTCCAGCACCAATACATCTCCTTCGAGAAGGTCCAACCAACCTTCTGTTTGAATACCAAGGTTAGCTTTATATTATGCCGTTAGAACTAGTATTTTTCACACCAGCTGTCCGAGACAAAGACAATATCAAACTCAACGTGGCAGCCAATCTCGTAAATGTAAATGATGTTACGTGTCTGACATTATCATCGCCAATAATTAATGTGTAAATATTACTGATCTAAGGATCATGTCAACATATCCTCTTTCCGATTAAATAGTGAATCCATACGTGGCATATACCATTGCTGTTACTTACTATGAAAAATTAATGTATGCCAAACTTCGTGTGTGTGTTTTTTTTATATTTTTTTTATTTATCGCTTTATGCCTCGTCGACGTTGAGGTCATCAGAGGTGAGACAAGGAACGGGAAGGAGTTCGGCTATGGCCTTTTTGAAGGAAGCATCCCGGCATTCTCCTGGAGTGATTTTGGGAAACCAAGGAAAACCCAGATCTGGATACCCGGACGGGGATTCAAATCGGTGTCCTCCCGAATGCGAGGCCAGAACGCTAACCGTTCACCCACTACGCTCGGTCGAACATCGTATCTTTCAAATCTGTTATGTCATTACCTAATCGGAAACAGTACCTCCGGTATCGAAAACCTCAAATTAACCGCGCCGTTCGTCCTGAACGGTTTATATACTCATACAAATTGTGCAGACATGACATAATCACGAGGTATATACTAATTCAGTTAATTCAAAAGTAACAGTAAGTAAGTAACTTATATTTCAAAAATGTCTTCCATCCTTTAAATCAGTGTTTTCAACTTATTTGAATAGGCGATCCCTTCACGTGTAAAAAAAAAATTGGTGACACCCCTAACTCCATTTTTTTTTCATGAAAAAAACACGCACACACAACGTATTTAATTTTGTTTATATTGAGACTATACCTTTTGATGCAGAAATCGAATGCTGTGCAAGGTAGCGGCGAGCACTTTACAGGCAATGATATATTCCTTGCTGCGTTGGCGGCCCGGGAGGCGAGAAGGTGGGGCAGCGGCCACGTAGGAACAGTTTGTTATCGTTCACTGCGATCAGTTTTCAGAGTACGCCAGCGAGTATGGACTAGCTTTGCTGCGAGCGAGGGTAAAATGTATTTCTCAAAAGATCTACGCAGCCCTCCACTTCTACTACTCGTACAAATGGCAGTGGCGGAAGCAAATCAGAACCGAAAAAAAGTAGACTTCATGACGACAATTAACTGAAATATCGTATAAAGAAGAGAAACAGGATTCAATTATATATTGATTTGGTTATCTGCATCTCAAAAATACAGCCACAATTCAACAATTTATCAAATAAAAGTCAGGCACAGCCTTCTCACTGAAAATTTTGTATTTTTATTGTATTGTAAGACTTACAACCCTTGCATTTTACATTTACCTGGCTTGCGACTACACAGGTTAAAAAAACACTACTTTAAATAGAATTGCGTTACCTTTCTGTTGTAAACATTTCGGACATCGGAAGTATGGTTTGTAATACACACACTCTCCTCATCTTTAATTTTTTAAATTAATCAGAATGGGACTTGTGCCTTGGTGTGTTTTAATACAATTTCACTATCAACTTGCATTCGCCCTTTACGAATTTTAATTTTAAATTCGTCTAGTATTTCGGCCAAATCGTTCAGTATTTCGAACGGTAATTTATTCCAATCCTTGATTACCTTAATTTACCAACAAATAAAAAATTTGCACTACTTACATCTGAAAAAAAATGCAGTTTGTGCCATGGTCAACACCTCCCTTCTCCGTACAACTCTTTTTTTTTTATCAGTATCCATACAAGTCTCATCACCAGTCTCTGTCTTAAGCCGCGTTCCCACGATCTCTTGTAACGGAGGCGAGACAGGACGGGACGGGACGAATACTCAACAACCCGCCATGGGAACAGGAGATGAGACGCTGCTACCCACTCTGAGTCGGTAAACATCACAGGCGTGTGTAGCGGTGCGCTGTTGTCATCAGTTTGCAGCAGCGGTGCGCACCCCTACTGTTGCTATAAAGTGCTCTGTGCCAAACGACACTAGGCAACGAGGTGGGGAGATGGCGGCGAGGTAAGCGAGGGCTAACCTGCGGCGTGCGCTCGTCCCTACACTTCGGCTAATGAGGTCCCGTCTCGTCTCACCTCTGTTACACGAGATCGCGGCTTTAAGGTCCGTTCCTACGACGAGTGCTACGAGCCTTTCATCTTCTACCGACTGGCGGTGGATCGAGGCGGGACGTCCATGCTAGCTTATGCGGCAAAGATGAGAGGCGTTCCCTAACAGGGGCCGAGGGACGCGCCGTGTGAACCCGCCTTTATACTCTCCCAGCATTCTCTTCATCCGTTTCCTATTTTCCAATGAGTCCCAGCTAGTGTTGCAAACTGAAAAAAAAACAAAATGTTTTTTTTTCAGATTTGTGAAAAAAAACATGAAAAAAAACCTAGCACCCTCGTTTTTTTTCTAAATTTGGTTTTTTTTTCAGAAAACAATATATTTGATGAATTATAGTTTTATTTATGGAACTTACATTTTTCATGTGTGTTTTAAACCTTACTAAATCATATAATATATTACATAATGATTCATAAATGTATCTATATAGGTAACATAATTTTTTTTCATCTTCTATGTCGGTACCACATTCACTAGTAATAGTATCAGTACTACCAACACTAGTTCGGTCGGAGTTGGAATTTTCTGTTTCTTCTTCTGTCCCCTCTAGATCCATAACTTCAGAAATAGTTACATTTTTTTTTACTGGTTGTATTGGATGCAAAAGCTTTTGAGATTGCAATTTTAAATTGTAAGCAAAGTACACACTGTGAATGAAGACTGCGCCGATAGTTCTGTATTACGGTCTTTTAAGTTTGAATTTAAATCTATTATCATACAAAATAGGAGCTATACTTATTTGTTTTCAATCGTTGGTTTACGCCAACGGTTGCAAGGAAATTATTCATAATTACTGACAATGACTCAGTATTATCACTATACGCTGCGAGTTTAATAAGTATACGAATATAAGGAAAGCACAACAAGTAATAAAAAGAGGCAAAAAACCGTAGTTAAATTTCCTAATTTTTTGAAAAGATTCGTAGGTCTACAGATAAATTTGTAGGGCTGGCAGCACTAGTTCAAATAGCGAGTATCAATCCAAACAATGGGGAACGGGGATTCCTTCTCACGCAGCCTAGCCTTTTCTGGAAGTCCCCATTCGTAAAAGAAAACTTCAGTCAATGTTACCAATATTTTTGTAACTTTTTTTTCCACTGAACCAGAAAGATATAGTAGATTTAAAAGTAAGATAAGTACTTAGTATAAACTCTAAAACAGTCATATTAAACGATAAATGCCTTAAAAATTTGAAATTTAGTAGTTATGAAAAAAAACATGTCCCAGAAAAAAAACATGTTTTTTTTCACAGTTTTTTTTCATGTTTTTTTTCACGTCAGAAAAAAAACTGTTTTTTTACAACACTAGTCCCAGCCCAGTTGGTATATAAAATAAGTTACCGACTATGACCTGCGGTAATTTCCTCTAGCAAATCCAGCTGTCCTTTTGCACATCTTCAACCATCTTCAACTCCTATAATTGATACCCAAAATGGGGGTCCCATACTACACCAAAATTTCATGCAATGGCCCAACAAAGGTTTTGTAATTGAATTCCCTTACTTCTGTCACGTTTCCTCATCACCCGTCTCCAATAAATGAAGGAGTTTAAATCCTCTCGTTACCACCAACCTAGTGTGTTCCACCCAGTTGAGTTTAGCATCAAACGTTATGCCAAGACAATCACAATTTATTTCGTCAACAAGCAATTCCTCCCTCACTCTGTAGTCATAAAAAAAACTTTATTATTTTATCTGTACACCTCCGTTGTTAACTTATTACAGATCGTGACTCCATTACCAACTCCATCCCACTCCTTTAAGACAGAAATCAGCTGTGTGTTTATTTCTCAACCCTTTGCACTCAATGCAATATAACTATTGCTTAATCTTCTGTATTTCTAAGAAGTACGGACTACTTTTGACGGGATTTTACAGTCGACAGACCAAAACTGTGAAAATAGTGTTACCATTCCTGGCCATAATTATCATCATTCCTATTCTGTGTGTTGTCTAGCGCATAATCTTCAATTTCTGGCGCCCACTGCAAGATTTTTCTTCTCGTGGCTTTACGCGTAATTGAAGTTCTTCGCTCCTATGTCTTTCTTTGCCTAGTCCATCCTTCTTGTTCTTGGTCTTCCAATAAGTGTCCTTCCCTTCTCTTGCCTTTGTTCAAGAGTGCTAACTTAGCATTCTCCCCTCTTTCATTCTCATGGCATGCCCTGGCAATTGCAATCTTATCTTCCTTAACGTTTCTTCTAAATGCTTTTTTACTTTTAATATCTCCCTGATGCTTCCGTTTCTTATAGTGTCCTTCTTTGTGACATTCCTGATAATATTAGCAATTGCTATTACTTGGAATTGTTGCTTAGGCCTGCATTGAAATGTAAAATATCTTTAGAGTTTCTTATGTTTATGTAATCACAAATATTTTAACATGTTTTATGAGGCTCATTTCAAGACATTAAATTTATCGTCATAGTTCTCTGAAATGAATGAAGTAAACTGTTTGCTTGTGTAGCCACAGTAAGTGCGGCTGTCACAATATGTATTTTATTAAAAAAAAAAAGAAGAGAAGTAAGCATATTTCGGTTAGATCGTAGATTGGAAGACTTGATATAAAAGGAATTCATCAAAGTTTAGTGAAAGATCTGCGATGTGAGGTCATGACATTTTATAGATCACGGTCGAGCTGCAGTTCATTGTCAATAAATTCTTACCAAAATGTTTTAAAAAATTTCAATATCAGAATTATTACCCCTGAACCTAACGATATTTACTATCGAGTGTCTACTTTTACGGTGTAGGTGCAATGGGTTGTACTCAATTGCTGGTGGTGGACCTACACCATTGTGTAGTATGACACACACCCGTATTGTTCAGCGCGTTCCCTCTGCTATTATTCCAGACAGCTGTCAATTATTAGCTTCTTAATCCGTTAATTTTCTTTTTCACTTCATCGAAGTGCCGCCTCCTTTCATAGAACTAAATAACTTCGCAATCTTCGTATTCGCAATCTTTGCCAGAGATCTTTTACAATGTAATGCCGACCTTACTGGCAGCGAGGATTTGATTTATCTATTCGAACAACACAATATTTACTATTTTTTAACTTCTTTAAATATTCTTGTCTGTTTATTAACATCTTTATTTTGATAATAGAATTCATGTACGGATAAAGCATGAGTTCACTTAATGCAGATTATCCTAAATGAGCACGCGAGATTGCTTTTTTTATATTTTTTAACTGCTTTACGTCTCTCAACAGCGAGGTCTTTAGAGACGGGAAAGGATGGGGGGCAAGGAATGGGAAGGAATTCGGCCATGGCCTTTTTAAGGAAGCATCCCGGCATTTGCCTGGAGTGATTTGGGAAACCATGGAAAACCCAAATCTGGATGCCCGGACGGGGATTCGAACCGCCGTCCTCCGCGAGATTGCTATTGATTTTAATGTCTACAGCAGAGTGTTGTATTGACGTCCATACCTGTGAGTAAAAGTTGTTACAAACCCTGTATTACAGTCTTTCTTGCATCTCATGTTTCCCGTAGTTTTTTTTATTTTTTTTTATTTTTATAAAATGGCATTCGACCATGTTAGCCATTCAGCCAGCTCAATGTGTTTTTTCGTTTTACAATCTATATATTTCATCCAAGTGTGATTATTTTCTCTCTTTTGTAAGGACGACACAAGACGAACACAACACTTAATTAAAACCACCCATGCCCTCGGCCGGACTCGAACCGGCGACCCCTGCAGCGCGAAGCAAGCACGCTACCCCTACGCTGCCGGGGTCGGTTTTCCTGTAGTTGGTAATTCAACTTTTAGTTAAAACTTTGTTTACTTGAAATTTAAATGTTGACTGTATCAAATACGTCTAGCAAGGATGAAATTCGTTATTTTATCCAGTTAAGGGTGATGTAATACGTTAAGATTTTTTCCAGTAGGACAAAAGAAATTTCATTGTCCGTGGGCCTGAGGTGGGTCTTTATTTCCCGTGGGCAGATCACTCAGCTTAGATATCAGCTGACTCGCCGTGACTCCACTATCGCTACGCGGGCTTAACTTCCTCGTGACGTGACATTCTGCTGATCCTGACTATCTTTACCAGAATGGTAACCAGACACATGATTCCAGGTGCATTGGCTTCTCATACGCAGAATACTGCAGTTGTACACGCTAATATAATTATCTACGAGAATATCAATAACAATACAATGGGAAAGTAACCCATCACTCACCAAAGTTGAAGGCTGCTACAAGTAAAAAACATATAAGACGAACAAAAACATGTACAATATTTCGGTTTAAAACCACATTCATGCGATAGGAAATGGAGTAAACTTCGGCGTGTGTACACATCCCAAACAAAATGGCTCATCCCTATCGCATGAATAAGATTTTAAACCGAAATATTGTATGTATTTTTGTTCATCTCATATGTTTTTCACTCGTCGCAGCCTTCAATTTTGATGAGTGATGGGTTTCTTTCTCTATCCTTTGTTACTTATATTGCCTAAAAGCCGTTTCATTTTTCCTTAGTATCATTAGTACAAGAATATCAGTTCACTAAAAGCTTTGTCTGGTAGCTCAGAGATTAAGGCGCTAGCTTTCAAAAAGTTCAATGTTCCGGTCCCGGGTTCAAATTCCGGTGGGCTCAGAAATTTTTGAGTGTTGTGTTTGATCACCCGAGCTATGCCAGGTCGTTCCGTGATTCGGATACCACGTTAAACTGTAGGTCTCAGAGGAAAGGAACTGGCCGTCCAACCTCTGACACAATGGCTTAGTATGCCTCCTTCGGGAGGATCCAACTAACCATCGTGTAGTAGACTAAGTTACGTTAACAATCCTAAGACACAGCTTCCAACTAATTGCAAATCTTTAAATTAATTACCTTTGCCTATGAGCGAGATACGCAGTGATTAACTGTACAATTGTGTGTTTCTACTGAGTGTGGTGGATCAGTGGTAACGCTCTGGTCTCGCATGCGGGAGGACGTGGGATCAATCCTTGTCCGGCCATCCAGATTTTGGTTTTCAATGGTTTCCCCAAATCACTCCAGGCGAATGCCGGGGTGCTTCCTACAAAAGGCCATGGCCAAATTCCTTTCCGTTCCTTGCCCCCCCCCAGTCCTTTCCGGTCTCTAATGACCTCGACGTCTACGAGACGTATAGCCAGAAGCAAAAAATAAAAATAATGTTTTTAATGGGATTTTAAATGTTTAGAACTGTTAAATTTTGTCAGTTTGCTTTTCAAATGGTTGTAAATATGTCTTAATGTCATTTAAAAATGTTTTTTCATGATTCTATGTAATTTTGTATGAGTTTTAATTGTTTTTGTACGATTTCTACTGGTGGAGCAATTGTCAGGGCTCCAGAAGCTTCGGCTGGTGTTTTTAACGTTCTCTGGAATCCTCTACGACGCCATTTAAACTCCCGAATATTATCGTAGCCGAGCAAGCTCGTTCGGACCAATTCTGTGAAGGAGGCCATCAGACGTGTTAAGAACGGATTTCAAGCTCCTGAATATATATTAAAGGGCTTATATCTATATATTGAGGTACCGTCGTTTCTTCAAATGCGCGCTAGTTTTTTTAGTTATTCATATGCAAATAATCCCAGCGTCTTTTGTATATCAGGTTAATTGCTCATATTTTCAAATGGCTGTGTAGTCTAGTCGGTAAGAACGAGAAGGAATTTTGCAATGGTCTACTGAAGCAACCATCCCGACATTCACCGGGTGTGATTTGGGAAACCATGGAAAATCCAAATCGGGATAGCCGTACGGGGATTCGAACCCGTATCCTTCCGAATGTGATGCCAGAGTGTTACTCATCCACCACGCTTGGTGAATATTGCAATGTTTATCACTGATGACAGAGATGCTTTGTCTGTTTGTCTCTATGTTTGCCCATCACTCAAGAACTCATGGATGGATTTTTACGAAATTGCACACTGCGGTAGCTTATGTTATAACAGATCAGGATGTAGAATATTTTTTTTACCGATAAGCTACAAATTTCGTAATGGATTAGAATCCAAAATCATAAATTTTGAAATTTTCGTCTGTCTGTCAAAGAATCATCATGAAAGGGCGAATTTTACCGAAACCGCACATGGTGACAGCTTATGATGTCTGTCGGAATTACTGTTTACAGTAATTGCAACACCAAGAAGGAGACATGTGATTACAATGAAATTCTTTCCGTAGATTAGAGGGTTGAAAACACACAAATGGTTAGAATTACATAACTGTACATGAAGTCCGACAACGAGAATTCATTACGGTTTAAAACCGACACATGCTCCATTCAGAGTCCCTAGCCGTATAGTATAAGAAAGCTTGGGTATGTTGCTGGGGAACACAGTAGAACGCGATTTTTAGGCATCGACAGTGGTTGCAGAAGGACCGTATCGAACAAGTTGCTGACCTTCCATATTCCAGACATGTTCCACGGACGACGAGTCAGGCGAACAAGCAGGCCAGGGAAGCAGTGGTACCTGTAGACTTTCGAAAAGGCTTCCACGTTCCTCGCCACATGTGCCCGGGTAGTGCCCTCCTGAACGGTGGCTGGCCATGTGGAGCTGCCTGCAATACGTGCAGTTGCTCGGGCTCTAAAATCTCCCTGACATGGCGGTTGCTGTTTAGATTGCCCTCAATCCGTAGGAGGCGAGGAGGCAGAGTCTAACACGTATTTAACCTTCACTGTAGGACACTCTGAAGCGGGACTCGTCCGAAAACACTACATTTTGTAACTCAACACGTTAGTGACGGTGTTAACGTGCCTAATGTAGTTGGTTGTTTCTGGTCAATGGAAGACAACGCAATGTCATGTTTACCATCAGTCCAGTTCCCAGGAGACGGCGTCCAACTGTCCACAACTGTTGCAGTGTTCCAACGTCAAGCCAACACTGTGGGCGAAGCTGTCCTGTCGGTTACGGCCATGCGTACAAGATGGCAGTCGCCCCGCGCTGTGGTCACTTTGTGTGGCCCAGTACCCACTCTTCGCTGATTACGACCATCTTCTATCATGGTTCCACACACGCATCACTGTCGTAGCAGCGTTCGCAGTACAAGCAGCAAAGTCACGGTATGACAAATACGTTTCCAGAAGAGCAATCGGTCTGCCACGTTCGAACTAATTCCCAAGCTGTGCACTTTGACGTCGACGATGGATAATGGCACTTGTTTACACGTTTCCACATCGTTTGGCGGCTCTATAACGACGGAACATGGCGTAACGCTGACAAAAGAGGACGCTGCTAGGCCCGCGTACACGCCATAAGTCTGTAATCTTAATCACTTATTATGGTTCCACAGTTCTACAAATCGTCAGATTTTGGTGTGGTTCAGACTATTCCTGACTTGCATACAATTTAATTAGTAACACCTGGAGCTGAAATGAATCTTAACAAGTGTTTCTGACTCTAATTATCGTTTAGCAGAGACAAATAGTGACAAACGAAAAATTGGCTTCCTTGAGGAGAATACAGTTAACTGTCACGAAACAAAATCTGATATCTCTAAGCAGCACCTACCACAAATTCCCCAGTGCTATGATAGGTAGAAGATTAATCCGTAAATAACGACTGTTATACACTGAAAGTCCTATTACCATTAATTTAGTTTTCAGTTAAATCATTTTCCAACAAATCATTATTTTCATGCAAGTAGTTCCAACAACATCGATCCTAAAATATGTGTAATTGTTACTTGATTGGAACTGTACTTATAAATTTCATTCAAATTTTACGATAAAGCTCCGTTCTAATTTGATTCCAGATTTTAGAACCTCTACAGGCAAAACTGTGATAAATTTCACACAACGCAAAATCTTAGATCAGGTAAATTTCTAATTAATTTATTTTAATTGCGATGGCAATTTCCATATACACACTTTTTCCCATTCTTGTACACATCTACTTTTGACCTCTACGCACTGCCCAAACTGAATAAAAAAATTGTTGGAAAAATTGTACAATCTGCTGCTTTCAGAACTAAAACTTTAAACGAACTTGCTGACTAAAATAACAGAGTGGGATGACTTACTGTCGTTCGATTGCTGAAGTAATATGGAGCGCAAACCTGTGTTATTTCCTTATTCCTCCAAAAATCACATCAAATATTATCTCTGTTTACGTAGAGCTGTAGAAAAGCATACTGTGTATTAACCACTCCGTGATGGTTACCAATCTTATGTGAGGGGATTACACCCAAGAAATAGAAACTATATTTTACGATTGTGGTAACATCTGAATCAATAAGATACGACCCAACTACCGCAGACTTTGTAGTGAAAATCATGTAAGGATTCAACATGAAGGTGTGAAATTCTTCATTTTCTTTTTGTTCATAAACATTTTCAAATTTTCATTAACTCGGACACGTCGGCGGAGTATTCAGTTAAACTTTATACGAAAGCCCTCTAGCCCGCTGCATGATTACTGTTCCTCTATGTCATTCATAGCAATATGATTTTTTTCTTTTTTTTCTGAAGATGCTCAAGTTTTTTCGCTTAATTCACTGAAGTTTTTGTAAACTGAAACAAAAGCATAATTAAGGTCAGACACGGAAACTACAAATCGTAGCTGATTGAAGGAAAACATTACATGTAAATTGGACATACCTGTATAGTGATAATTTTGGAATTCGCACCGTTAACACCCATTAAATTACAGAACTTAGAATACCTGGTGAAATATTAATAAAGTTAAAGGCTTCGACCACATTGGGATGCTTCTTTACTTCATGCTGACGATATTCCATAGAGAGCAATTACGGAATTACATTTTATCATTTCATCGAATGTCCGACTCTGAAAGATAATGGCCAGACGCGAAATGAGTACATAAATCGATTAACTGTTACGGCTGTTGTTTCAGTCCAGTCGCTCGACGGCGGGCAACTGTTATTTTCGCTCTGCTGTTTGATTCTGGTCGTGTGAGTAATACGTTTTATACTGTACAATCTACAGACGTAGTACACATACTCGCTATTCTTTATTCTGAGTACTGCTACAGTTTAATGAGAAATACGCTGAAATGCCAAATGTCACAGTAGCAACGCGTGGAACCTCATTTAGCTCGACAACACGATGTGGCAGAGACTCAGCTAACAATCGGAAGTCCTCATAGGTACCTGACATGCTACCTCGATAGCGCCCATAATTGCGTGATTATTATGCACGAGCGATTCTGTTGACCTTATACTTAATTACGCTCCGACAGGGGGATCTAGGTTGCCTAATTAGGTTCTGGAATTATACAAAATACTCCTCAAACCTATTGCGCCTAATCTGGCCCCGTTGAGATAGTGCAGTATCATACGGGAACTTGTTAAGGATATTTCAGCATATCCGGATGATACCATCTGTCTACTAACTTTATTTATTTATTTATTTTTTAAATAAGGCATGTAAGTCTATTTACTAACCGTATATCTACTGCGCCACCGAGCTTTTTCATGTAATTAAAACTCCAAGTTCTTCAAGAAGTTCTTTATAATTAAGTTTTATTGTAGGGAATGCCTCTCGCAGCAGTACTCCATATGCAGTCAGTGATAATGCCCCATATCACAAGCGCGAAATACCTCTGGGAAATAAAAAAATAACCTCAACCATAATGCCGCGTTTACACTCTCGCGCGAGCTTAGACGAGGCGAGGCGAGACACCGCGAACGCGAGAGTGTAAACGGTGCACTCGCGTAGCCTCAGTGGCGGTTTCTTGACGCGAGTCAAAGGCAAAGGCGCGAGCACATTGTTTACAGCAGAGGTAGTCAACCTTTTTACCTACCGCCCACTTTTGTATCAATGTATACCTTTTGAAACAGACGTACAGCGAGTTAGAGCCCATAATAATAATTTGCCAAATACTTTGTCTGGCTTTCGCTACGTTTGGCACAATAAGTCTTTATAAAACTACTCACTGTAGTTAAATCTGTCTTTTTATTTATACTTTGCGTATATAAAAGGACGAAGTTAGGTGAAATTAGATTTTATTATTTGATTTATTAATGAGATTCCTAAGGCAGATGCTGATAAAATAAAAACTGGATATCTAGGTCAATTTTGCAAGGTACAAACAAAGGTCTCCTCTTTCGGTTTCTTTCTTTGGCTATAATATTATTAATAGCACAAATGCCTGATTACATGAGATATGAAGGAAAAGGTTTCATTAAACTAAATATCAGTTGTCATACATTTTGATATGACAGGTGTTTTTTTATTATTTTGCCACGGGTTTTCATATCCATCACTATCGAATTTATGTTTACTTTCTGCGTCATATACGATTTCTAAACTTTCTTCCTGTCAAGTTCTAACAGCTTCTTCAATATTTGCGGCGGTAGAAGGATTTTTTATCCAGTCATACACATCGAATTTCAAAATATCTACAAATCGTTTTTCCATGTCTAAAGTTAGTTGAGGTGGGTACTGAATCTGTCAATATCCTCTGGAGTTATTGTGGTTTATAGATAATAATTCAGGAAACTATTGAAATTTTCTTCTTAAAAGATTGTAACGCAGTAGTTAAAAGTTTTCAATAAATAATGACACACAGAACATTTTGGTAACCTATAAGAGTTTTATTAGCTCCTTGAAGGTTCAAATCAACATCATTAAATCTGTAAATGAATAAAAAATTTCTCGACGTTGTTTATGTATAAACGTTTCTCGGGAAACAAACCGAGTAATATTGTGCATCAATAATAATATTACTCGGCTTGTTACCGAGAAACGTTTATTAATAAATCATTAAATCTATTTAAAAAACCTTAAAAATTCAATTAATTTTTTAGAAAAATAACGAAAGCGTTTAACTATTGGACCAAACCCCCACAGCCCACCACGAAAGCTGGCACGCCCATCCATGAATGAATTCTTGCAAGAGTGTAAACGGCAATTCGTGTCAGCGCTCGTGCACGAGGCGCGAGGCGAGGCGCGAGCCGAGACGCGAGGCGCGACGCGAGGCGAGAGTGTAAATGCGGCATAACAGTTGATTGTAGACGGAATTTTATTTACAAAATTGATGGTCAATAACAGCGGAAAAATGGGCCATAATACAATGCTTCACATATTTTTGACTCACGTCACCTCTGATATACTGATTTGCCACATGGAAACTAACAATCGTATGCTCATTGATGTGAACACGCACCACACTTTATGGAACCATCAGTTTTTCCGACAAATCGGATCCATGGCGTGAAGCAACTTGCACCATACCCGCATACGGCCGTCGCGGTCGGTTCGCTCCTAAAAGAAATGTGACATGTTGAACTAAGCAGATGGCTTCCACTCACAAATGCATGTGTTCGAGGACAGAGATGAATATCGCTGACACTGTACTCTGTAGCTGTAATGTGAGTGAAGGCACCCGATTCTGTCTTCCGCTGCCATATCTCATAAACACCAAATGTCACTTCAGCGCACCGCTCAAACATCTTTGACCGCAGCAGTCAGTTTATGCAGTGTTGTTCGCCTGCCGAACACGGAAGCGTATGCTCATTTTTCAATGGCCTCGATTGTTCAACTGACTTGTCCGACCACCGCGTTATCCCGTGTGGGAGGTAATATTGTCCGTTAGGTACTCTCGGAATATTCTTGACACTGTGTAGCAGGTGCTATCAAGTCTCATAGAACAAATAGCTAATACCCGCGACTTCATACGCGTGGACTTAGAATTTGATTGCTAGAATTGAATATAGAAAGCTGTAAGCTACGTAAAAGGTGTCCCACAAACCCTGAGAGATGGATGTAACTTTACAGAGACTTACACTCGCTATCCGTCTGTCTGTCATAGTGCGGTTTTCAAAATTTCATGGCAAGATACACTGATCAGCCAGATCATTATGACCACCTACATAACAGCCGGTATGTCCGCCTTTGGCACGAATAACAGTGACGATTCATCTTGGTATGGGAGCAACGAGGCCTTAGTAGGTCGCTGGAGGGAGCCGGCAACACATCTGCACACACACAAGTCACCTTATTCCCATAAATTCCGGGGAGGGAGGCAATGAACTCATACGCCACGTTCAATCACATCGCAAATGTGTTCCATCGGTTTCAGATCTGGCGAGTTGCGGGAGGGGGGCAGCACATCAATTGCAACTCGTCTCTATGTTCGTCAAACCACTCCATCACATTCCTGGCCTAGTGAAATGGCGCATTATGTTGTTGAAAAATGCCACTGCCGTTGGGAAACATGGTCGTCAGTGATCTGCAACCAGTGTACGATAATTATTGGCCGTCGTAGTGCATTGCACGAACTCCACTGGACCCATGGATGCCCACGTGAATGTTCCCCAGAGCATAATTGAACCACCACCAGCAGTACTCGTGTCAAGAAGCTGTTCCCCTGGAAAACGACGGATTCTCACCCTCCCATCGGCATGATGAAGAAGGTATCGGGATTCATCAGACCATGCAACGCTCTGCCACTGCGCCAACGTCCAGTGACGATGATCACGTGGCCATTTCCGTCTTAGTTGCCGATGTCGTGGTGTTAACATTGACACAGTCATGGGTCGTCGCCTACGGAGGCCCATCATTAGGAATGTTTGGTGCACCGTGTATTCAGACACACTTGTACTCTGTCCATCATTAAAGTCTGACGTTAGTTCCACCACAGTTCGCCGCCTGTCCTGTTTTACCAGTCTGCCCAGCCTACGACGTCCGACATGTGTAATGAGTGGTGGCCGCCCAACCCCTCGACGTTTGGTCTTGGTTTCACCTTGGTTTCGTGACTTGCCGAAGACACTCACCACAGCACTCCTTATACAGCCGACAAGTCGTGCAGTTTCCGAATCACCTGGAAGGATTTATATCGATAATAGATAGGTAGTCATAGGTAGTCATAATGTTCTTGCTAATCAACGTATGTTATTTACACCGAAAAAAAATACATGTCCTTCGTAATGATAAACAATGTTTCCTTCTCAAATATCATCAAGATCGGTTTAGCCGTTTAGTCATGAATAAGTAACAACAGAGAAACAGAGTTACTTTCGCATTAATAGTATTAGTGTAGATAGACCCATTAACTTTGAATGGTGATGGTAATTCGCTGAAACGAGTGCTGGCAACAGTCATACGTCTCCAAGCACTTGTCCTTCTCACATCTCTGTGTGAATACGTAACTTCTTCCCGTTATTTGTGGTGTTTTATTCCAAATACGTCTGTCAAAAAGCTCTACACATTGTCGGTGTTGTGGAGCGTGGAATGGATTAAGCACTCCCGAAATGTTATGTCCCATACGTCGGGCTGAAGTCATTCAATATCGATTAATTCTCGTAGAATAGCCATAATCACTAGCATTCAGCATTCAGACGCGATTAATTATCGTCGAAAAGCCATTATCACTAGCATTCAGCAGTCAAACACGATTAATGTTCGTCGAATAGCCATTTCCGCGTTTGTAAATGTTTAGCACGACACACTCATTCAACAGACAACCGTTTGATGCGATGCGAGAGTCACTTGTACGAGCATTTGCATGTCACTATCCCATTTCTTTCGGCATGACAGTATAATATTTGTTTCTGTGGCGCCAACGAATCAACGATGTGACTTCACTGGAAATCACAGATAAATACAGAAGAGTTCGCTGAGATGTTCCTTTCCACGTAAAATGTAATGTTAACGAAGTAACGCTGAAATACGGTATAGATGTTGAAAATGTACAATTTTCTAAGAATCTGCACAGCCAGCAAGAGATAAAAATCGTCACCAGAGAATTCAATAGGAACCTTGTTAGAATAGCGTCGATCTGCTGTATGTATTACATGATAGCTATGTCGTATTCATTCCGAACATTTGACTCAAGGTCCTGTTCCCGCTCCTCACCTTATGCCGCATTTACACTCTCGCCTCGCGTCTCGCCTCGCGCCTCGTGCACGAGCGCTGACGCGAACTGCCGTTTACACTCTCGCGAGAATTCATTCATGGATGAATAGTGGGCTTGCCAGCTTTCGTGGTGGGCTGTGGAGGTTTGATCCAATAGTTAAACGCTTTCGTTATTTTTTTTTTAAATTAATTGACTTTTTAAGGTTTTTTAAATAGATTTAATGATTTATTTATAGTCGTTTCTCGGGAACAAACCGAATAATATTATTATTGATGCACTATTTACTCGGTTTGTTTCCAGAGAAACGTTTATAAATAAACAACGCCGAGAAAAATTGCATTCATTTATAGATTTAATTATGTTGATTTGCACCTTAAAGGAGCTAATAAAACTCTTATAGGTTACCAAAATGTTCTGTGTGTCATTATTTATTGAAAACTTTTAACTACTGCGTTAAAATCTATTAAGAAGAAAATTTCAATAGTTTCTTGAATTATTATCTATAAACGATAATAACTCCAGAGGATATTGACAGATTCAGTAGCCACCTCAACTAACTTTAGACATGGAAAAACGATTTGTAGATATTTTGAAATTCGATGTGTATGACTGGATAAAAAATCCTTCTATCGCAAATATTGAAGAAGCTGTTAGAACTTTTTTTTTTTTTTGGCTTTCGGCGGCTAAGGCCATTCAGCCAGCTCAATGTGATCATATTTTAGCTTCCAGTGAACAATTAGTCATCCAGTGTACATCGTATCTTTCTATGTATGGACACCACAGGACGGACAGGACATTCACACAGACACACAACACTTAACATCCATGCCCGCGGCCGGATTCGAACCGGCGACCTTCGGCACGTGGAGCTAGCACTTTAGCCCCTACGCTACCGAGGCCGGCCTGTTAGAACTTGACAGGAAGAAGGTTTAGAAATCGTAAACATAAATTCGATAGTGATGGATATGAAAACCTGTGGCAAAATAATAATAAAAAAACACCTGTCATATCAAAATGTATGACAACTGATATTCAGTTTAATGAAACCTTTTCCTTCATATCTCATGTAATCAAGCATTTGTGCTGTTAATCATAATAGCGCCAAAGAAAGAAACCGAAAGAGGAGACCTTTCTTTGTTCCTTACAAAATTGACCAAGATATCCAGTTTTTATTTTACCAGAATCTGCCTTAGGAATCTCATTAATAAATCAAATAATAAATCTAATTTCACCTAACTTCGTCCTTTTATATACGCAAAGTATAAATAAAAAGACAGATTTAACTACAGTGAGTAGTTTTATAAAGGCTTATTGTGCCAAACGTAGCGAAAGTCAGACAAAGTATTTGGCAAACTATTATTATGGGCTTTGACTCGCTGTACGTCTGTTTCAGAAGGTATACTTTGATACAAAAGTGGGCGGTAGGTAAAAAGGTTGACTTCCTCTGCTGTAAACAATGTGCTCGCGCCTTTGACTCGCGTCAAGAAACCGCCACTGAGACGAGCGGCACTCACGAGCTTAGAAGAGGCGAGGCGAGACTACGCGAGTGCACCGTTTACACTCTCGCGTTCGCGGTGTCTCACCTCGCCTCGTCTAAGCTCGTGCGAGAGTGTAAACGCGGCATTAGAGTCATTTCAGACGGGACACTCGGCACACCGACCACCTGAATCTTAACGGGGACAGACCGCCTACTCCGGAATCCGGGATGGCATCATAAGAAGTGGAAGAACTATTCTGTCTGTTATATTCTGCCTTGCAATTTAATTCTGCGTTTCAGGAAACAAAAATTAAACAGTATGCTTATGATAGCAGACCTTCACAGGAAAATCGGGACCTTTTTCTCAAAAACAAGTTGGTGTTAGTGAATGTTACTAACATTAAACCTTTGTTACAGAATTGGGAAAATACTGAAAAGAATTTTTCAGTAATACTAATATAATAATAGTTTTAGAGCTGTGTACAGAGATTTCGTACTTGTAACTAACGCCCGAGATCATGCAGATTTAAACCTTAACTTGTTATTTACTCATAAAGTAATCGAAAAGGAAGCACCAGGAGTCGATCAACATCCAGTGGTACGTTCGACCGCCCAATCGAACACGTACTGGCTGAAGCAGATGCGTCTCATAGGTTAATGTAATAGGGTATTTGACTACTTCTTGAAAATGGTTTTAAATTGTTTATTGGTACACCTTATTCACCGAGTGAAGAGATTTTTTGACCAAAGCGCATTAGTTTGCGTAAAATTCAAAGTTAAAATTTAAAGAATTTAAAAGCCCTCCAAAACGCTCCTTTGCTGCCAGGCTCGTGCAACGACAGTCGTGACGTCACACGTCTGTAAACGCTGCCGCTGCGAATGGGGCGTTTCCTATTACCCAAGTTTTCAACTATTTTTATTGCTTTTGCTGGTTATTTCATGTTATTAATGAAAGTTCGTTTTGAATATAAAATCTAAAACTACTTGTAAAAGCCTACAGATTCTCTTTTTTAGGTAAGGGTGTCAGGGATTGGAATGAGTTACCAAGAGAAATGATGAATAATTTACCGAAAACTTTGAAAGAATTTAAAGATAAAAATTTGTAGAGGGCAAATGTAGGTTGGTGCAGGATAGGGGGAAGATGGGTGTGTAGGGAAATTGCCACCGGAGCCTGTGCTCCATTGCAATTAAATTAAAAATTAAAGTTAAAAAAAATTGATTAAAAATATTGAAAGTAGACGCCTTATTTGTGGGGCTAGCTATAGAAACAACCACTGAGTTTTATTCTGTGGAGCTTAAGAATGTAACAACTTCAATTTGATATTGCGACAAAGTCACTTACGATTTTCTGTGAAGCTCATTTACACCGCAATTTCGTAGAGTTAAATGTAATACGTTGTTTAAGGCGAGAATTATTAGGGTTAGAGTCCTAAGGTTCGATCCTCGCTTCGGAATATGTTCAGTTTGTTTTCTTTTGTCATTTTCTTTGAATACTAGTTGCTGTTGGTTGCATAGCATAATCATTTTTTCCCGAAAATCCACCAAAACATCAATTTAGTTTTTTTTCTGAAGGCTTAACAACTTTTTGGGTAACAAGCGAATTACAAACATTTGAAACAACTAAAGAAGATTTCAAAAAGGAAATTGGACGTTACTTGCACACCGAAAAACTTTAAAAAAAAAAAAAAAAAATGAAAATAACTTGCACAATAAAAGTAAATACCGCCTAATAGACGCAGTTATGTCAGGAAGGTAACCTGCAGTTGTATCGTCACGTAAAAATTCCAACGAAAAGGACCCAAAGCGTTCCGGAACTGTTGCAAGATTAGCATGAAATTTCTAAAAGTGATTTCACTTCTAAAATAAATTCCATTATTCACCACCGTGCACCTGTATTTTTTGCATGATATTCTCTCTCTGGTAAGTTTAAAAATTAAAAGTTTTCATGTATGGTAGCAATTTGTTTCAAACACTTGCATGACGCTTAGCAACTATTATGAATTCTTCAAATAAAAACATGGTAGTGCAAAAAACAGCAAACAAAAACGGAAATAAATGCACGCAAAAAATATTATCCTCACCGAGGTTCGAACGTAGGACGTTCTGTTTTCCATTACCACTCTTCAATCACGCAGCTATCAGGAGACTACTTTTTAATTGCTTCTTTTTATGTTAATAGTAAACACGTCAATGTTTCTTCGTGTTAGATGAAGTGATACGAGGTAGGTAAATGAGTAAACAAACAAATTCAGTTTTATTGACAAAAAATATCATTTATCTATAATCTGCAATTAAGAAAAATGATCCACAACATCCAATTATTCCAAGCGCGGTGAGTGAGCTGTTACCGCTCTAACCTCGCATCCGGGAGTACGCCGCACAGAGTGATATTTTCTAAATCTAGAGGGACAAAAGTCAGTTTTGATAATAGTCTACACAGGCAAAATAGTTATTTATATTCAAAGTAGATAAACCATATTACTTGGAACAAAGGTTTATTTTACACGAATTCACGCCTAACAATAGAAAAAATAGTTTTAACAATGGGCTTCCTGTGATCCACCGATCAAGCGCTCCAGTCGGCCGCGCTATTCCACTGAGCTTAGTCCATAGTTACACTGTGTTTCTGCGTGTTAGTAGTGATTTGTGTGTTGCTATCGCTTTTGGTAAGGTAAGTTTACGCATGATTTTTCCGTGATATAATAGCATCATTAAAACAGAGTAAGATTATTTTTAATTAAAAAAAAAACTACTAAGCCAATTTCATGTTGAGTTTTAGTTCATTATACCACATTATATACAGACAGACAGACAGACGTCAATAACTGGGAAAGCGGTGGTCCCAGGTTGTGGGGAAGGTTGTGCGCAGGAGCGCATCTCCTTCCAGTTTACCAGTTTGGTTGGCATGTTCGGTGTGTCATGATCAGGTTGTTCCTACCCGGTGTGCTGTTTCCTTATTGGTGGTCAAGGATTTTCTTATACACATTATACCGACCTATTTCTGTATTTATTTGAAAGAGCTGCTTATTAGCAGGGCCGGCGCTAGGCTTCTCGGGCCCCGGGTAAGCGATCTTAGGCCCCCCACCCCCGAAAATATTTTTACTTTAGGGGGCATTCATAAATTACTTAAGGTGTTTTTCCGGACCCCCCTCCAAAACCTCACGTGAGATTGCCGAAGACCTCCCCCCCTTTGGTGATTTTCGCCGGACCCTCCCCCCCCTATTTCACCTCAGGTAATTTATGGATGTCCCCTTAAACTGTATATATATATATATAAATTCAGAAAATTTTAATACAAAAATGTTCAAAATTATTGGTGCAGATTTTAAAATTGTGTTTGATTTTTATTTATTTAGGCATCCAGGCCGGCGGGCCCCCCTTTGGTAGCCCGGGCCCCGGGTACTTTTGCCCCGCTTAACCCCCCCTAACGCCGGCCCTGCTTATTAGTTACAAGAAATACCTTCATTTGTTTGCGCATATTTGGGACACCCATACAACTTTTCTTTATTTTCAGCATGACTGCACAAATTTCGCGTACAGAATTTTTCGACGCATGGTTTGCTAACGCAAAACAATCAGTCTCTAACTTTCAATTTAAATATAAATGAGTCTCAAATTGAAGCTGTTACATTATTAAGCTCAGCACAGGGGCGGCCCTAGGGCGGTGCGAGCGGTGCGACCGCACCGGGCGCCTTCATATGGGGGGCGCCGAAAAGGCAGAGACAGATCGTCTGCGCAAAAAATGAAAAATAAATTCTATTATTTTTTTTCCGTCATCAGTCTTTCGACTGGTTTGATGCAGTCCTCCATCTCTTCCTATTCTGTGCTAACCTTTTCATCTCAACATACCACTTACAACTCACATCCTCAATTAATCTGCTTCATATGTTCTAATCTCTGTCTTCCTCTACAGTTCTTACCTTCGACTGTTCCCTCCACTAACAAATTCACTAATCCAGCATGTCTCAAAATATGACCTACCAGCCTGTCTCTTCTTTCTGTAAGCGTCTTCCACAAATGTCTTTCTTCACCCATCATTTCCAAAACTCGTTCATTTCTTACTTTGTCTGTCCACTTAATTTTCAGCATTCTTCTGTAGCACAACGTTTCAAATGCTTCAATTTTCTTTCTTTCCGGTATTCCTAAAGTCCATGTTTCGCTACCATAAAGTGCTGTGCTCCACACATAGAGTTTTAAAAAGGTTCTTTCTAATCCTTAGATCAATATTTGAAGCTAAAAGGTTTCTCTTTTTCATGAAGGCTCTTTTTGCTAGTGCTATTCTGCTTTTAACATCATTCTTGCTTCGACCATCGGTTGTAATTTTACTTCCCAAGTAACAAAATTCACTTACTTCTCCTTAACCCAGCTTTTAACACACATCATCCAGAAGAGTTTATAAGAATAAGAGTCTCAGCTTAATGCATAGTCGTATGTTATCATAGAATAGAGTCGATTCGAGTTGCTACTCGAGTCAGTTCGAGTTATTCGAATCATGGAAATCACCACTCGTTCCAAAGTTGGCACCCTCCCGTGCCGCGTCGCGCCTCCCGCACCTGTTTCCTGCCTTTTCGGCTGTAGTCTTGAAGTTCATGCATGCGGGTACGGGGCGAGATTCAACCTATTTATCTCTTTCTACCATAATAGATACTCAGTAATTACTATTAACGTTGGTATCGTAAATATTTACAAAGCTTATCTGGCTTTTACAGACAACACATGTCGCTAACCTAAAAAAAAAATTTATGGTGCACAATGCTTAAAAAGAAAACAAAACCAAGACGAAATTGAGAACGCTTCAAAATTGCTGACAATTTTTTTTAGAAGTCATCTGAATCGTCTCCAGAAACTAGTTCAACACGAGGAGGAAGGAAACTTAATGAAAGTTATTCAGACGAGGCTCATGATAAAGAGCAGCATGTGCGAGAAGATTATCAATAGCTGGAACGTCGTCTGCTGTTCAAAAGATTACATGTGGGTATACAAGACATACCACCACCGTCGCCTTTTCAAAGTACAAATTATGACGATATTTCAAAATTGTTGCTTATTGACTGTGCTGGCAGAGATGAAATAATTATTCAAGCAATGAAAAATCCCCCCAAAAAATCATGTACATTATTTTTCGAATACATATTTTCAAAGAGTAACACCAAATGAAGAAACTTATAGAAGTAGATAGCTTGTTTATTCTAAATCTGCGGATGAAGTATATTGTTTATATGTTATTTATTCAACAGAAGGTCTCATTTTTATTTGGGAAAAGAAGGATTCGATGACTGGAGTTACTAATCTCAGCGTTTCAAAATTCACGAAACTTCCTCAGATCATAATCACACCACGCTCAGTTGTATAGAAGCGTTGAATCCATTAAATAACTTCAATATACTAGACAAGCATTTCTAAATACAGACTTTAAACGAAAAATCACAGTGGGTTGCTATCCTTGGATCTGAAATACTTCTAATGATGGTAACTTCCTGGGTATATGATCCTTGATGATGGAGCATCTCCGTCGTATTGCTAATAAGCGAGACTAACGTCTAATTATATTGTCAAATGTATTCAAAACGAATGAAGTCGTAATAAAATTTTGACTATGGTTAGGTCATCTAAATACTTTTCCATCATACTGAATTGAACTCCTGATATAAGTCACGTCGAACAATTATCTTTGACATCATTTTCCTGACACCAATGAAGACGAAGTCTAAGTGCGTGAGTATTTCGCTGTACTTATAATCCGGGAAGTGACCTCTTTGGCACCTGGGAGCTGCACTCGCTGCCCTGTGTTATCACTGATACTTTGCAAAAGTTCGATTTGGATAGGAACGATTGTTGAGGCCAAAGATATGACAGTGGATCCATTTGGTAGGAGGAAACAAATGTGTCCAAAGCAAAATTCTGAACCAGCATCTTCGAGCATTTTTTAATCAATGTAACTGTTCATTAAATCTGGTAATAGCAAGTGCCACCAAAACATCAGTTAAATCCGTTTCCTTGTTCGGATTTCTTTGAAGAATATTTGTTTTATTCTCTCGATACAAGAAAGCGATGGAAGTGGTATTCAAGCACTTAGAAGGAATACCGCCAAAAAAATTGAGAAATTCGTTTCAAGAATAGTTTCTAGCATTGCTACAGTTCGTTATCACTACTCTTCAGTTCGTGACGCCTTTCTGAAACGAATTATTCAGTTCAGCACCAGACGCCTTGTCACTTAGCCATATCATGGAGCAATTTGAGTCCATAATTACAGTGGTGACTTGGTATAATACATTGTTTCAAGTAAACTTTGTAAACAAAAGCTATGCAGACTGAAAGCAGACTTATGAAACTCTTCACAGTTGCTGAAAAACAGCTTGGGAGTGGAAGGGGATAGTCTCCACCGCTCCGAAACTGGTACTGACCTGTTGAAATATTTTTTTGATTGCTGCGTTATAATGTCCTCTTCAAGTTTTTTCACTCTCTTTTCTCTAAAAGGTCGCCACGAATAAGTTAAAAATACCGAAATGTGAGAATGACGCGCAGCTATTAGATGCCGCAGGAGCTCAAAACAAATTACAATCTTTTGTAAAACGTCACACGAAATTAACAGATAGAACATTTTTATCCGCAGGCTCGCCATCTTAGAATCGATACAAGCAGTCAGAGATTGCTTATGTTTCTGAGATGGATAACGGAGAACGAATTTCCTGTGAACTTTTTATTCTTGGCCCAGGCCGAATTTCAATCTAACTACGATCACTATGACTAAACGAACCTGTTCAGGTTGATATGATCCCTGTACCGTTAATTTTTGTTTCATTTTTGCATGACATTTCGCGGTTGCGGAGCGTCTCACATTTCGGCATTTTTAATTTAATTCGTGGCGACTTCTGCAAGAATGGAGAGTTCAAAACATGACAAGGGACATTATAACGAAGCAGTTAAAACATATTTCAACAGGTGAGTACCAGTTTTTGGGTGATGGAGAATATCCCCTTCCACCCCAGCTCGGAATTTGAGAAAGAGTGCCAGCTCTGATAACAGACAGGTAGAGAAGTTGATTCTCAGATTGAAAATTTCCTATTATTAACCTAGTCAGATGCCGAAGTATGTAATGATTTTTTGAGTATGAGCCGTAAATTAGATACCAACAGATCCAGAAGAATTGTTTACAATGAACGTGTTTAGCATATGGTCGATGCACTAAAGAATTCGTTGGTCACTCTATTAGCACAAATTTCCAAGTGCATAGCCAGAATTAGCTTCAGAATAAGGCAAAAACAATGAAAAATACGTGTTGAAAATGGTTTTACCTGGGAAGAAATACACGAATTTAACCTATTTAAGCATTAAGCATTAGTCTGCGAGGGTTCTGGCAAAATTTTGGTAAAGTTTATTTGTCGGTATTAAAAGTGAAAATTTTTAATTTTCATATATTTTCAATTTTATATATTTTAAAAAAATTATTAAAAACTGTGAATTTGACTTGGGAGTGAAAAGAGCATTGTGTTCACCACAGTAGCTTAAATAACTTCTCGAACATACAGTATTTCTTTTTACCGTTGTTTCTCATTCATACCGCTGCTATCCTATACTAATTTTTCCGAGGTTTGAGTTACTATCATATATAAAATCTTCTGCCCGAGGATTTTGCCGAAATGGAATTCACAAAGCATTCATATTCGAATCCCACTGGAAGTGCTATTTGGGATAAAAGCAGATGGATAATACATTATTCCAAATTTATCCTAAGCAGTTCAGTAGTTTCGACGTGAAACAGTAAAAACATCGAAGCAAACAAACTTTTACTTTTATAATATTAGTAGGATGTAAAAAGTGTTATCTTCGGTATATCTATATGGGCACCTTAATCACGAATAAGCGATTGCTCATTTGAGGCGCCATGATGAGATCTCGCACCACCTGAAAAAATTGCTAGGGCCGCCTCTGGCTCAGCAGAATAAAAAGTCAGGGTTTTTTTAAATTATTTATATATATATATACTATATATATATATAGCCGGCCCCACAAATAAGGCGTCTATTTTCGATATTTTTCCGCTGTAGGCTTTTACAAATTGTTATCGATTTTGTATTCAAAATGAAATTTCATTAATAACAAAAAAGACCAGCAACAAACAATAAAAATAGTTGAAAACTTGGATAATAGGAAATTCTCCATTCCCAGCCGTAGCATTTACAGACGTCCACTTTTCTTTTCAAAATTGGAAAAATTAGCTTCATGAATCATTAATCTACGAGAATGAGTTCAATTTATAATATTTATTTTAATACTGTCAAACAGCCTATTGCGATGGACAAAAAGCTCCGGTGGCAATTTCTATACATACCTATTTTACCATTTCTTGTTTTTTCATGTTAAATTTATTAGCGTAATTGAAATTTTTTCAATGGAAACTTAGTAAATTATTTTCCACTTCCCTTGGTAATTAATTCCAGTGACTCCCTGACCTAAAATAAAATTATCTCACTCCCTTAAGCCTGAAATAAAGTGCCAGTTTGTGACGACGGTCATTCTTTTGCTTCCATGCAATACTTCTAATTTTTCTGCTAATATCTTTCCAAACCTCATCACCAATTCATGCTTAGCACACTTCCAGACACTCTCTTCACGCTCCCACTGTCTTCCAAAGACTCCCAATCCAGCTCCTCTATCATGTCAAATACCGATTACGCTAATTTTTATAAACAAATCTAACTCACCTCTTTTGCACCACCTCCAACATTTTTATTTGATATTCAAAACGTGGGTCCAATACTCCATCTCCATAGTCAAGCACAGAGCTGTGACTTACTTGAGATATAAGTATTTGAAATACAGATACAAGATACAAAATACGTATTTTCATCTTGTATCTGAAATACTTTTCTTAATCTTTATTTTTTGTCTTGTATTTAGATACTTTTTCTTCCTTATCTTTGTATTTTGAAAATACTAAAAACAATTTACGCAATTTTTTTTACTTTACGACATCAAAAATACAAAGACAACAGTGGAAAGCATTCGTAAAGTTTATTAATCTGTATCAAAGGGCAAGGTTGTATGGTCTGGTTACCTTTGCCTGTATTGTGGAGAACTATGAAAACTGTAAACAAACACCCACCCACCTGCCTATTGCTCTCTTGTCTTTACTCCTCGACAATTTTTATCGTGTTTATTATTACAAATTTAAGGAACATCTTGTAAACTACAGATAAAGAAACATGTTTCAAAATAATAAAATAAATGCGTTATGTAAAAAAGAAATATTTTATTTTACCTTTGAAAAAGTATTTTGAAAATACTTTTTTGAATCTTGTATTTTAAATACCATTTCCAAAAGTATCTTGTATCTGATATCTCAAATCCATTAAAGAGTATCTTGTATCTTGTTTTCAGATACTTTTTATGAGGCATCTTGCACATCTCTGGTCAAGCAAGCATTTGTCTTACCAATGTTTTGTAACCCTATTCATTGGTCTGGTACAGCCCCTATCAGCCTCTCTATTAAATGAATGGTTTTGAGACCTTTATCCTACCACCTGCCCAATGTCTAATGGTCAAATGAGTTTACTGTTAAATGTTATGCCAAGATGTTTACATTTCTGGTCATTTAACCGGAAGGATTACTGGGTTGTATTAGTTTATGTCAGGAGGAATGGAACTGGCCGTCTTACCTCTGATGCCGGGTTGAATATGCCTGTTTGGGGAAAGTTTATTCAACCTTCGGATCAAGGACGACGCTTAGTTTTAGCCACTGGCTCTACTGTGATGTGATTATTAAATGAACCTCAAACTATGTATTAACCTGGCAGGTTACATCCAGGTTGTTATGGTAGAATCTATTTACTATAATTTGACACCATTCCGTCTTTTATATTAGCCAAGGTTTTGTGTGGAACGAATAGAGTGAGTGTAAGATAAGAGACAAGGTGGTGGTGTGTGAGGTGATGGGTCGATTGAGCAGGTATTTTGCTTTGGCGTGGTCACACAGCGATTAGATACCGTTGGCAACGGACCGTCAAACGAATCCAGTTCCGTCGATATTCGCCCGGGCTAGAGAACCGCTCGATCCAGCTTACCTACTACAATCGCAACACGACTCACAAGTGCTCTTCTCTTACCCGATCTGTTTTCCAGATATACAAATGCACAGACGATAAAATCTCTGGACCTAAAAGCTTATTGTCGAGGGTTTGGGAGGCGGAGTGGTGGACGCGGAGAATGGGAGGGAGGGGGGGGAGGGATAGAGGTGGAGGGGCAGTGCGAAATTAATTGAAATGTGCAATGAAGGTATCTTTTTCGTTGTTTTTTTTAGATAATTTATTTGGCAATTTGTCATACAGCCATACCAAATGCACTTCGTACACTTCAACATATTTACATACATACAAACATCTACACAAACAGAGAAAGAGATAAAATGTCTTGTTCCCCTTGGTTTTACAGAAATATGGGTCTTTCTATCAGCATATCACTGGCGGATTTAGATGTTTATGTTGTTTCTGCTGACAAAATCGAACAGTAGCCTGCATACTTTTATGTTCTTTGATGCAAGAAGAGTTGTTGTTGGGCTTCTCTTACCAAAGCCATTGTGAGAGCATCGTGGGCTACGGTAGAAAAATAAGGCGAAACGTAATCAACAAAGGAAAAAAGTGTTCACCAAATGCTCCGAAACTCTTAGGGCCTTATTACACTAGGCGACTTGGCGGCGCCACCAGCCGGGCCACTGGTGGCTCTGCTCGTCGCTGGGCACAGGGTCTTATGGAGCTTATTACACTAGGGCAGCCAGTGGCGCCGCCAGAAACTGGCGGCCGGCTGGCTGCCCTGCCCGGCGACCAGGCGGGCAACCACTGGTGGCCGAGAGCCGTGGCGGGGCATTGTATCTTACGTAGCTTATTACACTAGGCCACCTGGCGGCGCCGCCAGACTCGCCACCACGCGTTCAGTCTACTGTTCATATGCCCCTTCCTACTTTACAATTTTAAAATTGCAGAGATACTGAGTGTCAGGTTTGGTGAGACAACTGGGGACAGTCATCCTGTGATGGGAGGGAATGAATGACGAACCTACAAAATTTGAAATAAATTTTCAGGAAATTGCGAAGTAACTCAGAAAGTTAAAACTGGTGTAACTGGTGTAGGTAATATTACTACAGATTTATTAAAGATTGTGGGATAGGATATTGTACCTTACCTTAAAATTTTGTTTAAAATGAGTTTGGAGACTTGCTGCTTACCAAAGGATTGGAAAAGACCGATAGTAGTACCAGTTCATAAAGGAAGGGTTAAAAATATGGTGAAAATTCCTGGCCAATTAGTTTGTCATCAGTAATGGGCAGAATGATTGAGAGATTGATATGCAACTATATCAGAAATGTCTGTGAAGAACGAAACTAGTTTTCAGTTCGACAACATAGCTTTAGGCAAGGATACTCATTTGAATCTCAGATAGTGGGCTATATGCAAGATATTTCAAATGAATTTGAAATGGGAGGCCAAGTTGATAGTGTGGCACTAGATCTTTCTAAGGCATTTGACAGAGTGAGCCATAAAATGGTTTTAAATAAACTGAAATGTATTGAATTGAATGAAAAAGTTACTTGCTGGGCACAGGAATTCTTAAAAGTCAGAAAGCAAAGGGTTAGAGTAGGAAATACATTATCAAGAGAAGTGGAAGTAAATATGGGAGTTGCTGTTCATTATTCTAATGAATGACTGTGTTACGGTCAGAATCTAGGTATTTTTCAAATGATACAATGGTATACAATAGGATAAAACAGGTGAAGACTGAACAGTTGCAGGATGATCTGGATAGAATATCTAAATGGGTAGGTCAGCATGGAATGAAGATAAATGCCAAGAAGAGTCGGCTTATAAGATACAAAGATAAATAGATCTAAAGGTTAATTATGATTACAGAGTGGGGTCAGATTTGCTTGATGAAGTGTAAATTCTTTGCATAACGTTTGATAAACTCAATTGGGCAGGTGGTAGAAAAAGGTTACAAAATCCTTCATTTGCTGAAGAGGGTGATGAGAGGATGTAACAGAGAAGTTAGGGAGTTGGGTTACAAAACTTTGGTCAGATCATTTGTTGAATATGGTGGCGTAGTTTGGGACCACATTTTGGAGATCAAATACAGGATTTGGAAGGTGTGCAAAGAAGAGCAGCTAGATTTGTTTGTGGAAATTATCGCAGGACCCAGTCAGTAACTGATATGATACAGGAGCTGGATTGGGACTCATTGGAGGAAAGGAGGAGGGTGAAGAGAGTGCTGTAAATGTGCAAATTGCTACCGGAGTGTTAGCTCCATCGCAATTAAACTCTATTCAGACAAGTTTTTTAATTACTTAAGAATGTCTAAATCGTCTTTCTTTCAATCATTGTACTTAGTAAAGGTTGATATTACCGGGAAAGATACGAAAATGAGAAATTCTTCTTGCTTTACCCCTTTGTCTTCTCTACACTTTCACTTCCACTCATTTCCACAGTGACATTCTGTAGTTCACTGGACATATTCAACTACACAATTCGCATACAATGCGATAATAACAGCAAAGTGAGTGCTCGGTTGTGCGAGTGGCTGGCTGGCGGCGCCACCAGAATCCTGGTTGCGTCGCCAACAGAGACACCAGTGCCGCGGCTGGTTGCGCCGCCAAGTCGCCTAGTGTAATAAGGCCCTTAGAGATTGAACTGTATCCGTTAAGACAGGTGATGCAGGATAACAGATACATTAGGTAGCACAAGGCTGTTAAGATTATCATTGTTGGAATAAGCAACCAACAATACTACCCTAGAAGTACTACTTGTGAAAAATGATTATCCTTTACACAACGTACAGTTCCTACAGTTCTCTGTGCTTATTGTTCGGTAAGAGAGAGAGAGAATAAAATAATAAATAATAAATAAAACAATCGTTGCCAAAAAAAAAATGTAAGATAGACCATCATGTAGAAGATGTCCTGTAAGATGATTAGACGAGATGTCGGGAAAAACATATAGAAGACTAGGACAACTAACCCGTCAAGCATATGATAACACTCAACGTATCATCTTTAAGTTCTAAAACACGAAAGATGATGAGGAAGAATTTTTTTGGCAGTAAGTATGACGGCATCCAGCCAACTGGAAACTAACTGACAGCTTACTGTTATCTGGAATAACTCGTCCTTATCGCAAGTGACGAGGCTTCAGTCGGTTTAGAACACCGTTTACTGTAAATTGATCTACTGAGACTGCAGGGAAATTCTCTATTAAAAGGTATCTATGCGTATCGCGTGACATGATACTAGTTTGTAAAATATGTTTTAGAGGTAATCTCAATTTAAAAGTGCTTAAGCGCCGAATTGGTGTTCAAATGTGTGATTATAAATAGAGGAAAGGCTGTAGAAAGAGATATCCCTGGGTATTAATATCGTAGACCGCGAACAAGAAAACTCGACAAGTGACAGCTGACCGTTCCAACAACGGAGACTCCGTGTCGCCGGGTTCGCTGTGATCATGGCATAGTTAACAAGAGTCGAGGCTACCACACCGACTCGTGCCGCATTGAACTCTTGACAGCTCTGGCACGCCGCGTCAACGACGTCAAATGGCATCAGGGGTGTACAGCTGGCAGACATTGGATATATACACTCGTCGTTTAATTTCCACTTTCGAAGATAGAAATATCTTACTAGATACTGTTTTTAGGATCTACGCACGTAAAAATGCAATGCCTGTCTTCATCTACATTTACTGTTTGTTCATTCATCTACTGGTATAGCCACGCAATTTCAATAAGGTCAGATTAACCTTTAATAATAATCTTCAGATGCCTCTTCTGATAATTATTATAGGTTTACTTCTTCATTTTTTAACAAAATTGGGGATACCTGCCAAAATCAATATAAGAAGCCACTTTATTAACTAATATATTAATTGCAGCTACAATGTAGTAGCATTAAACGAGATACCTATGGAGGTAATGAAGAATATGGCACAAAATATGAATGATTTAAGGCAAAAATATCTATGAATTGTAGCCAAAAGGACTAAAGATCGCAATTAATAAGGGGGCGTCCATAAACTACGTGGATCAATTTTGGCTTCTCTTGAACCCCCCTGACAGTGACACCAAGTATCCTGAAGTAGCTTTTGCTCCCCCCCTCGTGTTGCGCGTAGCCTTTTTTCCCATTAATTCCAGAAGACATTTTGTACCGTTTCGATTAACAAACTATCGTTAAAATTATTGAGTATGTAATGAACTTATATTTGCTTATGTACTTTTCAATAATCGTAAATATTCTGAATGAAATGTTGCCACTAGTCACTCCTGCAAATTGTGTTATGTTAGGAAGAACCTCTTATCTCGGGTTCGGTCAGGGATCCTTTTCTTCGACAGGTATTACTATAAACATTCCCCTTTTCTCATTCGTCATTGTTCATTAATGAATAAAATAGAACAAACTATACCTGCCGCGAAAAAAAACTAAGAAGAGTTGCATTTTTGTTCTCTTTTTCTGCAGTTCTGGCAGCTTTCTTTCTTTCTACATTACGAGGGAACAATTCTTTGATGTGTTTATAAGATTTCTATAGCTTATTGGATACTGAAAACTGGCTGCAAAAATATTTTCGATAAGCCTAGTAGAGTTTATCGTACAGTGCCACTTCAGCTCACGCTTTGAACTTGAAATAAACTACAGCAAGCAGTACAATTAAAGACGCACTGAAATTCAGTTGACAGAACAAAATTATAACATTTTTTTATTTTTTTAATCAACGAGCGGTGTGGTCGCATGCAAACGATCCTAATCATAACAGCTTTATTTCAAACCATCAAATAATATGAACTGTCCCCGACTTGGAAAATCCCGGGTGATTTCTGCAAGCGAATTTGAGTCTGGGTACGGCCTGTCTAATTATGCGTTGGTAGCGGCAACTCATCGCTATGACTTCAAGTCACACGCATGCGCAGCACTGTCAGTATATACGATATCTAAATTACTTACGTAGATAAATGACCGAAATAAACATCCACATGCTGTTGTGTGCTCTGTACCTTATTTCAACTGTGACAAATGATATGAATGAAAAGCTACGTAGCTTGGCTAGGAACCTACCTCCTCCTGCCTCCCCCCCGTAGCCTAGCGTAACATTCTACCCACCCCTCCCCCACCCCCAAACCGAACCACGTAGTTTATGGACGCTTCTTAGTAATAATTTGCTCTGTTGGCAATTCCTTTACTCTCTTACTTTCGCATTTCCATTATTATTTTTTTAACTTAAATTCTGGGAGTACAGTTTTTCTAGCAACCTACCTTTGGATTTTACTAATTTTATTTCTTTCAATATTTCACATAAATTGTTCAGCGTTTCCTTCCGTAATATGTTCCAGTCCCTAGCTCCATTACAAGACAAAATATTGCCATTCCTTTACACTTTTTTATTATTATTTATTAATTTATTTTATTGGCCTTTGGTCCTGCCGACCATACAGACATCTTCTAGTTTTACAATTCTTATATACATTTCAGGCTTGTTATTTTTACTTCCTTTAGCAACGTGATGCTAAAGTTACACAATTCTTTGTGAGTTGACACTTGTCTATAGTTGTGATTACATTTATATGATGTTTAACTATAATTATTAACTAGACGGCTCTTAATTATATTACTCTAAATATCTATGTTAATGCAGTTTGAACTTTTATATATAATAGGAAATATACTTCCTCTCTTATTGTTATATTTAATACAGTTTTGACATTTTAAACAAGGTTTGATTGGACCGTATAAAGATTTGTCTTGCAGTCGGATGTAGACAGTTCTGAGATGGATCAGATTATAAATCCCGCGTAAGTATATATCCGGCAGACTCAATTTCCTGAGCTTCTCAATTAATATTGGAATATGTACGTTATCATAGCCTGCTGATATGTCCAGAAATGTGGCCGTTAGGTAGCCTTTATTAATGTATGCCTGTTCAATATCAAGGGTAAGGATGCTGAGATCGTCCGTTGTGCTCCTTCCTTTTCTGAATCCAAATTGAGTCTCAGGCAACATGCCATGGTATTCCAGCCACCATTCAGGCTCATTTTTATGATGCGTTCTAGGGTTTTTGCTATACATGAGGATAGCGCAATTGGGCGGTATGAGTTAGCACTATTTATTTCCTTGCCAGGTTTGTGCACTGGGATAATAATTTGTGTTGTCCATTGTTTTGGGATCTCGCTTTTGGCCCAGATCTTCGTTAGTAATTGAAGTAAGACTACCTTAGCGCGGTGTGGGAAGATGGTGCAGCATGGAATACTGTATGCTGTCTATGCCAGGTGCCGTGTTTGAACCGGGTTTAAGGGCCAATTCCAGCTCTTCCATCGAGAACGGCTCTTCTAGTATGTTTGATTCATGTTCATCTTTGTCATATGTTGGTGGGTCTGTAGGTCCGGGTGGTACCGTTGGCGGAGCTATTATGTTTGCAAATTCTTCTATCCAATTTGATGACGATTTTGGTCTCTCCGGTTTTTTCCTTAGTCTGTTGATCATGCGCCATACTGAGCTCATTGGTGCTTTATTGTTTAGATTATTGCAGAATCCTCTCCAACACATCTTTTTCTTTTCCTTTAATATTCTTTTTGTTTCCGCCTCTGTCTTTTTGTATTTTAAGTAATTTTCCCAAGTAGCTTCGTGTTTGTATCTTGAGAATGCTAGCTTTCTTTTTGCTACCGCTCTGGAGCAATCTTCATTCCACCAAGGCGAGGGGATGTGCTTTTCCGTAGATCTTGGTTTGTGTTGAGGAATCGATCTTACTGCCGCTTCATTTATGACGTTTAGAAATTGCTGATATTTCTGGCTAGTTGTTTTGGCGGTGCCCACCCTATCTATGTTTACTTCAATTATTTGGCTGTACTTGACCCAATTTGCTTTTCTTGTGTTCCATTTGGTGGTGGGAAGGATAAGTTGTGGTGTCTCTAGCTGTTTGGTTGTCATTGTAATGGGGAAATGGTCTGATCCCCATACCTGTTGAATATTTTCCAAGTGAAATTCCGTGGCCAGCGACGGAGAGCAAATTGTTAAATCTATTACAGATTTCCGTAAGCCAGGTTTGGGTACCAAGGTTGGAGATCCATCGTTTAGGATGCATAAGTTGAATTCGTCCATGATTTCTAGAAGGGATTCCCCAAATACATCATTCCATTCACATCCCCAAGGCGTATGATGTGCATTAAAATCACCACATATCAGGTATGGTTCTTCGAATTGCTGTAGGAGGGCGCGCCACTAGCTGGATTTGATTTTGGATTTAGGTGGGCAGTATATTGAGACAATAGTTAAATCCTTATTGTGGCTTCGCATTGAAACTGCTATTGCTTGGAATGAGTTTATTTGTGTATGATCTATATGGATTGGTGTAAAGTGAATTGATGTATGAATTAGTATAGCTACTCCTCCTTTCCCGTCTTCCCTATCTTTACGTACAAGATGGTAACCTTTGATGAACATATTTGTCTCTGGTTTTAGCCATGTTTCTGTTAACGCTGCGATAGATATGTTGTTTACGCTAAGTTCCCGTTGCAACGATTCCTGATTTGCTTTGATTGACCGGACGTTCCATTGTAGTATCTTGATTTTCGGTTTTTTGTTTGAAGCGGTCTGAAAGGGTTCTGCTTCACTTCTCCTGCCCCGGTGCAATTTCCACTGTTGTTGTGGAGGGTTGGTCGAAGTGTGAGCCATTGATTAAGTCTTGTGTCTTATGGATTCCTGATTAAAGTTCTCTTAAACCCCTTTAGTACTGTGGCTCTGTGTAACTGGGCTGTACTAATATCTCTATAGACTTTCTAATCTCGTCCAGTTGTAGGGTTTCTATGCCACTGTTTAATATGTGTCTGGCTACTTCCACAATTAACTTAAAGATTCCTTCTTAATTTATTTTTGCCGTTTGTATTGCTAAGAGGGTTTACATGGTTTTGTACCTTGGGAGGGTAAGGGTTTTGGCCTATAGGCGATAGCGGCAGTTGTGGTGATTGATAGCTCCCGGTAATCCTGTGTTCTGTTCCTTTGGTTGGTTGTTTTGTATGCTCTACTACGATCTGGAAGTCCCTGATTGTCGCAGTGTTGAGTCAAGCCTGGGATACTCCCTGAGGGGCAAGATTGTTGTTCTCTGTTATTGTTTGTCACTATGGTTTCCGTCGGCTCCGCCCGATTCTCTTCTGGAGTAAGTAAGAAATTTGTTTTTGGTTTGTTTATTTTGTCATCAATGATTGGCATTGCTGATGTCCTGCCTGAATCTTGCTGCCTTTTGTGAGTCCTTGTCTGGTGTGACATTTGCAGATAGATCGGTTGTTGCTGTTGTTGTGGTGTTAAGGGTGGGAATTCTGTGTAGCTACTAATCGGTATCGGGGTTTGAGACACTTGAGCATACCCTCTCGCTCGCTGTTCAATATTACGGCCCATGCTGCTTGTTGTGTATGCTGATGCTACTTTTGTTCCTCGATATTTCAGATATATTGGGCAGCTCCTGTCTGTCGCGTAATGGGGGCCGCTACAGAGGGCGCAGCAAACGGCTGTCGTATTGCTACATTGTGTTACCGAGTGAAAGCCAGCACATCTACTACAACGGGGTTCACGAGTCCTGCATTGCTCCTGTGTATGACCGAGGCGTAAACAGTTTCCGCACTGGATAACTGGGGCGACATACGGTTCCACCGAACAACGTGTGCCCAGTATAGTTACATGTGAGGGAAGATTTTGTGCGCGAAAGGTGACTAGGCAGACCGGGATGGGGGTCACTCGCTCATGATTCCTCTGTGATCTTTTAGTAAAGCGTTTTATGCGAACAACAGGAAAAGGGGAAACTATTTCTTCTTGTAGTTCTTCTTCACTAAGCGAAATATCTACATTCCTAATAATGCCTTGTTTTTGAATCAAGAAGTTTGGTATGTATGCTTCTATATTTCTAGTTTTCAGAGTATCAAGTTGGACTATGGAATTGGCTGCAGCCGCTGATATAGTTTCTATTTTAAGCCTGTTTCTTCCAACAGTAAAGATGTTAGTGATGTCCCTTTTGTATGAGTTATTATATTGAAATAAAATTTTTCCTATCGCCATTGGGTGCAATTTTGCAACGTTTCTGTCCAAGCTTTCTATAAAGATGTAATACGGACCATTATCTGTACTACTATATCTATTGTCTTTACTACGGAATGTCTGGGTTGACGTATGAGGCTGCGTCTGGTTCAACTCGGAGCGGTCTGGGGATGGAGGGGAAGCTATGTCGGACTCAGCTTAGACTGGTGACCCCGCTTCATCGCTTTCTTCCATTTGACTAATTTGTTGTAAATCAACCGTGTCCTTCCCCGTTTCCTGTTTCTCTACACAACGCCGCTTAGCTGATTTGTTGGACTCACCTAAACTTTTTTCCATTTCTCCTTTCCGAGGCATCTGGTGCAGAATGGGTCCAGAAGTCATATGTGAGTCAATCAGTAGGGCTTCACTCTGCCCCACCTCCATTTCCAGCAGCGGTAGATGCTGCTGCTCTTGTTGTCCTGGATGTTGCGGTTGATGTTGCTGGAACTGCTGATTTTGCTGCAGTTGTTGTAATTGTTGATGCAGCTGTTGTTGCCGTAAGTGTTGTGGTTGTTGGTGCTGCTGTTGTTGGAGTTGTTGTAGATGAGGTTGTTGGGTAAACGGCTGTTGTTCTCCTTCCTCCACACTAGGAGTATGTGCTTGCATACTAATGCTGTTCTCTATCTGAAGCTCACATGTTTCACTTATTGGGTAGTTTACTGATTGTATAGGTAATGCTGGTTCATTGACATAACACGTCTCTAACGCCGACTTAATAGTCTGCCCCGTGTCTAACGGGCCAGACATCTTTCAGTTTTACCACAAACTATTCGTTCACTGCTTGTTGCACTTTATAAGTTTTAAATATACTTTTATTACGACGGTACAAACACTTTCCGTAGTCGCACAAGGTAAACAATTCGGACTGACTAGCGCGCTCGCGGACCGATGTGACCTGTACGGCGATCAGGAAGTGACTGTCCTTACACTTGAAACCCAGGGATAATTTCTGGGTATGGTCATCTCTTCTTTTCCAAGGACTATTACTAATTCTTCTGCCAAAAGCCATCCACATCTCGTAACCAATATATGCCTTATATAATCGAAACAATTTAAAAATTAAATGTAACTTTCCGTGTTCTCTTTAAGAAGGAAGTTTAACTGCAAATTGCATAAACGATTAGCATAGCGTTAATACTTACTAAAAAATATTGACAAAGAGAGCTAAAATTATTAATTATGTAGATGTACAGCAAAGCAGGACGGATGGCTAAGATTTAAGGGACAGATTTATAGACAAACAGAAACACATTTCTAACCAAGAAAGTGTCAGATATAAGCTATTAAAGTAATTAAATGTATAAGAAAAAGATATTCCAAGAATTAAATTAATTGAAGATCAGCAGTGAACACACCATCACAAAAACTTGCGACAGTCAGTTGGTGAAGTTAGTCATCACGTTAGATTATTTGCTGGCACGGCTATCGATTTTGGTTTGTGACTTGTAAACCGGGCGTGGGGGATGAGCGGTAACTCTCTGGCTTTACATTCTAGAGGACGCGGGTTCGAATCGCCGTCCGCACATCCAGATTTGGGTTTTCCCTGGTTAGCCGCGATGGTTCTTTCAAAAGGCCATGTCCGAATTTCTACTTGTTTCTTGCCCCCAGTTTTTTCCCGTCTCAACGACGTCGACGAGACGTTAAACTAGAAGCAAAAAAAGATTTGATTATGATGTGGAACATGCGCCGTCATCAATTCTCCCAGCACTTACATTTGCATTAGACGAATTATCGATTTAAATTCTTACGGTGTTTGAGGTTAGTGTTTGGGGTTACTCTTTTCGAATATTTTCGAAACTTGCCTGGGATCGAATGCTAATTTATAATTAAGCCCCGGATTTTTAGGATCTAAAAAATCAAATTTAGGTTTATTCAATTCACGTTATAGGCTTTTATAGGTTTTTAAAATTCTGATTTAGGAATTTACACATTTTTAAGTGAAACAAAATTTAAAACACGCATTATATACTGCCATAGTGTTAAAAATGTTGTGACTTTATTGTCAAGTACTCCTTAAAAACTTCTAGCATGACATTAGTCATTCACATTAAAACAATACGACATTAACCACTATTATGTTCAAAACATTTTGTCTTTATTGTGGATTGTAAACCACTCATTTAAAACTTCTAATATGACACTGAAGAATGAAATATTTTACAGATTTTCAGGAGTAAACCCTCTTCCGTTAAAATTCTCTTGAATGCCGAAAACTACGCTCCACGTCACATCAGATAAGCGGTGTGAACTTCATATCAGCGATTTCCTTAGGATTCCAAGGCAGTACTTCTTGTTCCTTTAGTCCTATTTGTTTCATCCTCTTGAAATCTGGACTGAGGGCTGAAACAGCCTCCAGCCTCTTAGCTACAGGTACCCAAACTGGTTCAGGAGTCACATTGGCCCTCACTTCTTGGATGATTTGAAGTGCTTCTGTCGATGGCAGAGTGCCTCCTTCCAACTTCTTGATTGAAAATTTTAGGTTGTAAAAATTTGCTTTTATATATGTCAACTCCTGTACAGTTGGTACTGAGTGCAACGCTTTCTTTGCATTTACCTACTATAGCAATAGTTTCGCTTTCATCTAATGCATCGATGACCGGCGTGACGCTCTTATAGTTTTCTGTATAATATATTGCGGCTGAGAGCCAAGTCCCCCATCGTATCACTACTGGCTTGGGAGAGAGGGATATTGATGGCAGTTTTTCCCTGAAAGTAACTACTCGACTTGGCGCTTTCAGGAATATTTTCTTCACTGAAGAAATTATTTTGTTAATTACAGGGTGCTGTTCCCGAATTTTTTCAGCTAACCGGTGGAGCCCATGAATTAGGCAGGTAACATGCGCTATTCGAGGATGGAATGCAATCGTAGCCAGTCAATAAGGCACTGATCCGGCATTTGCCTGGAGGTGAAAAGGAAAACCATGGAATACCATTTCAGAACAGCCGATGGTGAGGTTCGAATCCAAGGCGTTTCCTGAGTCCAAATTATTAGCCCACGGCCCGTATCACTGAGGTTATCCGGCCGGTAAATAACAAAATTACAGTCGGACTGGATCAGTGCATGAATTAGGTCCGTTTAGGTTCTGAAAACCGGATTGGGTCATTTTAGGTCGTAACATAAAAATTAGGTCATTTTAGCTCGTAACATAAAAATTAGGTCATTTTTAGGTCCTATTAAATTTATGAATATTATTAGTTTATACAAAAGACGAAAAAGAAAATTAAAATTTCGAGAATATTAGGTTGGGAACAAAATAGGTTCGAACCTAAGAATCCGGGGCTTATTTATAATCATAGGCATTCCTTCCACATACCACTCCACATCATTTTTCTGCTAACACCCATTCAGGCCACCCAAAACTACCTTCCCGTACCCCTTGGCTTCCATCTTATCTCTCATATAATAGGCACATCATTTACTGATTCTGTTCACTGGTAATCTTCAAACACAAATCCAACAGCCCTCGTCTGCACGCCTTCAGACTCCTGCATTTGATACCCATAATGTGTGTCACATACTATTTGACGATACTACCAATCAGCAACGCTCTCGCCTCGCATTCTAGAGGAAGCGGGTTCGAATTACCGTCCGGTAATGCAAGTTTCGGATTTTCGTGGTTTCCCGAAATCACTCCAAGCGAATGCCCGAATGGTTCTTTCAAATGGCCACTGCCGAATTCCTTCCTGTTCCTTGCCCCAATCCTTTCTCGTCACTAATGAGAGGTCGATGAGACGTAAAGCCCACCATACTTAAGCAATGGTTCGACCAAGGCTTTGTATTATTTGTATACCAATTGCCTCGTTTCTCAGGGGCATTCCCACACCAGAACGTGCAATAATTTTATAATCTCGCACTGCAAACTGCCCAACGTGTACTGCCATTTGAGTTAAGTATCAAAGATTATTAATTTATTCACATTCAATAAGAAATTCCTCTTTCACCTTATAATCACAGAAAATCTTTGATTCTCTTAGTAATAATTCGACTCATGTTGGTATTTATCGTCGTTTCATATTGACCAAGCAAACTAGATATCCTCTCCAGAACCCTCTAGGCTGTTCAAAATGGTTTCTCGTTTTAACCTTACAACCTACGCTCTGGCTTTAAATCGCCAACCCAATTTTCATTCTGCAGCAAATAGTTGTATCGAAATAACTGTTGATAAATAAAGTGTAATACTATTAAAAAGTTTGAATAGTCAAAATATAGACTGATTTTGTTCCAGAAGTGTGTCAAAATCTCGGATCAATATTTTGTACTAATACTGTAACTGTCGTTTACCCGACAGGGTGGCTCAGAGCGATAAGGTCCCGCACACTGGGTTGTGGAGGTACAACGAGATCTGGCACAAGCCCAGGACCCAGCGTACCAGCCAGCCTGATTGGTGTTTTAGACGGTTTTCAGCAGCTATCAAGGCGAATGTCGAAATGATCACCAAAGTCCTCCTCATAAACAACACATTTCACAAACAAAAATACACTTATCATACACAACACCCGGTTACCTCGTCGTTTACTTTTTAAATAGAGAATTAAGACATTTTTCAATTTTTATTCGCTTCAAAAAAAAAGTCATGAATGTCAAAGTGATCAATTTAGATCATTTTTGACATCGAGTCTGTTTCAAAAACGGTAGAACCTGAGAACTTGAAATCTGTGCTCATTATGAGCCTAAACAACAAATATTAAAAAAAAACCGTACATCTAATATGGTTTGGAAATTGCCAGCAAAATAAGAAAAAGTTTTTATTTTGTAACAACTTTACCTTATCCTTTTCCTCGGCATCTTTTATCAACACCGTGGGTCGGCTGCCTTTGATGAATTTGACTCATCATTGGTGTGGTCAAATTTGGAGCTATGGTTTTACGGCCGCATGGCTTTACTGGCGTCAAACAATTTATCCATACTGCCAGATCGCACTACGTACTAAGGGAACGTGCATAAACCACGTAGCTCCATTTTGGTCTCGTGTGAACCCCCATGAACCCCCCCATCCCCTCCCACGTAGCCCTACGTGGCTTTTGCCCTTTTGATTCCAGAAGACATTTTGTACTGTTTTCTCTTGTCAGACTATTGTAAATTACATATGGAGATAATTAACTGAGGGAAATAAATATTCACATGCTGTTGTGAGTTCTGTTCCTCATTTTAACTGTGAAACATGTTATGAAAGGAAAGTTACGTGGCCTGGCTCGGAACCCCACCTCCCCCCACGTAGCCCAGCATAGCCTTCCAGCCAACCCCCCTCCCCCCTTGGACCGAGCCACGTAGTTTGTGCATTGCCCCTAATGGAAGAAGTAAAGTGTTGCCATCTGTCTGTATCCATTTGTAGTTTACGAGGCGGGAATTGTACCGTCTCAGGTTTTGCGATGATGGCTGTAGAAAACCGTCTAAAAGCCGGTCATGTCGCTGGGTATGTGGGTTTCTGGGATCGTGACTACCCCGTCTTACCTCACCGGTCCTGTGTGCTGCGCCTCAATGCTATGAGCCACACTGACGGGTTGATTATTTTCCCTCAAGTCACACTTGCCCGATATTATTTACTTAGATCTACATCCCTACTTTGCAGTTCACAAATATTGTGGCTTGAAGAGGGTGCATTGCATCAAAACTAAACTTTGCTCTGTGCACGCCAATACCGAATAGCATGAGGGAAAAAAATATACATATAAGCATCAGTACGGCATCTTATTTCTCTAATCTTATATTTCATGTCATTGCGACTTAAATAGGTTGCTGGACGAAGTATTACATCGCACTCGTAAATGAAAGAAGACATTCGCATATTCATCAACAATTTCAAACGAAATCTACGTCGTCTTTCAGCCAGATAATCCTAGCACAATCTGTATATCAACTCAGTGACGCTTTCGTAATGACTGTGGCAAGCAGTAACGAATCTATCTGCTCTATGTACTTTCTGTATCATGCTTCAACACCTAGAGAACGGGGTGTTTATAAAAAATGTATAGTGATTTACATTTCGTAAAAATAGACTTTACCTTGCCTTTACAAAAGTCTGGGCCGTATTCAAGATGTGTAGATCCTTGGGCTGAATCTGTGACGCGCACCCTGCCCCGCAAATATAAACATTTTAAATTTATTATTTAATTGTAGAATATTTTACTCTGTCTTATCTAGAAGAGTATAGGGTTGCTGAGATAAAATGAAAACAAATCAGTAAGATATTAAATACAATTTATTAACATCGCTCTGTATAATTATAGAAGAAAAAGAATGCAAATTTGAGAGTTGTGCCCATGTTGCCAATTTCACAAAAGACAATATTTCATTTTTAAAAATAGCTCAGTGAACATGCAAAAAAAAAAAAAAAAAAAAAAAAAAAAAAATATGTAGAATTATAAGAAACAAGCAAATTCTGTTTTTGTGATGAGGGCTCATATACTGCGGCTTATATTATAGCCTATGCCTAAATGCCGTCCCGACAAGAGTGATATCTCATAATAGTTTGAGAATATTCCAGTAAGAAATTCAAATAATTTACTGTACAGATTTTTAGTAAAATTATTATTATAACTGCGTAGATACACTTGCAATAATTGTCCTTTCCGTAGATATTTTCATTAAAATACTTATAGTGATTGCGTACCACAACAGTGTGTGATAGAGTTAAAAAAAAATACAAATGAAGATCAAATAAAAGATAAAAATTGAAGATTGTTTATTAGGAGCGCAACATACGTTTGCAATTCGGCCGGATACATCCGACTAATCCCATTTCAATTGATTCGGTTGTATTCAGCCTAGCAGGTCGTGTACAGTGGACGCGTGGCAATTCCTTTACCTGTCTCGGGATTAGTCGCTCATATTCGGCCATATTCGGCCGAATAGTCGGTCGGGCGAATTCGGTGCCGGTGAACGCCCGGCCTTATACTCCTATTCCTACAAGCCTGTTTTGACTGACTTTTCAGCGAATAAACATATGCTTCAATAAATTACTGTCACACCTACAATTTACATACTTTGAAGAAATTTTGTATGAAAAATGTGATAGTTATTCGCTTGTAATACTGTAGGCCTATTAATATTTCACACCTCTACGAGGTTCACTACCTTTTTGAAGGAAACTTAAGTGCTGGGTGGAGAGGATCGTGTGCTTCAATGAAGTCAAGGGATATGCCGGCGGTAATGTGGCTATCATCAGGACCTCCCATGCTGGAAAGGTCTTGATGGAGTTGCCAGACAAAGTGTATCTCATAACATATTATGGTGCGTTCAGTTAACAAAAGAGCACTTTTCTCTATCCCCTCTCTGCTGCTCTTACACCTACATATGAAGGAGAAAGAGTGCCCACTGACACATTTGCCTTTCTCCTGCCTGGACACATTGGTCTGCTGGGAGGGGTAGGCAGCAGAATGGAGTGATGAAGTAAGGAGTGGGGCAAGGGAGACCTGACCTTGAGCCACCAGCTGAGTGTAACAAGGAATAGGTTAGATAGGACTCTGGAAGTAATTGGTAAAACAACCAATATAGAGGAATGACACCCTGAAGAAAAATCTTAGTCTTCAAGGTAGGAGATTCCAGCGCAGACCAGACCCCTATCCATACAAAATAAAATGTAGGCTATTAGTCTTGGTCAGGAGCCTCAGAAGCAAGTTAGTTCTCTGGGGAAACAGAAAACAGAAATGGATTATGAATGTGTCAACTTGGAATTTTCAAGATTTGGATAAAAAACAGTGAGACGTTTTTGAATAACTAAAAGGATGGAAATTGAAGTGACCATTTTAACAGAGAAAAGGTAATGGGGCGATAGGCCACTAAACAGTGGCATAACACTAGGGTGGCAAGGCTTGAAAAATGCTAAGGGCTCCCCAGCCGGAAGGCGCCCCCTGCCTCCATCTGGAGGAGCCCCGACAATGCCTGAGAGGGGCTACCACCCCTTCAACACCCGGTGCAATGGTAGAACTCTCAGGAGGAAGGGAGAGCTGTGGACTACTGATGAATTTTTCCACAGGCCCCAATGGTATAATTTCACCACTGTCGGTATATCCATTTTTATACTAATTCAAGTAAAAGTAATCTAGGAAAGATGAAGAAATCAATAATAATAGATCAAAAATAATTTTAAAAAATGTATAAAAGCAGGCAAAAGAGGATAATATCTTCAGAACTGAAAGAAAATCGACATGAAATTGCAATAGTAGTGTTTTTTATGCACCCAAAGATGATTTTCATCGAAATTTGACATAAGTTCTAGATGAAATAGTAGGCTATTAATGGGAGACTTACATGGTAGTACAAGCACAGAACAAACAATAAGATGATGGGTAGATTTGGAAGTAAAGTAGTAGTAAATTATGGTGGTAAAAATTTGACACATAAGAGACACACAGATTAAAATATAAGAAAGCTGCACTCTACAATTAACTACATAATACACAAACAGAACTCTCAGTTAATAACACAAGATGTGATAGTATATAGATGTTTATGATGTGGTTCAGAATTTACTGACTGAAAATATAAATGAATATAAATAAGCATTCCATCAAGTAAGTGATCTAGAACATAGAAATATATAATCAGTTTCTCTCTAGAAGGTGAAACAAGAACTAAACCAAATGAAGAATGGAAAATCCAAAAGACCCGGGGGTGTACCCATTAAGGTAGTTAAAAATGTATCGAGTATGCTATGGGAGTTTCGGGAGTTTTGGGAGCTACTGACAAACAGAGATATACAAAATAGTTTTTTAATAACATTTAAACACAAAATGAAAATACATTCCTGTTTTTCTATCTCAAATAAAAAATGGTTTGAAATGTTAGTATTTAAATACAAAATGTGAAACAGGTATTTTATAATACTTTTATTCAAATAAAATGCTCTTTTGTTCATTTATTAAGTATTTATATTATTCATGGATTAACAGTATGATTCGCTCAAACAAGTCATCCTTCACATTGTATATTCAGACCACATTATCGTCACTTGTTCTATAGGAACAGAAATTTCCAAAAAAAAAGTATTATTTTTTAGGAACACCTTAAACCTCACAAGACTTGATAGTGCTAAAAAGAGAGAGAGAGAGAAGGTCACCCATCTCGCCTGAGGGCCCAAAATATTTTTTTGCACTGGGACTCTTATTAACCTAGCTATGCCACTGGCTGTTGGATGTTTATTTAGGAAATCTAAACTAGAATCATTACACTTTAAAGACTGGACTATTTCTGTAGAAGTGTCTGCATTGTCACAGGTTACAGAAGAATCTGAGCCCTCTATAAACATAATAAGATTCATTTTTTAGTTTTTTCCCCAGTTAAATGATGTGTTGTTTGATCATTTTCTTGATTTACATTTATTTCCTTCAAAACAAATTTTCTTTTTATGTATTCTCTGTTCTCCCTTGGTATCAATATGAGCTCCAAAAAACGGATAAGATACAGATGCTAATATGTTATAATTTTCATTCGGTTATTCTAAAGGAGAGTATCACTCAGAATGAGGTGAGGTGGGGTTCCCCAGGGAAGCATGATAGGGCCTCTATTGTTTCTCATATACATTAATGATTTGTGCGACATCATAAGGGGAATGAAAAGATTATTTGCCGATGATGCTATTATTTATCGTGAAATCACAACCCAGGACGACTGCGCTTTGTTACAAGACGATATTATGAAAATAATTGCGTGGTGTAAAGATTGGCAGTTGGAGTTAAACGCTAAAAAGTGCCAAGTCATGCGTGTAAGTAAAAAGGTGACACCATTTAGCTTTGAATATACAATTAATGGCACTGTCCTTAGAATGGTAGATTCCGCTAAATACCTAGAGGTAACAATACGCAATAATTTGTCGTGGAATGAGCATATCGAGAATGTAATTGGGAAAGCAAATCGTATGCTTCGATTTCTAGGTCGTAATTTAAAACAATGCACTCCGGAAGTTAAATCGATTGCGTACAAGTCACTAGTGAGGCCTCACTTGGAATATTGCTGCTCTGTATGGGGTCCTCATCAAAAGGGATTAATGGAGGCATTAGAGATGGTCCAAAGAAGAGCCGCCCGATTCGTGACAGGTATATATAGTTGGAGGGAAAGCGTAAGTGCGATGTTGAAGGAGTTAGGTTGGGAAGACCTGGAACACCGAAGGCGTTGCTCTCGACGGAAGCTAATTGAAAAATTATCGACTGACGTATTTCGGAATGACAGCAATCAAATATTGCTACCAGCAACATTCATATCTCGGAATGACCACGGAAATAAGATAAGAGAAATCAGGGCCAGAACCGATACATTTCTCTATTCATTTTTTCCACGAGCGATTAGGTAGTGGAATAGAAAGGATTACCGCGCGAGTAAACACAAAATCGGACAGGAGTAGCTTCGGAAAAAGCACTCCGGCCATCCTGATCTGGGTTTTCCATGGTTTCCCTAGATCGCTCCAGGCGAATGCTGGGATGGTTCCTCACAATAGCCCATGGGCGCCACCTGCCATATCCCGTATATCCCTTCCAAACCATTACCTTTCCTGATAGGTGCAATGCACCCTCCGCCAAACACTTTTAGTGAATCACGGAGTAATAGTAATAGTAGTAATGTCTTCTAAACCTTGAGCTCAAGATTAGGGATAGAAATGGATGGACCGTGTTGTGTAGTCTGTTGTTTGCAGGTGAGCAGGTAGTAGGAAGCAGGGGGTAAAGAGGACTTAGTGTGTAAATGTTAAGTAAGATAGTAGAGGGTTATAATGAATGGGGACTAAATGTCAACACCACAAAGACAGAATATCTGGCTGTTGGACAAATGACATCGCCTCTCATAGTATCAGATAACTTAATGATAAATCAATGTGAAAGATATAATAGTGTTTGGAGAGCATTATTATTAATAAGGGAAGCTGTGAAGAAAATATCAGACTTAGAGTAAACCATTGGAGGTCTGCCATACAAAAATTAAATCCTGCTCTATGAAAGGAACTGTAAGAACATAGAAACAGTGGAAATGGATGCAGTTACTGAACAAAACAGTGACGAACATGGAAAAAGAACTCACAGAACATGATTCGCTGACATGCTGTTTACAGTAACAATGTTGATGTAGAGAGGTCACTCAACGCAATAAGCAAATAATGAGCTATGAATTTGGACTCATTATTAACAAGTAAGATAGATGTTATGAAATTATGATAACAACAATAAAGGTTGATATCAGACTCAGTAAGATTCAAACAAAAGAAATTTTTAAGAAGCAGAATATCGGTTACATGAATGGAAAGGTTATGGAACAAATAGATCAGGAACACAATGAAACTAGAACCCTGGTGGGAAATGATAAAGAAGGTAAGACTAAGATGGTATGGGTATTTTAAAGGAATGAGGATGAGAGAGTATCAAATAAAACACATTAAATGAAAGTACAAGGTTAAAGGCCAAGTGGAAGACCAGGAGATAGATGACTGAGAGGAATGGAGGAGAGTGAGCTGAAAAGAGGAGAGGACTGAACGATATTGGAGAGTTAGTGGCTGGAAACTGTGGTTGATGATGGTCAGGGAAAAAATCACAACCACCATAAAGAGCATTCTTCAAAAGAGAAATCTTAGTACCAAACACTTGATTTTGCATGGGGCACAGCACTTTATGGTATTGAGCTATAAAGTTTTTGAATATCAGAAAGAAGGAAATAACATGCTTTTGAACTGTACTGCACAAAAATATAGAAAATTAAGAATACCATAAATAATGGGAATTGTGAGAGAATCTAACAAAACAGAGGGACAGTATGGTGGTTCACATTCTTAGGTGTCTAAGATTCATTAATTTGTTGATATAGATAACAGTTGAATTTGAGGACAGTAGAGGAAGACAAAGATGAAAGCACCTGAAGTATGTAATTGAGAACCAGGCCCGCCGTAAGCGGGCATGCAAGGCATGCACCGCACACGGGTGGCAAGTCGAGTGATCGGCTGTTGAGTGTTTCTGCCAGACAGTAGCAGAGCTAAAAAAAGTTGGAAATTGGGGTGGCGGCATATTTATGTACCCGCGAACATTTTTGTCAACAATGGGAGCGGCAAAATAATGTTCGAAGGGACTGCAGTACAGTTTTTTGATCCGGCTCGGAAAATTCATAGACCCACCAATAGCTGTAGTTAGACAGGGGGCGGCATAATTGGTATTGCACAAGGGTGTTCAAACAGCTAGCGGTGGGACTGTTGAGAACATACTTAGTATGTTTCAATAATGAGACTATTTTAAGGTAGGAAGAAATGAAGAAATACATCAAGATTTGTGAAACAAAAAATATCAAGTGTTTTAAATTTGATTGTATAATTAACAAGTTTACTTGAGTGAGGGTTTAACAGAAAATTTGACCCTTGCCCACTTTTACCTGTCTTGCTCATTTGTTTCTAATTTTAATCTCCACTGCCAACCAAACACTCAACTGCCACAATTCAGATTGTCATCCTTTCAGACTACCACCCATTGTATATTATGCTATTCTGTCAAAAAAGGGTTTACAACATAAAGTTTAATTCTTATCAACTTACACACTTCTTAACAAACTGTTTATAACAGTTTTCAGCATTTCTCATTGTTATATTCATTCAAAATTATGAGAGAAAAAAAAAAAAAAAAAAGATCCTTGCACATTTTAAAATGCAGGTGATCCTTAAAATCAAAATAAATATGACTTACTTGTAAATCCATACCCAATATCCAATTACATAATTAGTCACTAGATGTGAATATTAATCTTTTTTGACATATATTTTTATGTTGGCATACAGAGGACTAGTTGCTCAACTAAGAATAGTAATTTCTTGATCAATAAAGGTTAACATATATTGAAACTGTTTAGTGATGTGTAAAATATATTTAGTAATACCAGAGGTCGATTACTACTTATCTCAGGAACTACGGAGATAAAATAAAATTATTAGGCCTTATATAAACAGATTGCAATCAGTTTTTGATAAGAGTAACACATACTTCATTCAACAGGAGATCATATAAGAACACAGTCAGTGGAAGAGGATCAGTCATTCTGTTTCTGTGCCCATAGACTCATCAAAAATATGTGCTTCATCCAAAACTGGTAAGTGAAGTGACATTAAAACAGTGTGTAATGTTCTCTGTGTCATTAAAATCCATATGAATTCTTCAAAACATCTCCATGCTTCTGATCAGTCATGTGTAATTAAAGGGCTATTTAATATATACAGCTTCAAGCATTTTGCAGCTACTTTCATTTACATTCACACTTCAATAATTTGAAGGTAGAATGACACTGTGTGCTCTCTCTCTCTATATATATATATGTATATACATTTAAAAATGATTGCATTTTAATAGCAGGTGTGAAGTGTCAGGAATCAATTCTTCAATATTAGTGTTGAAAATAAGATAGGATAAGGAAAAATAAACAGATACCCGTCACTTACCACAGATGAAGGCAGGAGGGCGAGATGAACACGTGAAAACACAAAAACATAAATTGCACAATATTTCAACATAAGTCTTAGTCATGTGGGAGGCGAGACATATGGCGGGGGAAAGATGTGATCACATCACAACCCAATATAAGTGTTGGATAGAAAATTTTTAGCTTGGTACATTGCTTCCAACCATTAGCATTTTTAATCCTGTGATATGCTGAGAATTAAAAAAAAAAAAATACAGAATTGAAAAGCACTAGAAATGTGTTGAGAAAATTATTTTACTTTTGTTTCAAGAATTTCACTGCATTAGATGTTATGAAATATCAGTTACAGTACAATATTGTCTTAAACAATACAGAAAGTGTTATTCAAGATATAACCATTACACTGGATGTTAATTAAAAAATAATATTACTTTTACTGTTGTTAGGTGCAATGAGATTTAGATTATGTGATGGGAAAAAGTGTCAGATGCACTATTCAACTTCATTCAATAATATGATATAAGGAATCTATAATCACAACAAAGATCTTTTGAATGATCACATATTCAGAAATATATCCAACTGCTAAAAACTTAACCATCTCCAAGGATTGTTATGTGAATTATTTTATGATGTTCTAAATAGCAAATCAAAACATTACTTATTAAGCACTAATTCTTTACAGAAGAGGAACATAAACTAAAACTAAAAAGTTATTTGCTGCGGGGGGTGAAACTAGGAAAAAATCTCATGATAGCATGAAGACAATACATCTCTAATGAACAGCCAAAAGAGACTCAAATTGTGAGGATATTACTTTGAATAATTTAATGTCTTTATATACCATACTATTAATTTTACCATGCAACTACTTATGCTTTATGAATTACTTCAGACATAATTGACTGGACCAGATATGGTAATAAACAAGCCTTATCCATAAGGTCCTGTCTTGCCATCACTTCTCATCCAGTTTCTTCTTCCATTCTGGAATGCAATTGTTCACGTTTTTTTTTTTTGTACTTGCTTTAATCAACTATTTTGTGATCTTCCTTCAGGCCTTTTCCAGTTACTGATTTTTTCAGAGTATGCCTTAGATAGTATATTTAGTGACACTCTCAACAAATGACCAAACCACCGATAAAATTAAGGACTATGATTAGGAAATAATACATTACAATTGAATTATCTCTGGTCATAACCTATAGATATATGTTAACATTCGAAGTCAGTGCATCAACATATACAGTTTATCTTCTGTTACCTATCTATGATTTGGCTTGAGGTAGTTATCATCCATAATTTCCTGCCCGCATTAAGTGTTTTCTGCTGATGGTATATGTTACATCATTTATCAGCTGTATTATGTATGCCAACCATTGTTGGCACTACTGTCTCTACTGTCCACAGTTCCTACCAGTACTTTTTACTGGGCCTTCATCACTTAGCAAATGCCCAATTCACATCCCTCACCTTGGCCTTAGGAGCTCTTACTTTCTACAGGTAATGGCATGACAATACAGAAAAAAACATAAGCATGGATAATAATAAAAAAATTGATATAGATGCTTCTTTAGCAGCAGAACATCAAAAGTATAGGATAGGGTTTCTTTCCTTAAATTATTTATATTAATACTTGCTAATCAGACCTATTTCTCCTCTTAAACTCACTTAATAAAGTCAACATTTGTCACTTGTGTATGGTATCAATAGATCAGTAAATCATTATAACTGCTGGTTGGAAATAAAAGTAAGGACCTTGTTCGTATAAACCTTTTAAAAAGATGATCTTAAAATTAGTATAGGGAATAAACCATCACCTACCACAAATGACTACATGATGGCATCAACACGTGACAAATATATTAACAAACATGAAACACTGGGATGTGTAACTTTTATCAGAAGAACAAAGAACTTACAGAGCAGGATAATTACAATGTATTCTGTAGCATCTTCTTCTGCAGCAGTGAAGTAGGAAGATATTTTCTTGAAGAAGGGATAGATCCAAATATTACATTTTGATTGTTTGTTGAGAGCTTTCTGTTGCTACTGCCCTACTCCCTTCAACTTTGGTCCTCATGTGAGTTCAGTTACATAGTTTTTTTTCTTGAAGGAGGACATAGACTGAAATACTGTGTTTTTGTGGTTGTGGAGAGTTTTTTGTTGCTGCTGCTCTTCTCCCTTCAACTTTGGTGACTGATGAGTATATTATACCTTCCTTTCCATATTAGTATCTTTTTTGTACATTGACAGAATCCTGCCATAGTTTGTGGTAACTTATTCCTCTATTCTAATAATTCATTTTGATATACAGCATCTTTTATTTCCTTGCAACCCATTTTAAAAGGATGTATTCAAATCTTGTATAGTAAATGGTCTAGACATAACTATAAATGAGTTTTTCACCAATAAAATTTCTCCACATATTAAGACTGGATTTAAATGCTTGCATATCTCCACTTTCTGAATTTAAACTCTTGAATATCTCCATCCTATGGAACAAAAATAGATAATAGGCTGGCTTTAACAGTAAATTTGTTACAAGATTCTGTAATTGAACATGAAACAACTCCATGTCAACAACACGAGTAACGGTTGAAATGTTCATTGTTAAAAGCCTTCATATCATCTCTTTGTTCATCACCATATCAGCTCAAACCATAGGGAATTTTTATTTATTCTAAAGAGTGGTTCACATTCCAGTTGTGATTTTTCTTATTTAGTTAAACAATTAAATTACGTATGAGCTGTAATATATTAATGTAGTATATAGGTATTGATCTACAGAACACCTTATATTTGTATTAGCATTTGAATTATGCTATCTTCTTCTCCACCACCTTTTCCCAACATTGGGGTTCAGCTGCCTTGATGAATTTACTCCATCTTTTCCTACCCACAGTGTCCTCTTCTTTCAGCGCTAAGCTCATGAGGTCCTTCTTAACTAGATACTTCCACCTTATCCTTGGTCTCTCTCTGGATCTCTTTCCTTCCACAGAACTATCTTAAATGGCCTGTAGAATAATATAAGAAAAGAGATGAGATTAACGCAATTGGAATATCTCAGAAATACTATGCACTTCTGCATCATTAGAAACTTGGACAACAGATTAATGTGTTTTTAATTTGTCTCAAAACTATTTTGTTTACTATTCCTTAACCATCTGTGGTAAGTTTTGTTTTAGATCTACTTTTAAAAATGCCAGTTCATGTTAGTAACTACTGTAATTGTTTACTATACTTATCAAATTTTTATGTTTCTTACTGATGACTGTTTTACTGTGTACATTTATCTTTTTATGATATGTCAGATATTATCTTCCATGCACAAATAATGAATACTTTTCCTCCAGATAAATACAATGAATTAATACAACAATAAGACCAAAGATATCACAAAATTCTCAAAAGAATTAAGAAAGCACCATAATGAAGAGAAATTTTGTTATAAAGCACAAAGGTGAAGAGTATGATATTGGAAAATTCTTGCGGTTTCATCCAGGTGGTTGCAACACTGTTCAGCCTTACAGTGGAAAAGAAATTAGTCACAAACTAGAGGAAATACATCATGCCCCTTCAGCATTCTATATGATGAAAGATTATAAAGTTAACAAGAAAGACGAAGATGATTTAGAGGTATTTAATCTTATAGTTAAAACCTTGTTTCTATAACTATTTTACAATAATAAAAATAACCTTATTATAGACTTAATTATGTTTTACATATAAGTTAATCACTGGCATAAATTCATGAAATACTGGCTTGCACCAACAGCATTGATTTGTTCTTTTGAAGGTTTATGAGACAATTTCTGGCAACGTTTGAAATTACAAAACATTATATGTAAACTATAATATTTCTGATTTAAGACTATTAACTTTGCAATTTAACAATATATGCTTTAACAATGAGAGAAGAAATGATTATTCTAAAAGAAAAAAGAAAGAAAAGTACAGAAACAACATACAGTCATTGGGAGGTGAGAAAGCTAAAGACGTTGGTAACAAGAAAACACAGCAAAGAGACAGCAGGGCAGAAGGGAAATCTTGACATAACTAGCACATAACTAATAGCAGCAAAGACAGAAGCTGAAAGATGGTTTAAGAATAATGTTATGGATGCAGGGGAACAAGTGAATGATTTATATATAAATTTCTGTGTTTAGAAAATTAAGGGGCGAGACGGTATGTAAATAATTTTGAATAAAGGTGGAAAATAAGTTATTGGGAATTTGAAAAAGACAGAGATATTACATAACTGGTTTCATGAGAGAAATAGGGAATACCATTCCAGGATGAAAGTGTGGCTCTATCACGTGAAATCCTACCTCCACTTCTGCTTCTGCAATTTTTATGGTGGATGTATAGCAGATGTTTTGTTTATATTGCAATATATATTATTCTTTTCACTTTATACAAGATTCTGCCCATTGTCGAGTAGCTAACAACAATCTGTTTGTTATTTTCTTACTACCTTGTAATAAAAGTAACAATGAACTGAACGGTGTTATTACCTAAGCGATGAATTTACAAGTTTGAACTTGCATGTAAATTAAAGCAGCCTATTCATGGTCCAACAACATGGTAGAACATCCACACAGAACTACTATAGGATGCGCTCACCTATTCACTCTACTTGAAGGGGTCCAAAAATGTCCAAGAAATTCTTTCCACTCATACTTTCTCAAAGCACACTAGTGACCTTATCACACACTAACGGGATGTTTCCTCCAATGATAATCCAACACCATAGTTTGCTGGACAACAAGAACCCATGTTGGTTGTCTGGGAGTCCAACAACATCCAACACGTCCTACGTATAGTCCTGTAATGGCTTTACCGGTCTATCAAGAGTCCTTTACCGGAAAATCAGATCATTGTAGGTCTTACAAGTTGGACTGTGAATGGGCCACTATAATGATGGAAAGGCAGGTGGCGGGCAGGGAGAATTGCAGTAGCGTGGCCTGGTGCTTGACACTTGAACAGCAAACTTCGCAAAATTCATATGACAAAGATTGTTTTTTGATGCATGTGTAGTTATATAAATAATTTAATTCACTTGTGTAATCATTCCCCATTTTTCATTGTTGAAGGATGAGGCAAAAAATAAATCAATAAGGCAGTATTACATGGAAATAAACTTTTACTTATGAAAAAATGTAGAATTTGTTATAAGAAATATACTTTTTTACTTTAAATTTATTTTTGATAAACTATTAAAATCTAAATAATTATAAACTTATTTTTTAACGTAAGCTTGGTTGTCCAGGTTGAACCACATCAAACAGTACTCTGAAGAAGGCTGCAAAATAATGGCCGAAACATTAGGTTTCGACAAATTGATGCGTTTCAACCCGGACAACCACGATTACACCGACAACGAACGCGGAAGTCTATGCACCACTTATTTTTTCACCTCCACATCCATTTCCACAAAATATCAGCATCCGTGAATGTCTAGCACAGAACATTCACAAAGATGACTTCCATCAAAACCCAATTTGCATCTCATGATGATGTAGAGATTGGTAAACAACCACACCAAAAATGTCTGTGGGTAAAGAAAATGGTTTTCCAAATGACAACATAGGTTCAAGCAAAAATCATCATATGAATCTCAGTTAGCAAGATATTTCAGTTGAAATGGAGAAGTGGTGCCTATTTGATAGTGTATGACAAGAACCCTATAGGAATTTAACAGAGGGAGCCATAAAAATTATGTTAAATTAGATAGGAATAATTGGAGTTGATAAAAAAGTGCCTTGTAGTGTAGAGAAATTTTAAAAGGTAGAAAGGAAAGAGTTAGCTTAAGAATTGCAGTACTGAAAGAGATGGAAATGAAAATTTGAGTACCACATTCTAGTGTATTTGGACCATTGTTTCTCATTATTCTAACGAATCATTGTGTTGATTATCAGCAGTTAAAAGATGAGTTGTTTGCAGATAGCATAATGGTATTTAATAGGATCAAAACAGGAGAGAATTTTGAGCTGCTGCAAGATGACCTGGACAGGATATACACCTGGGTAGGTCAACATGAAATGAAGATTAATGCCAGGAACAGTCGGCTTATTGGGTACACAGAAAGAAAAATATAGCATTTTTATGATTGTAGGGTGGAGGAGGAATAAATTATTGAAGATTTTAATGAGTAAATATCTTGACATAACATTTGACAGTAAACTCAATGGCAGGACCCATTGAGTAGGTAGTAGGGAGAGGTTTCAAAATTATCCATTTTTAGGAAATGTTGAGGTAACAGATCAGAGAACTGAGAGAATTGTATTATAAAATCTTTATCAAACAACTGCCTGGTTATGTGGGCTATTGTAAAATTCTGTAAATAATTTGTCAGACTTGTATAACAATTTACTTGTTTATAGTTTATGATAAGAACAAAACTGGTCATTTATAGTTTGTTCTTACATATTACGCTAGATCAACATCAACCTGAGAACATTCTATCAAAAAATAATTGCTTTGGAATTACTTCAATCATAAATCTGAAATCCTTCCTAATTCTGCCCAAGTGAAAACTTGACCTTCGACAGCACGTATTCACCTGTCCTTAACCTACAAAAATATCCTTTTTAAATATATATATTGCCTTTTCTGAATATGGTCTGAATTATCATTGTCTGTTTAAACATATCTTGTTCTTCTTTCTTAAAAAATATTATTATTGCTATGTACCATCATTTAAAATGTTAAATTTTTGATAATTATCCATTGTCTACTTTGTATCATCACCACGCTCCATAGATAGATAGATAGATAGATACGTATGTTCACTTTGATCCCATGTGAGAATAATCTCGGGGATGTGGAACAGTACATACACTTATTAGTAATGTTAATATTACTATATAATTGATAACTATAAGCATTAATGATAAACTTGTAAATGACCCCTCGTATGTAGGAAGTGCTTTCAATAAATACTTCTTAACAGTTGCTGAAAAAATAAAAGGAAAATGTATTGGGAATATGGATGCTATAGCAATACTTAAATCCTTGTCACCAAAAGCAGCACCTATGTCTCTATTTCCCACCAGTAAAAATGAAATTGAAAAAATTATTAAATCCCTCAAAAATAAAAAGTCATTTGGTTATGATGAGGTTTCAACCCATGTAATGAAACAATGTAACACCAGCATTAGTAGAGTTATTAGTCACATTTGTAATAGTTCTTTTGAAGAAAGTTTCTTCCCTGACTCACTCAAGAAGTCAATAATCAAACCGCTTTATAAAAAGGGTGATACCTCAAAGATTGAGAATTACAGACCAATATCACTTCTACCAGCATTTTCAAAAATCTTTGAAAAAGCAATGTACAGAAGGGTGTATGCACATCTACAAAAGAATGACCTACTCAGTAAAGTACAGTTTGGTTTTAGACAAGGCGTTTCAACAGATTCAGCAATTTTTGCTTTTGTAAACAACATACTGGAATCAATGCATAAAAAACTAAATTCCCTAGGTATATTCTGTGATCTTGCTAAGGCTTTTGACTGTGTTGATCATGATATTCTACTAGGTAAATTAGATCACTATGGAGTTAGTGGTAAGCCAGGACTTTGGTTTAAATCATACCTGGAAAATAGAAAGCAATGTGTATCACTGAAAGATGCTAATACAGGAGATGTTATAAACTCAGAATGGGGTATAGTTAAATGTGGTGTGCCTCAGGGTTCAATTCTTGGCCCTCTGCTGTTGTTAATCTATATAAATGATCTTCCACATATACTAGGTGATAATGAACACATAGTGCTCTTTGCAGATGATACTAGCATATCGTTGAAAGATCCATCAGCACAAAACCTCGAAAACATAGCAAATGATGCCATAAAGAAAATTAATAGGTGGTTTAATGCCAACAAACTAATGCTTAATGTAGAAAAGACACAATTACTTCAGTTTGTTACAAAAAATAAAACAAAGGACAGCTATAATATGATATCAGAAGGGAAAACAATCAATGAAAGCAGTTTCACAAGATTCCTGGGTGTATATATAGATAACAAATTGAACTGGAAACAACATATTCAACAACTTCTTAAAAAACTGAATTCTGCAACATTCTCACTGAGGGTAATATCTAGAATAGCTAATATAGAAACCAGAAAGTTAGTATATTTTGCATATTTTCATTCCCTGCTCACTTATGGCATCTCATTTTGGGGAAACTCGTCACAAGCACAAAGGGTATTTAAATTACAAAAGCGTGCTATAAGAACTATTTGTGGAGCAAACCCATGGACGTCGTGCAGAAATCTGTTTAAAAACCTGGGTGTTCTAACCATGCCAGCACAGTATGTATACTCTGTATTATCATTTGTAGTGGAAAATCCTGAACACTTCAATCTTAATGCTGACATACATAGCCATAATACTAGGAGTAAATATAATATTCACAAGGATTACAAATCACTGTCAATTGTACAGAGAGGGTTAACATTTACTGGAGCTTCCTTATTCAATGTCTTACCAACAGAAATTAAATGTTACCTACAAAAACCCAACTACTTTAAGTCCAAACTGAAAGAGTTTCTGCTTCAGAACCCATTTTACTCTGTGAAAGAATTTTCTTCTTGGAATTTGGTAACTAAGAATGACTGATAAAATAGTATATATGGTGTATGGAAGGGGAAGGTGACAAAGTTGTCCACAATTACTAAAATGATATATGGTTTTTCTTTCTGTTGAAACTTTTGACAATTTAAGTAATTATTGTGGTTACAAAATTCCACTCATATATAGTAACTAACATGGGATAGCATGCATTCAAAAAACTGCTGTGAAAAATTATCATACTAACAGGTTGTTAAGTAATTGACTGCTTATGAGTTGTTGGTAATATAAGTGATATTGTTAATAAGTGTGTGTACTGTTCCACATAAATAGCAACTAACATGATATAATAGGCTATGTAGTCGCAAATCACAGTGAAACTTATCATGGTTACTGGTTGTAAGAAAATAACTGATTATTAGATGCTGGTAACAAGTGTATATACTGTTCCACATAATAAGTATTAATTAACTCGGGATTGTATTTGTAGATAACAGGAGATATTGGTTATACTAATGGGTTGTAGCTAACTTGTTGTCAATATATAATAACATTATCAATTATATAGTAATATTGACATTACAAATAATTGTATGTACTGTTCCACATCCCCGAGATTATTCTCACATGGGATCAAAGTGAACATATCTATCTATCTATAATATTATTATATATTGACAACCAGTTAGCAACAACCCATTAGTATAACTAATATCTCCTGTAATCTACAAATACAATCCCGAGTTAATTAATACTTATTATGTGGAACAGTGTATACACTTGTTACCAGCATCTAATAACCAGTTATTTTCTTACCAACCAGTTACCATGTTACGTTTCACTGTAATTTGTGACTACATATTATATTATGTTAGTTGCTATTTATATGGAACAGTACACACACCTATTAGCAGTATCAATTATATTACCAACAACTCATAAGCAGTCAATTACTTATAAACCTGTTAGTATGATAATTTTTCACAGCAGTTTTTGAGTGCATGCTATCCCATGTTAGTTACTATATATGAGTGAAATTTTGTAAACAGTGTAATTACTTCATTTGTCAAAAGTTTCAACAGAAAGAAAAACCATATATCATTTTAGTAATTGTGGATAATTTTGTCACCTTCCCCTTCCATACACCATACATACTATTTTATCAGTCATTCTTAGTTACCAAATTCCAAGAAGAAAATTCTTTCACAGAGTAAAATGGGTTCTGAAGCAGAAACTCTTTCAGTTTGGACTTAAAGTAGTTGGGTTTTTGTAGATAACATTTAATTTCTGTTGGTAATACATTGAATAAGGAAGCTCCAGTAAATGTTAACCCTTTCTGTACAATTGACAGTGATTTGTAATCCTTGTGAATATTATATTTATTCCTAGTATTATGGCTATGTATATCAGCATTAAGATTGAAGTGTTCAGGATTTTTCACTACAAATGATAGTACAGAGTATACATACTGTGCTGGCATTGTTACTACACCCAGGTTTTTAAATAGATTTCTGCACGACGTCTGTGATCTTGCTCCACAAATAGTTCTTATAGCACGCTTTTGCAATTTCAATACCCTCTGTGCTTGTGACGAGTTTACCCAGAATGAGATGCCATAAGTGAGCAGCGAATGAAAATATGCAAAATATACTAACTTTCTGGTTTCTATATTAGCTATTCTAGATATTACCCTCAGTGAAAATGTTGCAGAATTCAGTTTTTTAAGAAGTTGTTGAATATGCTGTTTCCAGTTCAATTTGTTATCTATATATACACCCAGGAATTTTGTAAAACTGCTTTCATTGATTGCTTTTCCTTCTGATATCACATTATAGCTGTCCTTTGTTTTATTTTTTGTAACAAACTGAAGTAACTGTGTCTTTTCTACATTAAGTATTAGTTTGTTGGCATTAAACCACCCGTTAATTTTCTTTATAACATCATTTGCTGTGTTTTCGAGGTTTTGTGCTGATGGGTCTTTCAAGGATATGCTAGTATCATCTGCAAAGAGCACCATGTGTTCATTATCACCTAGTATATGTGGGAGATCATTTATATAGATTAAGAACAGCAGAGGGCCAAGAATTGAACCCTGAGGCACACCACATTTAACTATACCCCATTCTGAGTTTATAACATCTCCTGTATTAGCATCTTTCAGTGATACACATTGCTTTCTATTTTCCAGGTATGATTTAAACCAATGTCCTGGCTTACCACTAACTCCATAGTGGTCTAATTTACCTAGTAGAATCTCATGATCAACACAGTCAAAAGCCTTAGCAAGATCACAGAATATACCTAGGGAATTTAATTTTTTATGCAATGATTCCAGTATGTTGTTTACAAAAGCAAAAATTGCTGAATCTGTTGAAACGCCTTGTCTAAAACCAAACTGTACTTTACTGAGTAGGTCATTCTTTTGTAGATGTGCATACACCCTTCTGTACATTGCTTTTTCAAAGATTTTTGAAAATGCTGATAGAAGTGATATCGGTCTGTAATTTTCAATCTTTGCGGTATCACCCTTTTTATAAAGCGGTTTGATTATTGACTTCTTGAGTGAGTCAGGAAAGATACCTTCTTCAAAAGAACTATTACAAATATGACTAATAACTCTACTAATGCTGATGTTACATTGTTTTACTACATGGGTTGAAACCTCATCATAACCGAATGACTTTTTATTTTTGAGGGATTTAATAATTTCTTCAATTTCATTTTGACTGGTGGGAAATAGAGACATAGGTGCTGTTTTTGGTGACAAAGATTTAAGTATTGCTATAGCATCCATATTCCCAATATATTTTCCTTTTATTTTTTCAGCAACTGTTAAGAAGTAGTTATTGAAAGCACTTCCTACATAGGAGGGGTCATTTACAAGTTTATCATTAATGCTTATAGATATAGGTTTATGTTCAAGGGATGATACAGTTGTTTCTCTTTTAATAATGTTCCAGACACTTTTTATCTTATTATCTGAACTACTAATCTCATCGTTTATGGCCAAACCGTTAGCTTCTTTTATTACTTTGGTTAAAATTCTACAGTAAGTTTTGTAATGTTGTCTGAGAAGCATATTATCAGTATTCCTAACTTTTACATACAATTCCCTTTTATGTCTGCAAGATGTTTTAATACCAACTGTAACCCAATTTTTGTTTACTCATTTTTGACCAATTGGAGCTAGTTTTGTAGGGAGACACCTTTCGTAAATTTCCAGAAACCTTTGGTGAAAGTAATTGAATTTATTGTTTACCCCTTTTAATTTATAAACAGTGCTCCAGTCCTCATTGAGAAGTTCATCATTAAATATTTTTATTGAATTGTTCTTTAATGGCCTAACTCTGACAAATCCTTTCTTTTTGTTATTTTCATTTCCCACAACATCCAAAGTATTTATTTGAGCATTATGGTCTGACAAACCATTTTCCATTGGAACTGTTTCATGTATTTCTAATTTATTGTGCTCTACAAAAATGTTATCAATAATGGTACTACTATCTTTTTGTGTTCTAGTTGGGAAATTTACAGTTTGATAGAGATTGAATGATCTAATCATTCCTAGAAGATAATCTGTCTGCTTACATTCTACAGCAAAATTTATGTTGAAGTCTCCACAGAGGATAATTTCCCTTTAGTACGTGATAGGTTTATTAGAACCACCTCAAGTTTATTACAAAATTTACTGAAGTCTCCTGTGGGAGCCCTATAAATTGTTAGCACTATAAGATATTTGTTTTCTAATTCTAACTGTATTGCACAACATTCAAAATATTGTTCTATACAGTATTTACTTACTTCTAAAGATTTTGTCTCAGTATTTTCTCTTACATATATTGCTGCACCACCCATTCTCATCTCTGACCTGCAATAACAAGAAGCTAATCTATATCCAATAAAAGGGAGGAGACCTATTTCAGAATTCTTCAGATGATATTCTGTCAGACATACGATATTTATGTTAAGATTCAATGATTTTTGGGTTTCTTCTATAGATATTATCAACTCATCAAGTTTGCTTGAGATACCCCTAATGTTCTGATGGAACAAAGCTATTTTAGACTGACATTCTTTATTTTTTACTGTAATACCATTATGTACATTTCTTAAATAACTCTTCCTACTCTTGACATTTGGCCTAAAAAAGACTGAGTTCTACCACCAATTACCACTGGGATGGGGTTTACATCCAACCTGCCTCTCCCATTACTACACAATCACCACCAGCACCACCCTGTCCCCAATGATGTACTTTTATTTTAGACACGTGGTGAGACTCATCTTTCTGCATCTAAAAAAATTCATATTGAAATATTGTGAATAGTGCTTGTCTTATTTGTGGTTGTTTCTGCCCTTCTGCTTTTATCCTTGGTAAGAAGTGAGCTCATTTTACATATCCTAAATTGTTTTCACACTGTCTAAAGTATTTTTCTTTCCACTGTTATCTTAGTTAACCAACAATTTATATTAACTGGATGTTTTGTTGTATTTTTATAGAAACTAGTTGACTGGTCAAAACCAATGGTGGCCCAAGTTGGAAAACTTGGAAAACACTATGATGAATGGGTGCAATGTCCTGTTGACAGAGAACTACGCCTCTTTGAATCTGATTTATTAGAGAAGATATCTGTCACCTACTGGTACTGGATACCAATTGTCTGGATACCTGTTATCTCACTCCTCATTCGGAAAGGAATTTCCTACAATGATGAGTTTGCTCAAGGTATCTAGTAAATAAAAAGTATAATTTATCTCCAATATCTAAATACTTATAAATGCAAGCTATTAATGAATAATGATAGAAATAAATCAGTATTTAGTGGTAATACAGATGCTGGGAAGAAAAACTATTCTGAATAAAATATCATATTGCAACAAGGGGAAAAGTAGGCTTACAGGCAAAAATTTTTCTTTGTTCCTGATTCTTCTCTATTCTCCTGAGAAAATATGTAACTCTTTCTTTATATGTTTATTGCCTAAAGGATGATACCTAGCAGCATGAGCTGTAAAGTGACTAATTCTTTTTATATATCATCCAATGTTGCCTTTCAGCACCTGTCTATATGTCCTTCAAAAATGATGGTTACATAGTACCTTTTGTTAAAAATTGTAACAAAATCCACACAAATACATAAGTAAAATAAAAAACATTATTTCATTTTTGAAATTATAGGAATTCATATTTTTTAAATTCATTTGCAAAACTAAAGAAATTTTATGGCTCTTGTAAATCATTGTGTCAGACCTTTCATTTAGGAAAAATTTTCTGTAGTTTTAAGAATTAATTTTTAGGAATGAAACATAAAAGACACTTTAAAACTTAAATTCATACTTCAAACAATTAAAACACTTTCATGAATGGATGCTACATACAGTAATCATTTTTCAGTTAAAATAATGAAACAGTGCAGCTTGAGAGTAAAAGAATGGGCACCGAAGCAAAAACTTTGTACCCTTCATGATTATGGAGTAAGATAACACAGCCACAGTACTATAAAGGATCTAAAAAAGTTCTTGACTTGACTAAGTAACAAACTACAAAGCTTAAAAGTTCAATGAAACTCTGGTTATCTACACTAAGAATATATTTAAGTATTTTATGACAGTTTGTGAGTTTATTTGTTACTAAATATGGTACAGTCTATCGTTAAATCCAAGAACTTATTAGAGTATTATTGTTTGGGAAGTGGAAGGTATGAGTGAAAGTATGGAAAGATGGTACATACATTAAGGTCACTAGGGGGAGAGGGGAGGAAAAGTACTTTTTCCATGCAGATTCCATGAAATAACAAACGAAGAGACTATGACAGAGCTACTGGTTTTTCTGAATCTATTCAGAAATAAATATGAGGAAACTTGGGTAAAATAAAAACCTATCATTTACCATAGCTAATGTCAGGAAGACCAGGAAAAACACAAAAACATGAACACACTTTACAATATTTTGGAAAAAGGACCAAAATAAGTTATTTCATGCCAAGCAGACCTGATAATCTGACAAAAATGATGTTTAATTAATACCCATATACTTTATTTGTAAAACACTTAATAATTAATCCAATGCAACAGACCATTGCATGAAACCTGCAACACATATCAAGCTGCTACTGACAACAAACACCATTGGAGAAACATTCCCTTTTTTAATTGATACTATCTATATAGGACACTTTCTGAGTCTTACATTGACTAATCTACAGATCTGGCCTTCCAATGATACAGAAGACATTGTTATTTTTCTTAGGCGCTATCTCCCAACTTAATCCCTGTGGTCAAAATCTTCTTTGTTTTGTGTAAATGTTTCTTTTAATATTTCAAGTCAATTCACCCTACTCATACTCTAGAGCTTAAACTATTCCTAGATATGCAAAAATTTTATAGAGTGGATAAGATTTTAAGAAAGTGATTTACTTTTTACCATTTCTAAACAGATTCAACATTTCCCCTGTGGTTGGTTGGTAGTTTCCTCATGGGTACTGTTTTGTGGTCTCTATTGGAATATTCACTTCATAGGTGGGTATTTCACATGAAAGCTCCAGCTGATTCCCCTGGACTAATCACATTCCACTTCTTGATACATGGATTGCATCATAAGGTAAGTGTACCTTCATAAATACATGCTGGTATCTGAAACAAAGTCTATTTATTTAGTTTCGTGATTCAATTTCATTACTGTAAAGTCCCACCAGAGTTAAATAATTTCGGCATAAGTAGACTGGTGAAGGAATTTATGCCCAAAGTATAAAATATAATAATAATAAAATAATGATAATAACTGTGGCCCACCTACAGAGACACTCCATTTTGAAATACCATTTCCAAACTGTGACTCATGGCCACCAACATTGGGTGAGATCTGAAACATCATACTTCAGCTGAAAAATAACAAAGCAGCAGGGGAAGACAGAGTAGTTGCCAAGATGCTCAAGATTGGAGGTGAAGTCCTGACTGGCCAGTTGTACACTATCATTTCATATATATGGGAGAGCAGAGTCATACCTGCAGATTGGAAAATTGCATTAATTCAGCTGTTACATAAAAAGTGATACAGGACAGACGCCAAGCAATTTCTGAGTGATTTTACCCCTGCCAATTACTTATGAAGAAGTTCTTTCTTGTGCCCTTCATATGAGGTTAGAGAAACAGACAGAATAAAACATTGGTGAATATCAAGCTGATTTCTAGTCTTACCGATCGTGCATGGAACGGATCTGGAACCTCAAGATGATACTCCAACACCATCAGTCAAATCACACAGTGGTCACTTTTGTAGACTTTAGGAGAGCATACAATTCAACTGACCACATCACACTGTTCAATATACTATGTAAATATGGGATGAATGGATAGTAAAATCAACCTATTAAACCAACAAATTTTGACAGATACAACTTCAGAAATGAAATGTAAGGACAAAATCTGTTATTAAAAAAACCTTCCACATCATCAATGAACCCCCACAAACCAAAACTTGCTCGCTTGTAAAAACCTAGAAGGACCTCACAGAAGTTATTTTTATTTTATTTTGTTTTGCTTGTGACAGGAAGGGACTGGGGGCAAGGAATGGGAAGGAATTTGGCCATCGCCTTTTGAAGGAACCATCCTGGCATTCGCCTGGAGTGATTTGGGGAAACCATAGGAAACCCAAATCTTGATGGGCGGATGGGCATTCAAAACTGCGTCCTCTTGAATGCGAGGCCCGAACATTAACTTCTCACCCACCACACCTGGTGCAGAAAGCAACCTACTAGACCCACTGACATCTACATAAAATATATGGAGACAAATAATTGTTTTGCATAAGTTTGTACCTAAGATACCAACAGTAAAAAACATTAAATTCATAAATGTATGGACACAAGGGAGACATCAAGCCCAGAGCAAAAGTGTAAGGAAGTTTTGGGATGATAAGAAGAACCAGATGAATAAGGACAATGCAAAATAATGGTTCCATGCACTCGTTAGTGGGCTAAATGATAAAATAAATAATAAATATAATAGCAATAAGAAAGGTCACTGATCACTACTTATCAAAGATTAAACTCAAATTACATCCACACAGAAATTACAAGAAAAAAGAGTAGTGAAATACAATGTTGATAAATTAACAATTTCACAAGATACAATAAATACATTTCAGCAAGAAATTGAAATAACTCAACATTCCAACTGGCAAGATTTATCTGCAGTAACCAATAATGCCGCACAGAAGACGTTTGACACTGACAAAATTAAGAGAAAACCTTTGTGAAATAGAACATGTGAAGATGCATTAATGGAAAGAATAAAACAATGGACAAGGAGGAAATGCTCTAGACGAAGTGACCATTATGAACAATTCAAACAACAAAGGAAACACCAGCAAGAATAATAAGAGGAGTCAAAAGATCTTTTCAAAAGTCACAGCTTCTTGAAATACAGGATAGTTTTAATAAAAATAACTCACACAATTTTTATCAGACTTTTAAGAATCAGTTGAAAGGCTATCAAGACCCAAGTGTTTGTTTTAAGGATAAAAATGGTAAACTTTGTTTAAACAATACTGAAAACTGTGACATACTTGCACATCATTTCACTCAACTTTTAAATTGCCCAGAATCAGAACATAAATTAGAATTTCCCGAGATAAATGAAAATCGGGAAGACAACGTACCTCCCCCTTGGAAGAAATAGCTAACAAAGCAGGTTTGCAAATGTCAGTGGAAAAAACTAAATTCATTACAAACATAAAAGATTCTCCGAAATTTTTAATGACACATATTGGCCAAATTGTAAAGGAAAGGAATTTGAAATATTTAGGGAAAATAATTAAAGAAAATGGATTAGAAAAGTTTGCAATAGAAGAAAGGATAAACAAAATGGAAAGAGCGTTTCGTATTACGAAGAATTTTTACAACAAAAAGAGCTTGTCTAAAAGCCTTAAAATAAGACACCATAATACAGTGGTGGAACCAGAATGTCTCTATTCAAGTGAATGCCTGGTATTAAATTGTAAGCTGGATATGCTTGAATTATTGGAAAGAAGAATTATAAGGAAAATTTGGGTCCATTGAAAAATACAGTACATTGGAAGTTAAGAACTAATGAGGAAATATAAGATAACATTGAAAAAATAACAGAATCAATCATAAAAAGGAGGATGATATTTTTTGGACACATCTATTGCATGCATGACACCAGGCTAACAAAAAAGATATTCAAATATTTTTGGGAGAAAAAATCAACTATAACCTGGATTCAAGAGATTAAGAAAGATTTGAACCTAAATAATATCAGTGAACAGGACCCTATGGAAAGAGAAAATTTTTAAAAGAAGATTTTGAATATGGCAGAATTCCAAGGTAGAGAAGAGAAGAAAATTGATGCAAAATGGTCTGAAGACAGAAAGAGAAAACACAGTGCAATAATGAACGAGTAATGGAAAGGAATAAAGATAAAACAACAGGATAGGAATTGAAATTGGCACATGGTCCCTAGGTGGCCATAACGAAAAGAAGTAATAAAAAAGGGCTAAATAGATAACTAGGTAAATTGCCACACAAACATGTGCTCCATTCCTGTTAAATTAAATTCTGTTCAATTGTCAGAAGTCCTGGAATACTTTAATGCAAGGAAAATTATATACAGGGAAATCACCATCAGAACATGCAGTTCATTGCAATCAAATCAAATAGCTAAACATATTTTTGATTTTTCAATAAATATTAACTGTGAATTTGAAGAAATTATAAAATTACAGGGATTTATGGGATACTTCTTTGACTTCATGAAGAGTTAAGAAACAAGTATTAGTGATCATTATTTTAGTCTCTGAAGAAGTTTTGGTTACAAAGTACGTCAAAGATTTAAGATTTTCAATGTTATTAAATATGAGAGATGGTCAACATTTTAAAAAAATGTCATGTCTTGCAGAAACCATATTCTGTTGAGAGCAATTGGATCAGATAAAGATGTAAAATACTGAGTTTTTGCAACATGCTCATCATGACAAGAGCACTTCCAAAACTCTTAAATCTGCCGTGAAATGTAAGGGAGAGATTCTGTTTATCAGTCAGTGTATGTTATGTGAAAGTCAAAATTGAAGTGTGTAGGAAAATTTTGAATAAATAAATGAAAGTAATTAATCTGTTAATAATACTATTTTATAGGTATTCCTTATCAAGTGAGGAAGTGAATGGTTGTCTACTTTCTGTTTCTGTATGTGTGTACCACCTTTTTTCTGTTGGTTTGAACATCTTCTTCTAGGATTATTCAAATAGACACAAACTAAATGCAAATGTTTACCTTCTAATATAAACTACTAATTAACATGGTGTATTATAAACACTCAGCATTAGACTGGGTTACAATCCAAACAGTTAGTATTCAAATTTGTGTTGTGTTTCCATAGTTTACATTCCTTACAGTATGGAAAATTTTTCTACGGTGACAAACAGGATACTGACAAACAAACAAATATTAAAAATCTTTTCTTAATTACTATGACATGAGATGGGAAAAAACTACAATAGTAGCTTTTTATAGCCAGAAGTGACTCCACATTAATCAGACTTTTATTGCTTTTAATGTATTAATGGCTATGCCAATGGTAACTGTAAAAAATAATTGTTCTCACTCATTATCTTTCTTAACAGTATTTTGTAAAAACTCTTTATTGTTTCTATATTTTATAATTTTTTTTAAATACATGATGACAGTAATACATGAATCATAATGAACATGAAAAACTGTTTTCAAAATTATATTCCCTATGCATTCACATTGATAGCCAATGGTCAATCTATAAGCTGTGTGAGAAAAGTCATGAGATTGTTAACACTGCAAGCAATCTGGCAATGCTGTGTCTACCAGTCTGTACTATACTAGTTTGTTCATCCCTTCCACATGCTCAGTCCAAATTTCAACTCTGTTCAGCCAACACATTATTTTTGAAAGCGCCATCAGTGAAGTTATGTTTTTGTTGGGTGTTACAAATATGGAGCATCGGAATTTAAAGCAATATTGTGCAATCAAGTTTTGTGTTAAACTTGGGGAATCCACAAGTGTGACCTTTGAAAAGTTGAAACAGGCCTACAGGAAACATTGCTTATCAAGAACATAAGATTCCCACTAGAATAAATCATTTTTGGAAGGCCGAAAACACGTTGAAGATCAACATTGCTAAGGGACAAATATCAAAGATCAAAACAATGCTGATTTTCTTTTTTGACAATAGGAGTATCATGCATAAAAAATTTGTTCCTCCGGGAAAAACTGTCAACCAAATGTTTTACAAAGGTGTCCTTGAAAGGCTCTGGAAAAGAGTGATTCGTGTGATACCAGACATTGCAGACAACTGGATGCTTCATCATGACGATGCCCCATGTCACATGGCTTTTTCCATCATTGAATTTTTTACCTCAAAACACATTCCTGTTGTTCCTTAACCCCTCCTAGTCACCTGATTTAAGTCCTTTTCCTGCAATCGAAACATGTCTTAAAAGAACGTCATTTAGGAACTCTGGAGAACATTCATAAAACTGTTACTGACCAGTTAATATCCCTACCAGTTGAAGCCTTCCAGTGCTGCTACCAAGAGTGGAAATGATGGTGTATAGCTGCTCAAGGAAACTACTTTGGAGGGGAAAATACTGTTGTTTGAAAACAAATAAAAAGTTTGGTAAATAAAAAATCAGTCTCATTAATTTTCTCACACACCTGGTGTATAGCACCTCCACTCCCCATCACAGTCTCATGAACTGTTTCATAATGCAGGCTTTCCTTATCTGTAATGAAAGGAGATTCCATATCTTACATTTTTTAAGAGAAACATGCTAGTGTTTCATTTGCTTTCAGGATGATACAATTCAAGTACTTACCTTGCAAGTTTTCAGATGTTTCTATTTATACATCATCACATGATAAAATATGAAATGCCATGTAGTCCTTAAATAAGGAGTGCATTTTGAAATAGTGGTTTGAAGAAATGAACAAACTATAAACAAACGATTAAAAAAAATACTTTAACATGGAAAAAAATGGAAAATTTATAATCTTTTTGTTTGTTTATTGTTATAGGTACCATTTGATCCTGGTAGACTTGTTTTTCCACCAGTTCCTGCTGCAGTGATAACAGCTATTGTGTATATGCTATACAAAATACTTTTTCCTGCTGGGCTCGTAGATTTCATATGTGCTGGCTCTATAGCAGGTGAACAAAATTGATTACAATGTTAATATTTGAAACAATGTTTTTAATTAAATATCATATCACATTAAATAAAATTTGTTGCAGGATATGTGGCATATGATCTCATACACTACTATCTGCATCATGGCTCACCAGCACCAGATTCATACCTGTATGAAATGAAAAGATATCATAATCAACACCATTTCACACAACATGATCAAGGTATTTTCATATAATCTTCTACATCATTAAATATAAGGAAGGATAGGGAAAGTATACACATCGCTCACCACAGATGAATGCAAGAGGGTCATGACAAACAAATAAATATCAGCACATTTTCCAACATCTCAGTATAATAAACATTTGTCATGTTTAGAAATGTAATGGGATTTTGTACATTAGTCAATTATTACCAATTCTAATGACCAATTCTGTGGATGGGTTGTTGGTGATGTATTTGATTCTGTCCTTAAGATTTGTGCCAACTATTTTTTTTCTTAAAGCTTTTGTTCTTGAGTTATGTGGTATATTCTAAAGTATGTTTGTGTTTATTTGATTGTCCTGACCTTCCTGTCTTCATCTATGGTGAGTGACAAGTTTACTTTCCCAATCATTTCTCATCAAATAATCAATTATTGATTTCTGACATCTTTCTGCCCAGGTAAATTGAATTTTTAGTTCAGAACTTGTAAACTGTTTGGTAAATCAACATAGGATTAAGATAAATGCAAAGAAGATTCAGCTTATTAGGTACACAGGCAGGGCCCGGAGTAAAATGGGCGACCTTTTTTTTTTTTAGCTCTATAAACTGGTGGGCCGACAATGGGTGGATTCTTGGCTTCTGGCCTGGGGGCCCCTACAGCCGGTGATCGGGGCCCCCATCAGCCGGTAGGGCCCGGGTACATTTGACCCACTTACACCCCCCCTCCCCCCTAGCGCTGGCCCTGTACACAGGTAAAAATTAAAAGATGATGATTATTATTATAGAGTAGGGAAGGGATTGATTGTTGAAGAATTTAAACGTAAATATTGATTATAGTGGCATGGTTCAGAACCAACATTTTGGGTATCACAGACAGGAGTTGGAGGGGATGTAAAGGATGACTGTTAGATTTGTTTGTGGAACTTACCACAGAACACAATCAGTAATTCAGATGATAAAGGGCTGGATTGGGATTCACTGGAAGATAGGAGCAAGGTGAAGAGGGTGCTGGGAGAGTACAAGGAGTATATTGGTGATGGGGCTTAGAAAGATATTAGTCGAAGAATTGGGGGCATGGAAAGGACTCAATTTCATGCATAAGGGAGTGTGGAAATTTTGTTTTGCCAGTAAGGGAGTCAGCGACTGGGATAAATTATCAATTGCTGAATAATTCACCAAAACATGGAAATTTAAATTTGCTAAGGGTAAAAGTAGAAGGGTGAGGAAATTACACTCAAAGAATTTAACATAAAAAAGTAACAATAATAAAATAAGGGGATAAAAAGTTGTATTGGGAACTTGCCACTGGAGCATGTGCTCCAGTGCAATTAAATTAATTAATATTTTTGTTTATTGTAACCAGTTCAACCATGAAATGTCTCTCAAATTTATTTTGCTAAACATATTGTTGCCTTGCATTACAATCTTCGTGACCTTCAACTGGACCAAACAATGTCTTCCAAGAAGTCTCTGAATGAGTTTTTTCTAGTTTAAATTGTTATTTATGTACATTGTCAGAAATTTGGTTCAACAGCTTTATCTGATTGCTTCCTCTTCAGACATTTTGTTATAGCTGTCCTTTTTTTAATCTCAAATCAAAGTAACTGTAATTTCTCTATATTAATTATTTTTTTGGACTACATTTGCAGTGTTTTCAGAATTATGTGCTGATATGATAGTTTACCAAGTAAAGATTCTTTTCTCATTCTTACTAAAATTTATCACAGAAATTTAACTAGAGAAGGAGGAAAGTAATTTTTCACGTGATAGATCATGAGATTGGTGCAAATATACCAAATTGTGAATAATTAAGAATAATGGACCTATAAAGTCATAATTAACATTAACTGGGAGATATTATCAAATAAAGTTTTATCTCTTTCACATCTCATTTCTGTTAATGAAGTGATTAAACTTGAAAATTCCACTGTTTGTAATTTTCCATTTGCCATCTTCTGTGGGATGTGATAGTTCTCTTAGCTTTCCTTATTTCCATTTGCTAATCAACAGCTTTTGTCTCATTTCAAATGGGCAAGTACAAAGAGCATTACACACAAACTGAAATTTTAGATAAAGTATGCTTTTCCAGTTGGTTCAAAAAATTCCTTTAAAATATTATGTTTCTGGTTTATTTCCAAAAAATTTTGATGCTCTGTAACATCTGTATTAAACGCCACTACTTTATATATATGTATATATATATCTGTCATTAAGGAACCTGACAAAGTACTACTTTTACTTAGCTTCAGTATTAATATCATAAATTATATATACAAGAAAGGGAAAAACAATGCAATACCTCGAACATTTTGTTTTCCATTAGTAAGTCTGAAACTGGAGGGTGAGAAGTAACAATCAGGTGTGCCATTCATTAGGATACCAGTTCAGCTATCCAAATTTCGAAGTACTGTGGTTCCCCAAAATCTCTCCAGATGAATGCTGGATAGTTCATGTCATGGACCATGGCTGAATTCCTTACAAAATCTTACTTTTCCCCTACTACCATCCTCTCCAATCTCTAATATCCTCAATGAGTTGTAAAGCACACTTCTGTTCCCCCCCCCCCCAAAAAAAATTCCATTAGTTTAGTGACTGTGGAAACTATGAAATTATAAATAATCTTTATTAGTGCTTAAGCAAATAAATTGTTAATTTTGCAGGTTTTGGTATCTCCAGTAAAATATGGGACAATGTTTTTGGTACCAAAATCCTACTACGGAAATTGAAGATGGTTCTTCGGTGGTGATGCTAAGCAACATGTTGTATAAAGTGCCTGCAATATTTATTTATTCTTTTTAAAGTGGCTGTGTTCATAAACTGAAATATTTAAATTTATTTTGAACTTATATTTTTCAAGAGTGTTTGATAATATTTTCTTATCCACTATGTGGGTTTACTTAAAAAGGTTTTGTACTTATTCTACTATGAAAATGTGATTTTCAGTGATAGGACTATAAAATGAAGAGAATGAAAACTCTTAAACATGCAAGTAAACCAGTTAATCTGTTGGCTTGTCAAAAATAGTCTACATGTCAATTAAATCCATATGTTTAGTAGGTTGTCACAATAAATTTTTCTTCTTGGCTGATTAGAAAGATACCAAATTATTTTTTAACTTGAATAAAACTATTTATAAAATTTCCTCCCAAAAAAGTTACTTTGTGTCTTACTGATCTGTATTTTAAGTGCTTCTTTCTGAAATTGTTACAAGCCTTGCCTCATGAATAAAACAAAGAGTCAACCATTTAACAATGTCCTGAATAATTAATAACATTTGTTTTTACTAAATGTAAAATGAAATGTAGCTGTTCCCTTTGACCCAATATAAGACCAAACTCAAGTTTTTATAATAACACATGTAATAGGAATTAAAACAATTATAAGTGAGAACAGCAACTTAAGCCTGTACACATTAATATATTGATACATATGCAGACTACAACTTTACTTAGTACATACAAGCTCAATGTACATAGAACCACTCACACATCTGTGAATTTGACTATCTTTTTTTGCTGGACCAAACATGAACTGCATTTCTTTATTGATTTCAAAGTAACAGATGAAAATTATTTTATTGACTCACATCAGTTCTGAAGCAATGAGACTTTCAATCTGTTTTAAAATGTTCAGAATTTTGAAATGCACTTTCTAAAACTAAAGCATATCAGATAATACATTTCCTTCAATGATGGAAAGGAAACCCAGTCTTGTTATTTTTTATCATACAGTAGCTACTGATAAAGTCTGAACCACTGGCTTAGGTCACTGGAGTACAGGAAGTGCCTGCCATGGAGTTAGCTGATTTGGGCCTTGGTGCAGGAAAAAATTTTCAACATTTGTGATTTTGCCAGCAAGGTAGGAAAGATGATGATTAATGACACTATTGATGGTGATTTGTCTATTCAATATGGATGTTAAACTTGGTGTCCCTCTTGTTATATTTCAGAGAAATAGTCCTGAATGGGCCATTACTGAGATTCACTTTCTCCATTACTTCACCCTTACAAAATACAAACAATATACCATTCTCACAACAGTCATCTAGACACATACAATACTTCCCAACATTGATGAAAAGAAATAGGCATCCTACCTCTGTAAAGAGGGCTAATACACTCCCTAAGAATACCTAGACCTAGCAGTTTATTCAAGAGTCCAATGGCCAGTCAACACAGTGGAAGCAAGAAATTTCTCACATACCGAAGAACCCAAGACTGCTCTTTCTACATAAAAAGTGACAGTGTCTGGTAATCTAGGGGTGTACTGGCTTAAGATTTCCTAAAAAAAATGTTACACCATTAAAGGAGCATATTATGTCAACCTTGCTAAGCAACTATTTATTTATCTGTACATTCAGATGGTTCGTTCACAAGAGTCTACAACAAACCATTATTTCATAATACTATAATAACATTTTTTATACTTAGCAAAATTTTAAAAGATAAACACAAATTCTATATGCTATGAAACTGGTACAAATAACTTAATACCATTACCATTACAAGGCAAGTTGTTCAGAATGTGCTGTTTCATTATGTTAGTGCCCCCAATAAGTCAGTCATTGCCACAGCTGTTTCCGCTGTAACAACAACCAACCCTATTCAGACCATCTGACCTCATCAGCTCTACTTTTAAACAAAATAAAACAACATAGAAATAGTCCAACAATAGGTGATGAATTTCATTACAATTTAAAAACTTTTTTTTTTGTTTTTTTTTGTTGAGTGTGTGCATATGAGGAAACAGAGGAAGCTCAATTTTATATATTTGATGAATTCAAAGGTCACACAGGAGTGCTGTTGGAGATGAAAGAAAGTCAAATCTCAAAGCTGTGGCAAAAAATGGAGAATTCCAATGACAAAATTTGTATAATTATTGTTGTCTTAATCAGTTGTTTTCATAGCCAAAAAATGAGTTACCCATGTAGATTTTGAAGTAAATGATCAAATTTTTATTCTGGGAACTAATTGACTGCTTGTCTCATTTTTACTCCACTTCTGGAGTAATTATAAGGTACTATATGATCATAATAATATCAAATTATCAGTAGTACAGAAGAACTTGAGCATTATTTATTACTGCTCAGGTAATATTGGGACAATCTAGATCTAAAAATGAGACAAAATTTATAAGGATTTTTAATGTACCAAAAAATTAAGAAATATGAAATAATATATAATAAAAAAATGAACATTACTTTTGGTTAACACTGAAATTTTTTTAAAAATATGATAAACATTTCTTAGTATTACACTGTTTTAAAAGAAAAATATGATCTGTTATATTTACCCTAAGTATTATTTTTTACTTCTTAACACTATTGAAGATTTAAAAATGTTATTAATTTGGCAAAAATTAGAAGAGAGGCCTAGGTACATTTCTTAAACTCCTTTTTTATAAAGAATTTGGTGAAGTTTTCAAGAATATTTTGGGATTTTTTAACTTCTGCTGACTGCAAAGTACAAGTGTATCAAGGCTACTATAACCCGTGCCATAACAACACATTGATACCAGGTGTGGTGCATTGAGCAGTAACACACTAACCTCATATTTCGGAGGACACAGGTTTGAATCCATGTCCTACCAGATTTCAGTTTTTTTTATGATTTCCTGAAATCACTGAAGGGAAATATCAGGTTGCTTCCTTCAAAAAGCCATGGCCAAATTTCTTTTGATTCCTTGCTCCCAGGCTATTCTTTCCACCAATGACCTAGACATCAACCAGATATAAAGCTAAAAAACACTATTCATCTATTAAAATCTTGTCTCAGTAAGCATACAATTCAGTTGGAAACACTTAACTTTTTGTATCCTTGACTAAACACATTCCTCTAGTAATAATAATTCCATGTGGTCAGAAAGACCTGGTGACAGGGTTTCTATTGGCTGCGCATTCCGCCCGTTGTAGCCGCCTTAACCTAGGGGACCTACAGTTTAACGTGGAATCCGAACCACAGAAGCGTTCTGGTGTTCTTCACATCACACAGCTAACTGTGCCAGAGGTGAAGGTTTGGTTAAGTGCCTATGAAAATCCCCACCGATACAGGGATCTGAACCGGGCACCTTTCGATCTCCAGTCAGACGCCTTAACCACTGAGCCACCAGGCCACTCATTCCTCTAGTAGAAAGATGCTAACTCAACCCAGCAGTATTAAGGGCTTTAGCAATTTGGATATAATGGGAATCCAAAATGGTTAAAAAAGTACTTGCAGGTAAATGATGTATCTAAACAGAAGATGGATAGTCTGGTACAAACATTGTGGTCAAAATTAGAATCAGCCATTTGTAAACTGCAAATAATTACTTAGAACTTTGTCATGACCACAGTTTATTTGAAATCAATGAGAGTGATAAGTATTAAGCCGTAGGTAGTCATGACTATTGTTTATTAACAAAATTATACAATTAATTTGTGGATTGCCTATCATATTGTAATGCTGGGTATAATAATTAAAAATTCATAAATGTTGTGTGCCCTGTAAGTAAGAACATGAGTGATATGCAAATCCATGTCATAACACTTTACCACAAGCAAAACATTTATTGAAAATCATAGGAAAATACGGTGTAATCACTACTGACTGTAGCTCTTGATGGCAGCTACACTTGGGTAAAGCATAGTGCATCTGAACATAACCATTTCTCATTTGACAGCATCTTTTGTTGAGGTTCTATACTTCCTATACCAAACACGTTATCCAAATCCCTGACTGCAGACATGTAAGAGTATCATTAAACCCCATTAGATTCCTCACTTACAGTATGTAAATTATATCAGTGTCTCTGAGAATCCTGATGCTGTTTTTGGTTATATCAGATACATGCAGATATCTTACAAATTTCAGTTTGCAACAAATAAGCTGAGTGATTGTGCAGGTAGTCTTTTCAATGGTAGGGATAGTTCTCCAAAGGTGGGGTAGCAGTAGATGGTTAAAGTTGCATGTATATTACATTTTTTGCAAAGTAACCTATTGAAAAGGAGAAAAGAACCTCTCCTTAAATAACTACCTACTTTCTTCTTATGGTGTTGTTAATATTTTTAAAGCAAATATCACTGACAATTAAGTGAAAGATAGAGATTGCATTCTTTCAGAGAACTGTGCCAGAATAACTCTTCTGAGTCATTTCAATAAATGGAAACTAGTAATCACAATTTGATGCATCCTTCTTAGGTAACTTTGGTTTTGATCATGGTGGAAGAGCTGCAAACTATACCAGTGCAAAATATTGTGTGCTTCCAGTTGTAGTTTCATCATGTTGGAACATCTATTAGAAGAATTTTGTAAATTAGTATTCAAGAAAAATAAGTGGAGTAATATGTTAGCTACATCTGTCACTGATGCTGCTTATTTTATGGCTACACTGAGCTGATGCCAAAAACAACAAACCTATCTTCGAGTATTATTCTAGTTTCACAAAAAAGTTTTTTAAACATTACAATATATAAAAACAGCCTGCAAGTATAAATTATAATAAAAATTGATTAGTTTAATCTGCATGCATTGCCAGAGTGTCTGCTATTATACTTTTGAAAAATGTTTTATTAGTAGCATTAATAAGAACAAGCTATATTTCAATTGCAGTTTCACATTATAATTTTGATTCCTTGCTGTGTTACCATTGGCACTATATGGAAAATTCTTTAACATTATAAATGGTCATTTGTAACAACTGTTCACATAGAATATTGTTATTTTTTTTGTCAATACTTGATTTATTTTTACAACTTATACCGACATCAAAAATGAAAAGAAAGATTATTTATGGCAATATGAAAACAATAAAAAAAGGTTACAGAAATTAAACCCATCAATTACCAAAGTTGAAGGCAAAGGGCTGTGACGAGGAAAAAATACCAATTGAAAATAACTTGGTAAAATTTTTAATCATGCTGAATTATGATCAAACAAGTAGAAAGTCGAAATGACTAGACACAAACAAACAGTTACCATTTAAATGACAGAAAATGATCACTGGAGATAAACCAAGGGTAGGGATTGTAAATAAAAAAATGACCAACAGAAATTAATAATTATCATTACATAGTGTTAGGGGATAAGCGGGATATGGGGCTGGTATCGGCTTGTCCACCTAAACTCGATGTCATCCAAAAGTTGTTAAAGTTCAGAAAAAGTTCTATAACCGTGTAAAACCTTGTAGAATGCTAACTGTAAAGATTACCACAGTCGCCACTTACAGATTAACCTCCTGTAAGAAAGGTACTAAAGTTGAAATGAAAGTCTGAATCCGGATAACTAAAGTATATATACTTAAAATTCACAGTTAGCAATGGCAATTGGAGAAAATCATTTGCCGAAGATCACAAGTCGTGAAACAGAACAGACCGCACCACCCCAAATGAAATTGAAAGTTAAGATGAACACATGTCGGAAAGTTTTAAACTGTTGAGTTGGCCATGCCGGTTTTACAGATGGCGTCGGTCAGCCATTCTTCTCGAAGTCCAGCCTATCCATAAGCCACTGCGACCACGGGTTTCTCAAACTTAAGAACACATAAGATACATGTGGTCTCGTCAAACCGATCTGATGAACTGATGATCTATTCTGTCATGGCTGACTTTTATAAAAATGTCCTACTGACCTAGACAATAGTCTATCTAGAAAAAGAACCTGTTAACTGAGTGCTACCAGAAAATTACAAGATGAAGAGCGTAATGAGACAAGTGTAGTGATGTGTTTGGTTTTGTTTTTAGAGCTTCCAGACCGGTGAAAATGAATTTTGAAAGTTGGTTAATTTAAAAGCACATTTGTTTCACGTATTGCGATACGTCATCATACGTCACATGAAAATTGTGACCCCACAAACCTTTAAAATCTCAAGTTAATATTATTTTCAAAGTGTTCCCCGGCTCCTGCAGAGTCCAGTGGTGTAAAAATCTTTTAAATCGGTTAAGGCTATCAGAAGTTATAGAATTTCTAAGTTTTACTGTTTTCGTAGATTGTGCAACCGAAACTTCACTTTTTATGAAAAGTCTACTGTGACCTAAAACTAATTTTAAATCGAACCTTTATTTAATTTAAGTACTTTAGAAAAGTTTTCAGTTCGTGAAATATGTTAGTCAGGGAGTAATTTAATTTTTAAAGTTCGTTGCTACGACGCCATCACCAAGTGGACTTTTATTTACTTATATCTTCTTTTTATTAGTTGGTGGTTATCGGAAACTTAAAGAATATTGACTGGCCGGATACTTTACTTAGTTACATTTACTTTTAAAGCTCTGAAACTGTTTAGATGTGCTGAAATTAATTATTGAACTAAATCCCATGTGGAGATGCTTTAAAATCATATTTACTGCTTTAAATTGGTCTGGAACTGCGAGTTATTAGTGAATTTAGTATAAAATGGTGAAATTCTAATTATTAAAGTGCTTTACAGTGTTTAATTTAGCAGAATATTAGCATTGTGGTTGTGTAAACAAACCTATGTATTTTACTTCAGGATTATAATGGATTACGCTCATTTAGGTAAGTTTATGGTTTATATTTTATTAGAAACTTCTTATTTATGGTTGTTATGTGTTGTTTATTTACTTTTCTGAACTTAAAGTGTTGTTATTTCGGTTTCAACGAAAGTATCGTGTACTGATGTTAACCTCAAACTTCGCCGGATTTTAACTGAATATAGACCATAGAGAGTAAGGTAGCTTACAATAGCTCTTTTGCATATATGTCACTGCAATACTTTCAGAATGCATCCAACCACTGAAGCCTGATCTAATTTTACCAACTACACCACAGGCAAAACTTTTCCTATTATTGCACAAGGTACACATCTGATTTACAAACTTACATGATCTCCACTGAACTGGTTCTTTTGCATATGCCTTGCCATTAACCATCTTATTGTCAGAATGAATGGCCACGGGCAAACAGTTTATAGCAGTAATGTAGATGATCCAGTGGCAGCCCATGTCAATTTAATTTTTAATTTAATTTAACTGTGATGGAGCGCATGCTCCAGTTGCAGTTTTCCTGCATATCCATGTTACTCCTTTCCTTTACTAAATACTTTAGCCCACTACTAATTTCAACTTCAAATTTTTTCAGCATTTTTGGTAAATTATTCATCATTTCTCTTGGTAATTCATTCCAATCCTTCACCCCATTACCTATGAAAGAAAACAATCTCCACAACAGTAAGAGCTAACAGAGCTCCTGATATTACATACCCCTAGAAACTTTGTGGTTGCAACTACCAGCCAATACAATCTTGTCGCTATAGATCTCCAGGACTTTGACCTACAGTAAGATTCCACCAGTAAACCTATCACTTATTTTTTATTCAAGTGGTGGGTTGGGATGTGACCACATCTTTCCCCCTGCTATATGTTTTGCCTTTCGCATGATTAAGGCTCATGCCGAAATATTGTGCAAGTTGTTTGTTTTTGTATTTTTAACGTGTTCTTCTCGCCCTTCTGCCTTCATCTGTGGTAAGTGACTGGTATTTTTTCCCTATTCTATCTAATTCTTAATGCCCAATGGCAGTTTCTTTGTTTCCATTATCCAGATCACTTATTTTTGTCTGTAAGGGTTTGGGAGAAACTATACTAGCCTTTTCCAACCAAATGTCAACCTCTCCTTCAAGTGATGCACCCTGTTTGTACGGACGAGGCTCTAGCGACTGAAAGATTCCTGGTATAAGGAGTCGCCCACTGCTTGCCAACAGCCTCTGAAAGAAGGGCGGAAGAGCGGGGAGCGGTTCAGGGCACCCTCTTGCCCTTGGGGTTGGAAATGACCCCTAAGGGTGGATGAATCAGAAATGATCAACTACATGGGGATGCAGAAGGCAATGGGAAACCACTGCATTAAACACCCAAAGGGTATCCCGAGGACATGTAATCCTCTCAAATTACATATATCATGATGGCTTCTTCCTAGGTAAACTATTCTAGAGGTAAAATAGTCCCCCAATTGGATCTCCAGGTGGGGACTGCTCAGGGAGGAGTCATCAGAATGGATAGAAACATTCTACGAGTCGGAGCGTGGAATGTTAGAAGCCTGAATAGGGCAGGTAGGTTAGAAAACTTAAAAAGGGAGATGGAACAACTTAAGTTAGATGTTGTTGGGATTAGTGAGATTAAATGGAAGGACACACAAGATTTCTGGTGCCTCCCAATCGGGAGGACGGCGGTTCGAATCCCTGTCTGGACATCCAGATTTGGGTTTTCCATGGTTTCCCAAATTACTCCAGGCAAATGCCGGGATGCTTCCTTCAAAAGGCCATGGCCAAATTCCTTACCATTCCTTGCCCCCCATCCTTTCCCATCTCTAAAGACCTCGCTGTCAAGAGACGTTAGGCAGTTAAAAAAAATATATATATTTCTGGTCTGGGGAACACAGGATAATTAGCTCACAAGATGTCAATTGAGTCAATGGTGTAGGCTTTGTAATTAATAAGAAAGTAGGGAAATGGGTGAGTTATTATGAACAGTTTAGTGACAGGATTATTTTGATGAGGTTAGAAACTAAGCCCGTCCCAACTACAGCAGTATATGCCAACGTCACAGGAAGATGACAAAGAAATAGAAAAAATATACGCTGAAAGAAGAATTAATCCAATATGTGAAGGGGGAGGAAAATCTAATAATAATGGGTGATTGGAATGCAATAGTGGGAGAAGGAAAAGAGGTGAATACTGTAGGAAGTTTTGGTCTAGGAGAAAGGATTGAGCGAGGAAGCAGGTTGCTAGAATTTTGTGAAAGATATAAGCTAGTAGTGGCAAACACACTGTTTAAGAACCATGCAAGAAGAATATACACCTGGAAACATCCTGGGGATACAGGCAGATATCAGCCAGATTATATCATGGTCAAAGAGAGATTCAGGAATCAAGTTCTAGACTGTAAAGCATGCCAAGGAGCAGACATAGACTCTGACCATAATTTGATAATAATGGAGTGCAGGCTGAAATTTAAGCGAATAAGGAAGCCGTATAAACAGAACAGACTGGAAGCGAATAAACTGAAACAAACTAGCACGAGAGAAAAATTTGCAGAATTGGTAGACTTAGGTCTAAGAAGTAGTTCTGAAAGGAGCTCATCTGAGGGCGAATGGAATGCATTAAAGACTGAAATAATGAAAGCTAGTAAAGAAACATTAGACTTCAGGGAACAAGCTGCCCAAAAACCTTGGATAACAGAAGAAATTTTGGAGCTGATAGATCAGAGGAGAAGGTGCAAAAATGCTCAGGATAAAGCAGGAAGAGAGCAGTACAGGCAATTTATAAATCAAATAAATAGGAAATTCAAATTAGCAAAGGAAAAATGGCTACAAGAAAAGTGTGAAGAAGTATAAAAGGAAATGGTCATAGGTAAAGTAGATGTTGCATATAGAAAGATCAACCAGACTTTTGGAAAAATGAAGAAAAGAGGTATGAACATTAAAGCTGCTGATGGGAAACCTCTTTTAAGCTCAGAAGATAGAGCTAACTGATGGAAGTAATACATTGAGAAACTGTATGATGGGGACGACTTGAACAATAGTGTAATGGAAAAGGAAGGCGATATTGACATTGATGACTTAGGAGATCCTGTTTTGAGGACAGAATTTAATAAAGCTGTGAATGACTTGAAAGCAAATAAGGCAGTTGGAATTGATGAGATTGCTGCAGAACTTCTTAAATCCCTAAGAGAGGAAGGAATCGAAAGATTATTCAAGCTGATATCAAAAAGTTATGAAACAGGAGAAATTCCAACTGATTATAATAAAAATATCATCTTCACACTTCCAAAGAAAGCACAAGCTGGCAAATGTGAGAATTATTGCACCATTACTCTAACATCACATGCTTCAAAATTACTGACCGGAATAATATACAGAAGGATGGAAAGGGTAGTAGAAGAGATAGTAGATGAAGATCAGTTTGGGTTTAGGAAAAATCGCGTTACAAGGGAAGGGAGGATCAAGAAAAACAATGATACTTTTATGGCATTTGTTGATTTAGAAAAGCTTTTGATAATGTTAGGTGGGACAATATGTTCAAAATTTTAAATAAATCAGGTCTTATGTATCGAGATAGAAGAATACTCTATAAACTATATAAGAATCAAGTGGATATAATAAAAGTAGAGAATCATGAGAGACATGTATCAATTAAAAAGGGTGTGAGACAAGGTTGTAGTCTATCCCTGCTAATATTCGACTTGTATGTACAAGAAGCAATCATGAACATAAAAGAAAAATTTCCATGTGGCATAAGTGTTCAGGGAGAAAAAATCAGTATGCTACGATTTGCTGATGACATTGTCTTGTTAGCAGAGAGGGCTGAGGATATTGAGAAGTTACTGAATGACATGAACAAAATACTGAAGGAAGATTTTGGACTGAATATAAATCAAAGCAAGACAAAAGTGATGAAATGTAGCAGAAATGATACCAATACTACTAGATTAAATATAAAAATAGGATCGGATGTAATAGGAGAAGTAAGTGAATTCTGTTACTTGGGAAGCAAAATTACAACCGATGGCCGAAGCAGGAATGATATTAAAAGCAGAATAGCACAAGCAAAAAGAGCCTTAGCTTCAAATATTGATCTAGGAATTAGAAAGAACTTTTTTAAACTCTTTGTGTGGAACACAGGACTTTATGGTAGCGAAACATGGACTTTAGGAATACTGGAAATAAAGAAAATTGAAGCATTTGAAATGTGGTGCTACAGAAGAATGCTGAAAATTAAGTGGACTGACAAAGTAAGAAATGAACAAGTTTTGAAAATGGTGGGTGAGAAAAGAAGTTTGTGTAAGAAGCTTACAGAAAAAAAGAGACAGGCTGGTAGGTCATATTTTGAGACATGCTGGATTGGTTAATTTGTTAGTGGAGGGAACAGTCAAAGGTAAGAACTGTAGAGGAGGACAGAGATTAGAATTTATGAAGCAGATAATTGAAGACGTGGGTTGTAAGGGATATGTAGAAATGAAGAGGTTGGCACTGGATAGAAAGGGATGGAGGATTGCATCAAACCACTCAAAAGACTGACAACAGCAAAAAAAAAAAGCTTATATTAACTTACCTCTAACATGACTATGATTTTGTACTGAAATGCTGTAAAGTGTATTCATGTTTGTCCTGGCTCTTATGGCTTTTTATGTCATAAATGATGATTTTTTTCCCTGTCTTTCACTATTTTCATTGCTTAAGAGCAGTTTCATTGTCGCTATATGTGTTAATAATTTTTATTTGATACCAGTTATTATTTATTTATTATTATTGGTCAATTTTCCCAATAAATGGAAGACGTTAAGCAAATGACCCAATCAAGTTTTCTTTGAGTTCTTCTTGTTGTTCCAATGAGCTTTCATTCTTTCCGAGAAAGCTTGTTTACATTCTTCCGACCACTTTGGTCTGTATTGTTTTTGTTGCTCAGTTATAACTTCCCATTTGTCTAATTTGTGTCTGAAGGTGTTCCTTTCTAAGATGTCTGTTGCTCCTATGTTTGCACTTTTAAGAACCTTCTGAATTTCATTCAGCCAAGGTGTTGGATTTTTAAGTGGAGTTACATAATCTATTATCATTTTTGTCAATCGATTTTCTGGTAACCTCTTAACGTAACCAAAAAATTTCATTTACCTTTTCTTGATGTCAATTTCGATGTTTGAAAAATTTTCTGTTGTTTTGATTGATTGTAGTCTGTAACCATCTTTAGTGAGTCATGCTGCTAGAATTTTTCTAATGATTTTTCTCTCTACTTTTTTTATTTCTTCAAGGTCATGTTATCTGTTAAGTGTTAACATATAACGTTTCATTTGCATAGTGGACTGTTGGTTTTATGACTGTGTTGTAGTGCCGAATTTTGGTCTGTCTTGACATGGATTTTTCGTTGTAGAGATTTTGCACTAACCCTAATGCTTTTATTTTTTTATTTTTAGAGGCGATTTTGCTGCAATATTTTCTCAAGGCCTGTTGGTTCAATGAATTCTCCTAGGTATTTAAAGTATGGTACCATGTTGATTTTACCATATTTTGTTCTCAAACTTGATATTTCTGTCTTTGAACATATGAATTCAGTTTTCTCGAATGAGATTTGTAACCCTACATTCTCTGCACATTCTTTGAGTGTCACAAAGCTGTTTGATGGCAGTCTCTTCATCTTTTGCTAGTATTGCCAAATCATCTGCAAAAGTGAGGTATGGTATGTAGAGGTTGTTTTTGGGGAAGCCAAGTGGGATTGGCTTCCAACACTTCCATTTCTTGAGTTCTTTATCCCATTCTTCCTTAATCTTGTCTAGAACAACGTTGAACAGAAGAGGAGAGATCCCATACATAGCCTTGTCTCACACCTGTTTAATGTCAAAGGGTTCTGAAATTTCTCCCATGAATTTTACTTTAGATTTAGTGCCAATTAGTGTTTGTTTTATGAGTTCTTGTGTTTTGGATCTAATCCCGTTTCTTCTAAAATTTGGAATAGTGAAGCCCTGTCTATTGAGTCATAAGCCTTTTTGAAATCCACAAATGTGCGTACTAGGAGTTTTTGTCTGAGGGCTCATATTTTAATTGTGGTTTTGAGGTTGAAAATTTTTTCGGGGCATGACATGTTTGGTCTGAATCCTGCTTGAAATTCTGCTAATTTAGGTTCTAACTGCTCTTGTGTTCTCTTCAAAATACAGGCTGAAAGAATTTTGTATGTGACTGGTAGACGGGAGATCCCTCTGTAGTTGTTTAAATGTTGTTGGTTACCTTTTTTATATAGTGGGTGGATTATAGCAATCTTCGAATCATCTGGTATTTTTTCGGTTTGCCAAATGTTTTGGATTATTTGTGCAATTTATTTGAGTGAATCTGGACCTATATTTTTTAAAAAGTTTGGCTACAATTCCATCTTCTCCTGATGTTTTGATATTTTTAAGTTTTTTTTATATGTGCATAAATTTCTTCTTGAGTTGGTTGTGATGAGTTCTCTGTTGTTACTTCTGATTGAATTTCTGGAACCTCTTTTTGGGTTGCAGACTGGGAAAATAAATGGCCAGCTCTTGGCAGTTTTCTTTATTTGTCAGGGAAAGTTTACCATTTCATTTTCTTAAACATAGGTATCCTTTGATTTGGTTAGCAAAGGTCTTGTAGAAATCATGTGTATTCTAATTTTTGAAGTTGTCTTCGATTGTGTGTAGTTGGTTGTTGACATATTTTCTTTAATTTTGTCTTAAAATCCTGGATGTTTGTTTGCGAACTACAAGACATTTCTTGTGTGTTTCTTCAGATTTGTTGCAATTGTAATTTTTAAATGCCTTATTTCTTTTTTCCAATGCAGTCTCACATTCTTGATTCCACCAAGGGTGTTTTCTTTTTTGTGAAGAGGTATATATTCTTTCATGGTTTTGGTTATTTTAGTCCGGAATTTCTGCTAGTCTCTTCAGTTTCTTCTTCCCATTTTTCTTTGATTTTGGAGTCTTTGATTTTGCATAGATCAAGTTTTGGAATCACTGGTGTTTTTCTGTTAAATTTTCTCTTGGGTGAGAATTTAATTTTTATTCTGGATAAATAGTGATCAGAATCTATATTTGCCCCTCTGCATACTTGCACATCATAAATTTCTTTTTGATAGTCATACGATATTGCAACATGATCAACCTGAAATTCCACTAAATGATGGATGGGTGATCACCATGTTTTTTTGGGATTTTTTTCGAAGTGAGGTGAACATAATTTTGAGGCTGGCATAACTTAATAAGCCATGGCCCATTTTTGTTGGTGAACTTGTGTGCAGGGTAATCTCCTACCATTCTTGTATTTGCATTCCTTGCCAATCTGTGCGTTGAAGTCACCAAGCGAAATTTTCGCATCATCTTTCAGAATTTTGGCCATCTCTGTTTTCAAGCTCTTCCCAGAATCATTCTGTTTTTTTTTTTTTTTTTTTCCCGGGCTATTTTTTATTGTCACCACTTGTTGGTGCATGTACATTGATGAAAGTTTAGTTTTTGTTTGTGTGTTTTATTCTCATAGTCATAAGTCGATTGTTGATGGGTTTCATCTTTCACTGACTCCAATACTTTTTTGTCTACAACAAAGGCCATGCCTAATAATGCTTTCTCATTGACCAATTTTCTTGTTAGTTCCACATTTGAAGATTCTGTAGTTATTGTAGTCAATCGTTTCTGAATCTGTAAAGTGTGTTTCTTGCAGGGTGAGGATTTGGATTTTCTGTTTATTGAGTTCCGTTGTGAGATTGTGTAATTGTCCAGTTTGAATGAGTGTCTGAATGTTAAAAGTGCCAATATAAGCGTGTGTTTTTTGTGATAGTTTACAAGAGCACTCTGACTTGCTCTCTCATATAAGTCAAAGCTCCCCAGAATCCGAATGCTTGGTTGCCACTATGGAGTGGGTGGATTGTCCACCTGGGGTAATTTTGTCATTACTTGTATGAGTCATACTTGCTTATCATTGATTTTCTAGCTTTCACCAGTATTGTAGAACCAGGAATTGTGAGTTCCTGGAGCATGTTTGCAGCCGCACCTCCTGGTGAACAGACGCTGACCATGTTGCTGCTTGTTCCAAGTCAGGTGCTACATGGATTTCAGTTGTCATTTTGGTCTGTGGGTGGTATTTCATTTCCCATCTACCCTGCATATCTGGCGGGGAATTCCCCTATCTGCCACCTGGGGATGCACCAGATGGGGGTTGACAAACCCCACACTGGTACAAGTTATTATTAATATTTAAATGCCTTATTTTCTAACCTTGTATTACCTTTTACAGAGATTACACTTTCCAAATTATTGAGTGTCTACTTCTTCTTCCCAACCACCATACCAACCCTGCACACCACACCAACCCTGCCCACCACATTACCTCTGGCTCCACTCTTGTATATATGCATATTCATATGTGATACCCTCGCCCTGATTTTGCCCTTATACCTGAACTAACAGTGGCCTACAACTGCTCTTATATGGACTGTTAATGAATAGACCTCTCTCTTAAACCAACATCATCAATAGTTACGTGAGCATGGCATGTATGGCTCACTGAGTGCAATTTTTTTTGCTCTGCCTGAAGGGTCTCCACAACAAATTGTAACTTTATTACTTAGAATAGTATGATGCCTCTCATAAACAAATCACAAAAAAATATTACAACTGTGATAAAAAAAACTTGCCATTAAATAAATATTATTTTGTGGATATTTTTATTTTAATTTCATAGTTTTTCCATGTGAAATAAAAAAAATACTTATTCTACTCAAAGCACAATCGACTGTACATCAAATAAAACCCCCTGAAAATCTGACCAGTAATTACTGTATAAATTATGTTCAACAAAAAATTATCTTAAATTTATCCTCAGTTTGTCAACGCCATACCAAACAGAACATTACCTATTTTACCAGTGAACGTACGGGCTATACATTAATCAATATCCCATCAAAATATGACCAGTGGCTTTGAGCAAATTGTGTTCATCAACAAATTGATGCTAACTTGATAAATTTATGTTTAATAACATCACACCAATTTCAAACATACTCTGTTTTATCCATTATACCTATAAGCTACACATTAATCAAAATACAACCAGTAGTTTTTTCATGAACCGTGTTCAATGAAAATTTACCACAAATTACTAATTTTTTCAATATCACAACAAAATGAAACATACCTTATTTTACCCATGGGACCATGGGCTGTACACAAATGAAACATTGGACCAGTAGTTTCTGTGTGAATCTCATTCTATCAAATTTTTAGACAGACTTAAAAACAAATTTAAAAAAAAATTGTTTCCTTCTCTCTATGTTAAACCATTTATTTTAATATCTGAAATGTAGAGACTTTTTCATGGTTATGTTTTTATTACATGAAGAGATAAGGTTTTATACGGAAATATTGTAAAGTGTGTTAGCCTTTATTTATTTATTACTTATGCCAATCGGCATTGTACATAAATATTATACAAATAAACCAAGGATAATTTCTTAAGTCAAATACAAACATTATTGCACCATAATAGACACAAGAAAATGATTATATAAACTTAATTTGTCATTAGTAGTTTTTTAACATTTGCTGAGAAAGATGGAGAGAGATCCTCCAAAAAAGTTGATATCAGCTGAGTACTGATTCACCAACCTGGCAATTCTATTTTTAGGTCAATAGTAGACACAGTTTTTGTTTGCGATTTCAATTGAGAGCAGCATTCTAGTTCTTAGCACAGACTTTGAGCATGTAAAGCCAAAGTCAGCTAAGATTTTTGGCAAGTCATCTTTAATTTAATTTAATTGCAATGGAGCACAGGCTCCGGTGGCAACTTTGAAACAGAAAGTCAGGTCAGCCACTTGTCTGCGACTATTTAGCCTACTAAGCTTATACTGGTGATAAATAGCACTGACATTGATTACATCCCCAGAATGCATATAATAGCATACGCATCCAAAGAATTTTTTCAGTATAATTGATGTGTAGATCAGTGAATGGAGACCAGACAACAGAGGTTTGACAAATACTAAGAAAAGAAGTATCAATGTTTTGGTATTTCTGAACTGCTTGCTTGCTCTACAAATAAAGCCTAGGCTTCCACAGACATTAAGTGTTATACAATTGATATGTTCTAAGAAGGTTAATTTGTCATCAACAATTACATCCAGGTCTTTTAATGTTTTAACTGTTTCGATTATTTGTTCTTCAAGCAGGTAAATTGCAGGCAGTTGGTTGTGAGATCACAAGAAAGTGATCACTGCATATTTTTTTATGTTTAGTATCAACATGTGTTATCACTTATCTCCACCATTATGCAGTAATGGTATACTTTCCCTTATGTTTTCTACTTTTCATTGCCTAAAAGCATTTTAGCGATCTTTATTTACAATGTGAATCCATTAGTATATTGCTCTTACCATTGCTACCAAACCACGCTTGAGCTTTAATTGATTGTGTAAAACTGAATCTATACTATCTTGCCTGGGATGGAAATTCTATTCCAAGACAATGGAGAAGCAAAACAAACAAGCTTTCTGTTATTCCTTTTCTTAATCAGTCTATGCCAACTAAGTTGTACCTCCTCTTTTATGGTGAACAATATGTTTGATATATAACTGGTGTTTATTTCCAACAGTTCTCATTGGTAATTGCCTGTTTTGGACAAATATAATGGTTACTCAGAATGTCTCTTGCTACTAAGCATTCTTTGATAATTAGATGTTCTTCTTTCTTTTAGTAGCAAAGCAGTGGATTATGATAAGTACCGTACCATGTAAGATGATCCTAACAAGCAATTTTCAAAACCATTACAAACATAAGTAGAAATAACTTTGCAGGTTTATCCTTCTCAAGCAGCTCATGAATGTCTAATCTTAATTACTGTCTGTGGTAACATATTAAAAAATACCATATCACTGCTTTATATTGATCCTGTATTCACAAAATTTTATCAGATAACCAAAAAGAAAGAAGTTTTCAAGTTCTCTAGTATAAGAATTTGATAAAATTCTGCAGAAACTGAAAAAGGAAGCTTAATTTTTCATAAACACGTGCATTAGCACCAAAAAGTAAACTCAGGTCCAGTACACAAAAACAAGACTAAAAAAAGGGTAGTTGGTAAGAAATGTATTTTATGATACAAAACATTACCTAACACTAATAAATGAAGTTCAGCCAAAGATATAGAGAAAAAGATTCTAAAAAATCTAGCAGTGTTCAAAGATAAAATATTGTAAGAGCTTAGCTACATTCAAAAGGTGAAATACTTTAATAATCTATCCACAATGGTAGTATATCAGATATTCACTGTTACCATAATATTTAACAGATAAAATAACGCAACAATCTCTTTTCTCACCATTAAGTACCACTTACAAAATTTTCTGGATTCAAAAGTACGAGGGTGAGTCAAATGAAAACCTTAAATATTATTTATTGTGCAGAAGTGGTACAAAGCTGTATCACTTTTCAATATAATCTCCCCCATACTCAATGCAAGTCCTCCAGCGCTTACAAAGTGCATAAATTCCTTTTTAAAAAAAATTCTTTTGGTAGTCTGCACAACCACTCATGCACCACGTGGCGTACCTCTTCATCAGAACGGAACTTCTTTCCTCCCATTGCTTCTTTGAGCGGTCCAAACATATGGAAATCACTTGGGGGCAAGGTCTGGTGGATGAGGAAGACACTCAAAATGCAGGTCTGTGATTGTTGCAACTGTTGTATGGCCAGTGTGGGGCCTTGCATTGTCATGTTGCATAAGGACACCTGATGACAGCAATCCACGTCACTTTGATTTGATTGCAGGCCGAAGATGATTTTTTAGGAGATCTGTGTATGATGCACTGGTGACAGTGGTCCCTCTAGGCATTTATTGCTCCAAAATGACGCCCTTTTCGTTCCAAAAGAGGGTCAGCGTAACCTTCCCTGCTGATGGTTCTGTTAGAAACTTCTTTGGTTTTCGTGATGAGGAATGGCACCATTCCTTGCTCGCTCTCTTCGTTTCTGGTTGGTGGAAGTGAACCCAGGTTTTGTCCCCAGTAATGATTCTTGCAAGGAAGCCATCACCTTCTCGTTCAAAGCACCGAAGAGTTCTTTACAAGCATCAACATGTCGTTCTCTCATTTCAGGAGTCAGCTGCCGTGGCACCCATCTTGCAGACACTTTGTGAAACTGGAGCACATCATGCACAATGTGGTGTGCTGAACCATGACTAATCTTTAAACATGCTGCAATGTCATTCAGTGTCACTCGGCAGTTTTCCATCACTATGGCTTCAACCGCTGCAATGTTCTGTGGAGTCACAACTCATTGTGCCTGACCTGGATGAGGAGCATCTTCCACTGAAGTCACACCATTTGCGAACTTCCTACTCCATTCATAGACTTGTTGCTGTGACAAACATACATCACCGTACTGAACCTTCATTCTTCGATGAATTTCAATAGGTTCCACACCTTCACTACTCAAAAACCGAATAACAGAACGCTGTTCTTCCCTGGTGCAAGTCTCAAGTGGGGCAGCCATCTTTATACTGATACTGTGACAGTATTTGTGCATCTGCATTATGCTGCCACCTACAGGCCATTCTGCATGCTGCTTGTAGCACGCTTACCAACTTACAGGATAACAGTGCGAAATTTCAATTTTTTAATTACAAATTTAAGGTTTTCATTTGACTCACCCTTGTACATCTACTCAGGAGATGACAGCAACTGAACTAAAGATCAATCACGCACCATAGGACTTATCTATGCTGGAAATCATAATGGAAATAATACTGCTATCCACACAAATAAAAAAATAAAAAATGCTACTGATAAATCAAAGATGAAATACGAGGTCTGTCCCAAGAATATCCGACCTTCCGACATATTTTCCCACTGGTGTTTATTATGCAACATCGGGCTGGTGGCATCCTTTGAAGTAGTCCCCATTTGATTGAAGAATATGCTCCCAACGGCCTTTCCAACTTTAGAAGCAGTCCTGGAATTTGTTTTTTGGTATCATCTTAGAGTATTTGTCGTATTAGTTTTGAGTGTTTCTTTGTTGTCACATTGCTGTCCTTCGAGTGACATTTTTAACCCCAAAATCACAGGGAGCTATGTCAGGACTGTATGGAGCCTGACGGAGCTGTGTGACTTTGTGCTTTGTCATATATTGCTGCACGATGTTTGATCCATGTACCGGAGCTTCATCATGATGAATAAGCCAGTCACTACTTGGCCAAAGCTGATGCTGTTTTCTTCTAATTGTGTCACACAATCTTTTCATAGCTTCAAGATAATATTTTTTGTTGATTGTCTCACCTGTAGGAGCATATTCATGATGGACAACACCCTCAAAATAAAAATAAATCAGCAACGACTTGACACTGCTCTAATTTTGGCATGCTTTTTTCGGTCATGGCTCCAACGACAGCTTCCACTGCGAAGATTGTTGTTTTATTTTGGGATCATAACCATAAACCCACGATTCATCACCAGTTACAATCTTTTTAAGCAGATTTTCGTCATTATTGACCATTTCCAAAGTTTCCTGAGTGATTTCAAGGTGAAGGTTTTTCTGTTCCACCGTTAGCAATTTCGGAATGAATTTCACACACATGTTAACCATATGTAAATTTTCAGTTAAAATCTGTTTTCAGTATTCGAAGAATACATTCTAGTTCTTGCACGATCAATCAACAATCTTCATTGATTGCAAGTTGAACAAGTTCAATATTACACGGCGTTTTTGTTGCCAAAGGCCTCTTAGAGCATGGGTTACTATCAACAGATGTGTGGCCATCTTCTAACCACTTATATCACTTATATTTGTGCTTTGCTCGTACGCATGTCCCCAAATGCTGTCTTCATCATTTCAATGGTCTCTGCATAACTTTTTTGAGTTTAAAACAAAATTTAATGCAAATTCGTTGCTCTGATCTTTCCATCATTGTTTACAATAAAATGTGATGAATGTACAAATCACTTTGTAAACAAACAAACACTGCACATTAACATATGCAACCACATCAGAAATGAATGTGAGGAACGAAAGTGGTTTTCAAGCAGGCAACATGGGAGCAGGCAAGGATATTCAAGCGAATCTCAGTTGGTGGGATATATGCAAGATATTTCAGATGAAATGGACAAGGGAGGCCAAATTGATAGTGTAGCACTAGATCTGTCAAACGCGTTTGACAGAGTAAGCCATAAAATGGTAGTAGGCATTGGACAGGTGGTAGGAAAAGGTTTCAAAGTTCTGTACATGTTGGAGAGAGTGATGAGGGGATGTACAGGAGAGGTAAAAGAATTGGGTTACAAAACATTGGTGAGACCATTGCTCGATTATGGTAGTGTAGTATGGGACCCACATTTTGAGTATCAAATACAGGAGTTGGAGAGGGTGCAAAGAAGGGCTGCTAGATTTGTTTCTGGAAATTATCGCAGAATGCAATCAGTGACGGATATGATAAAGGAGCTGAAATGGGATTCATTGCAAGACAGGAGGAGGTTGAGGAGGGTCATGGGAGTGTACAGGGCATATACTGGCGATGAGGCATGGAAAGATATTGCAATAGGTATGAAAAGTAGTGCATGGAAGGGAAAAGATGACCATGACCACAAGCTGACACTCGATTTCAGGCACAAGGGTGTAGGAAGATTCTCTTTTTTAGGTAAGGGTGTCAGGGATTGGAATGAGTTACCAAGAGAAATGATAAATAATTTACCGAAAACTTTGAAAGAATTTAAAGATAAAATTTGTAGAGGGCAAATGTAGGTGGGTGCAGGACAGGGGGAAGATTGGTGTGTAGGGAAATTGCCACAGGAGCCTGTGCTCCACTGCAATTAAATTAAAATATAAAAAATATAAGGTGACCTGGTGACAACTGCGGCATCTAGGGAGTTCATGAAGCTTTTGTCTTGACTCTCGTAATCTGCAAATGGCGCTAAAATTGTTAGGAGTAAAGATATGAAGGAAGGTTGGTTACTTTTGGGACATCCAAAATTTAATAATTTTAATTTAATGTAATTTAATTTAATTGTAATGGAGCACACGCTCCGGTGGCAATTTCACTACACACCCAACTTCCCCCTATCCTACACTCACCTACATTTGCCCTCTACAACTTTTAACTTTAAATTCTTTTAACGTTTTCGGTAGGTTATTCATCATTCCCCTTGGTAACTCATTCCAATCCCTGACACCCTTACATAAAAAAGAAAATCTTCCCATACCCTTGTGCCTGAAATCGAGTGCCAGCTTGTGGTCATGGTCATCTTTTCCCTTCCATGAAGTACTTTTCATACCTACCGCAATATCTTTCCATGCCTCATCGCCAGTATACGCCCTGTACACTCCCATTACCCTCCTCATCCTCCTCCTGTCTTGCAATGAATCCCCTTCCAGCTCCTTTATCATATCTGTCACTGATTGCATTCTGCGATAATTTCCAGAAACAAATATAGCAGCCCTTCTTTGCACCTTCTCCAACTCCTGCATTTGATACTCAAAATGTGGGTCCCATACTATATTACCATATTCGAGCAATGGTCTTACCAAAGTTTTGTAACCCAATTCCTTTACTTTCTCTCGTACATCCCCTCATCACTCTCTCCAACAAGTGCAGAATTTTGAAATCTTTTCCTACCACCTGTCCAATGTGTCCTGCCCAGTTAAGCTTGTTATCAAATGTAATGCCAAGATATTTACATTTCAAGTCTTCAGAAAGCAATTCTTTCCCCACCTTATATTCATAATTAACCTTTTGTTTTTTATTTGTGTATCCAATTAGCTGACTCTTCTTTGCATTTATCTTCATCCCATGTTTACCAACTCAACTAGATATCCTGTCCAGATCACCCTGCTACTGTTTACAGTCCTCTATCATTTTGATCCTTTTATACAGCATTATGTCATCTGCAAACAACCTAATTTCAGATAGTAAACAATCAACACAATTATTCATTAGAATAATGAATAGCAATGGTCCCAATATGCTACCCTGCGGCACTCCCATTTTTACTTCCACTTCCTTTGATACCGCATTTCCCACCCTAACTTTCTGTTTTCTACCTTTTAAAAATTCATCTACCCAGCAAATCACTTTCTATGCCTGAAATTGAGTGCTAGTTTGTGATGATGGCCACTTCTTAATGTATAGCACCTCTCAGCATTCCTGGTAGCAGATTAAGATGAAAGAGGAATTCCTTCCATAAACAAATACAAAAATTACTAGCTGTCAGCCATAATCTAACACAAGCTATAAGTAAGTAGAAGCTACTTAATTCTCGAGCTGCTCCTCCACTAAACACCTACTTCAAAAATAGAATATGCAATAAGAAAAATTAATAAAAAAAGATAGTGAATGCAGGATCATACAATGCATCAGAACTATATACCTGATAAGATCTTGATATAACTTAACAGCAACTGGAAGAAAAAACTTAACAAAGATGTAGGAATAATATGGTTTTGTGCTGGATTAATGGTAATTAACAAGAAGCATCGAGTAAAGTCAAATAAATCTCAGAATGTAAGACTTTTTTATTCAGTAGTAGGACTTAGGTAGAAAATTTCTACATTTCTTATCAGTATTAACTAATTCAGTCTCTTTTCAAGATCACATTAAAATCAGGAAGATGAGTACATTCAGAGAGCATGGAACATTTTGTTTTCATTGTATACAAGTAGAGATGATTATCAACAAAACTAAGAGAATATACAATACTTTACTATATATTTCTTGTTTTGCTACAAATGTTAATAAATATCATTCTGATCTTAATATAAAATAACACCTGTAAAACCTAGAATTACTGAGAAATACAAAAAGTTTTCATTAAGAAAGTATAAGTACCATAAACACAATGAATAAATAAATAAATATTAAACGTCTCACTGCATCCAACAATATTACAAGCATTCAAACAAAAAGGTACAGACCAATTTAAAAAAAATATATATATATTATTTCACTCAGTAACACATCTTACTATGAAGATGTTCAGGAAATCGACTCACTGCATAATGTATAGATTGTTTTATTAACAGTTTTTTTTTAATATTGCTACTCAAAATTATTTATAATCACCAATTAATTACACAGATCATTTATTTAGAAAAGGCTTAGTTTGTATCAGGCCTAGCAATACTTTTCCTAACCATGCTAAGTTGAGGGAAGCTGCTTTTGTTTGGAGGTGGATTTAGTCGTGAAGTCAGGTACACAAATGGTTCGTAGAGGGAAGTTCGATCCATAGCATTAACTTCAAAATGTTTTATTTTCTCCCTCAAAGCCCACTGAGCTGCTTTACTGACAGTGCTTTCCAGATTACCAACTTCTGTTGGTCTTATCTTATTTCCAAGTACTACAACTACAACCTGAAAACAACAGAACCAATAATGAAACAACAGAAACATGCACAAATGTGATGTTGTCACTGCAATGATGGATGAAGTAATGGAAAAATTCCACATACTAGAGATCACAGGATTATAAAGTCATAAACTTATTGCTACATAACCAGCTTTAAATCCAGTTATCTTTCTGTCCTTTATTTGAAAATAGAAAATGATTACCATATGTTGTTGTTACCAATCCATTTTTCCACAAATGAACAGTTTTCCACTCACTCATTCCTGAAATTAAATGCTCATTTATGATCATTGCCATCTATTTAATTGTTATCTCTTACTTCTTAACCCAATACCTAGAACAATCTAGTAGCTCAATGGTGAAGAAGCCTAGGGTCCCAGGTTCAAAACCTGCTGAGGATAGGAACTTTTAAGAATTCTGCTTAACCATATGAGCTACACAAGGTCGATATGTGATACAGAGTTCACATTAAACTTTAAGTCTGGCCATGACAAAGGTAGACTGCATGACAAATCAAAACTCTTCAGCTAGACTACAAGACAAATTTATTTTACCCAATATCTATCCAGGTCTCTTTTCTAATATATGACTTACAAATATACACCAGTTGTCGTATATTATTATTTCAGTCAATGATATTTTATTTTTTAAAGCCTTTTTACTTTATAAGTAACATGGATGGAAATATCGTACTGAATAATTTTTTTTTAAGTTCTTGTAGCGAACAATAATAATAATAGTCTTTCTAATTTTCCATTTTACGTTTATTTCACCTTATTTTCTTTTCAAACAAACTGAAGAATTACTCAGGCCCTTAGCTGATCAGTAACGTTTATTTCAACACCTCGCAAGATGCTAACTAAGCTCGTCTAGTCACTTGCCAGCCAAAACTTTCTCTCGCTGTTTCTCCTCTCGTCTCCATTACAACCAATTTTCTATTTCTAAGAGGAATTATTGTTTGGATTATATACTATACAGTCCATTTACCAGTCCAATGACTCAACACCCAGCTTGTTTATCATATCAGTTACTAAGTTCTACCTGCCCTCCTTTAATGTATGTAATAACCACAATGTGAATACTGTACTATCCAAATATTCTCAGACAAGAGCCCAACCTAGGTTTCAAACAACAGTTCCCTTATTTTCCTGGTACAAAATCTTATTAACCTATTTGATAGATCATAAGATAGGATAGGGAAAATAAACAGTTACCCGTCACTTACCACAGATGAAGGCAGGAAGGCGAGACACGTAAAACCACAAAAACAAACGAATTGCACAATATTTCGACTTTAGTCTTAGTCATGTGGGAGACGAGACATATGGCAGGGGGAAAGATGACTAAGACTAAAGTCGAAATATTGTGCAATTCGTTTGTTTTTGTGTTTTATGGGTCGGAGGAAAATTGGTGCTGCTAAATTTAGATTTCCTCCCACCCATCCCCTCACCTCCAACTTCTCCCATAGAACCACCACTCACCAGATCCTATCTTTATAGATTTTAACTTTGAATTTTGCTTATTTTTAATTTCAAATTTCTGAATATTTTGTTTTTCAGCTGTTTGCACATATGTCCATTACTTAATAGGAATTTACGATCATTAACTGAGATCTACTGCACTTCCGCAACGGGTCCCTATGTACAGTTTTACTTTCTATTCATTATCATTTTCCAGCCTTTGTTTTCTATCCCCCCCCTCACTTCCCGACATGTTGTTTTCCCCCTCACCAGGAGCTACCGGCATTGTAGCTTACGCAGCTGGCTGTCAGCCACCAGTGTGCAGCCTTCTCACTCCTACTGATGAAGAGCCATGGGCTTGAAAATTGTATTCTATGTGTGTTCGTGTGTTTTTTTCATGTACCAACGCTGCAGGAATCCTCTTCTATGGTAAGCAGTGGTTTTTATCCTATCCTAATATTTAATATATCCGCTTTCAGCACCTTTGTATATATATGTCTATAAATCATGAAATCCCTTAGTATCTGCTGTAGATCTCTTACAGCTAATTCACTTATATTCCTTGTGAACCAGCAGGCCATCTCATAATGTACAGCCTACTATAGTTTTTGGCATCTCCCTTCTGTAGAATGTCCTCCCTGTTCCCTGGTGGCTTTACAACTCATTGATGTTAACATCACTAGAGTCAGGAGAGGTTTGGAGGCAAGAAAGGGAAAGGAATTTGCCATGGCCTTTTGAAGGAATCATCCTGGAATTCACTTGGAGAGATTTCAGGAAAGCATGAAAAACCAAAAACTGGCTAGTCAGAGGGAGATTTGAAACTGCATCCTGTGTAGAACATTTTGCCAATGTTTCCCCATGCTTGTCTTTGTGGTCCTTGCTAACTCCAAGATGTAACACATCCAAAATCAGAATAATGTTAAACCAAATACCCTCCAATACAGCTGCTTTTACTTTTCTCCTTGTATTGTTCAATCACCTGAATGCCCTCAAATCCTCTTATTAGCAAGTACTCTGCAACACTGAAATGGATTCCCGGACAGTTACCTCCTATGAAAATCTTTTTCCAGGTTACTTGTTATCACTTTTCCTTGTAAAAATTTGTTTGGAACAGTTGTTTCATTCAGAAAGCAGATGTGATTTTTATGATTTGTACATCCTCAAAGTCCTCAATTTCCTTGAACTCCTCAACAGGCAACACTTCTTCAACTTGTGTGGAAATACTACCTCTTTTTTTTAACTGCTTAACATCTCTCAACAGCGAGGTCTTTAGAGACGGGGAAATACTACCAAACACATTTACCATGCTCAGTATTGTATCCTATTGTCCTCCTCCTGTATCAGTTTAATGGCATCTGTATTTGCATCTTGTAACAAGACAGATATCCTTCTGGCTTACCAAAATTGTAGTAAAATCATTTTAGCAGTTATTACAGAACATAAGTTGAACACAATTTCACATTATTTTTAATTAACTTAATTGCATTTAAAGTACTTTTAACAAACTGAAAATAATTTCTTCTGTCATTTTAAATCAGATTATTAGAATTCATAATTGCTATACTGTTATTAAGCAAATTAATAATGCTGTATTGTTTAGTTTCTGGTTTTGCATATTGTCAAGGTTCTTGAACATGTTTACGGAGTGTTCCATTTCATACACTACACTTGCAACATAGCAAAGTTAGTTCAACAGTAAATTTGTAAGAGGTCACATCTAATCCATGAGGCTACTGGCTGTCAAGCAATAAGTAGTTATGATGCAGACACATATTAAAACCATACATATGTCTGTAAATTAAAGTGAATCATTTATCTGTGCTTTGGATAGATCCTTGGAAAAATGCAGTCTCAGTGTATACTAGTCAGTGCTAATTAATAAAAGAAGTTTTTTTTAATCACTGACTCAACTTTTATTTAAGTTGAACCTGCCATAATCAGTTAATTACATGCTTAAAGAAAAATACTTTGATGGAAGCATAAACCATCTATCAACCCGAATAAACTACATTTAATGAATAACAGGTAGATCAGCAGTGGCAAGCAAATTATGTTCTGGTAAACTAAAATTATTAGCACAACATAATTTTATTTCATATGTTTATCAGTTCAACTAATACACCAACAATTTTTTCATCTATCCTCCCTATCAAAGTCCTAACAAGGAGAAAGCTGCAGAGACATCCTTAGCCCCTGTCTACACACACAGTGCTCTATCTGCTTTGAATTAATAAAAAACTAATAATCCAGAAACATGGCTGCGAGTGCCTCTACCCCATTTAAGAAGTATGGATTCTCTTACTACAAATGCTACTAGCTTTCCAAAAAGATTCAGCAAATACACCAAACTCATCAAAGTCCTTAAAGGAATTCACATTTCAGATCTTGTCAAAATATGCAGCATGGACCTCAGTTCCACTACTTTCACAATTTTCACCCCGCCCCTGAAATAACATAATCCATGTTTGATCCTAATACATACTGGTCTTTCCAAAATGTATGAGCTGTGTTAAAAAAAATAACAAGAATTTCCTTTTTTTTTCAAAAGAATTTTAGTTATTCATTTACATTGATGTTATTCCCTTCAAAATAGTCCTCATTAAATATTATATACTCATGCCAGCATTTCTTCCAATCTCCAAAATTCTGGAACTCGATCATTGGGATAGCTTTGAGCTCTTTCAGTGATGCACTTTCAATCTCATCTATGCTTGTAAAATGACGGCCCTCCAATGTTCTCTTTATTTTTGGGAACAGAAAAAAGTCACATGGGACTATGTCTGGTGAATATGGAAGCTGGGGCATCATTACAGTGTTTTTATTTTGGACAAAAATTCACAAACGAAGTAACAATGTGTGAGCAGGTGTATTATCGTGATGCAAAAGCCATGAATTTTTTTGCCACAAATCCGGGCACTTTCTCCAGACTGCTTCATGCAAACAGCGTTAAACTTGAAGGTAGTATTCCTTATTGATCGTTTGAACTTGTGGCAAGAACTCATAGTGTGCTATGTTATTAAAATCAAAGAACATAGTGAGCAAAACCTTCTTATTTGTCCTAATTCATCTTTTCCCTCATTCCCATAACGTTGCAGCTCAGTAAATATCTTCTTTACTGATGAAATGTTTCCATCCACCAACTGATCACAGCTTCCATAACCTTGGAATGACCCACTATCACTATCCCCCTTTCTCCTCCTCTTCTGTCTCACTTTATATTACTAAAATTCAGAAAATATGTCCTTGAGAGAGACTCTTATTTCTTTATCCTGATTTATTTATTATAAAAGATTCTCATTGATATTTAACCTCTTTCATTATGTTCATTAATTGATTTTGGAACCACCCTCATCCATCATATCAAATGTTAGGAGACTATGTGTATGCCATGTTCTACTACAGTTTGTTATGCTTGTCAGTTATCTTAGGCAAGCAATTTTTCCCCTCTATGCTTATTTTAATTTGCTAACCATAACCTTTTGTTCTTATTGAATCTACATTCCATACTACATCTGTTTTTCTGCCATCCTACCATCTGTGATAGTAATTTATGTCTTCATTCTGTATTATTAACTTCACTAACACAATCTACAACCTTTTTCTTTGTAACTCCTAATATAAAGAAATGATAGTAAAATTAAAATTAAAATTTGTCAGCTGACCGATTTTAATCAAAACAGACTAAATAAAATTGCTTAAAGTCACTACACATGCCATAATCTGACTAATATCCGGTATTATTATATAAAATTTTTAATTATTATCAGCATTATTAATCTAAATATATTTTCAGCTAAACTTTTAAACTGACCCATACTGTACAGTCACAAACCATATAAATAACAGAATATTAAAAATTAGAAACATTTATAGTAACAAGACATACCTCCTTCTTCTCACGATTTCTATCAATATCTTTTTTGAGAGTGAACAGAGCTTCGAGAGATTCTGGTCTGTCAGTGTCATAAACTAATATGTAGCCATCAGCCAGGCCAAAGTACTGTTTTGGCAATTGAGGATGGTCTCGAGATCCTTGAGTGTTAGGAAGAGGCTGGTCCAAACCACAAATGTCATAAAAACGCACTTTCTCCTTTGTTCCACGGTCTGTTTCAATATTTGCAACATATATATCTTCTATTGTAGAGTGCAGTTCCTAAAAGCATATAGATAGAAGAATAAAAGTTTTGAATAATTACAAGGTGGAGGAGAAATAGCTTGCTGAGGGCATAAAATATTTACATCTTGTCACATAGTTTATAATGAACTTATTTAGGCATAACAGACTGGACAGGAGGTAGGGAGATATTTCAAACTCATTCATCTAGGGAAGGTGTTGATGGAATGTATCAGAGAATTGAGGAAACTAAACCCTTTAGACTATAATGGGATCCAAACTGTGGGTATCAAATACAGGAGTTGGAGGGGTGCACAGGAAGGCAGTGAGAATTTGTTTGTATAAATTTCCTTAAAACATAGTCAGTGATTTATACGACAAGAAAGGGGGTGATGGAAGATAAGCAGAGTGCTGACTGTACATAAAGCATTCATGGATGATGAAATATAGAAGGATACTGGAAAAAGAATTAATAGTGGTATATGAAATGGAAAAGATGATCCCAGACTAATACCTGATTTTAGGAATAAGGGAAAGTTTTCATTTCTAGGTAAGGGAATCAGGAAGTGTAATAAATTATCAAGGATTGCACCTAACAATTTACTTAAAAACTGAAAGAATTTAAAGATAAAATGCATATAATGCAGAAGAAGGTGTGTTAGGAATTTGCCATCAGAACATATGCTCCATCATAATAATTATTTAATTCCAAATTTCAGGTTGAAATAATTTTTTAGTTTTCTTATATAAAATTAACACCATTATAGTAATCAGCTCTAATATCCTACTTGTTTGATTTAATTGTGATGGGAGTGTATGCTGCAGTCGCAATTTACCTAACATGCATGTTCCCACCTTTACCACTCACATATTTTAATTTTAAGTACTTTCAGCATTTTTCATAAATTACTAATCATTGCCCAGCCCCTGAATCCCTAACCTAAAAAGAAAATTTTCCAACTCACTTATGCCTGAAATTGTATCAAGGTTGAGAGATGATCATCATTTCCCTTCCATGTACTGCTCTCAATTCTTAATCACAATTACACCTATTACACTCTCAGCACTCCCTTCATTCTCATCCTGTTTTTCAATGAATTCCAATCCAACTCCCTCAGGATATCAGTTACGGGCTGTGTTTTGTTGTAATTTCTGCAGAAAAATCTATCTGCACTCCTTTGCAACCCTTCCAGCTTCTATATTTGATATAAAAATTGTGGGTTCCAAACTACTAGACCATATTCAAGGAAAGTGACCTGTTATACAGCCACCAATAATTTATCTACATGTAAGTGCCACTATTTTTAAGTTCATAATCCAAGAGCCAAAATAAAAGAAATGGAACAGAGGTGAAAAGTTTAAGACATATTTTTTTCTTTAAAAGAGAATCATTGCAAACAGGAGAAAATAAAGTTTTTTGCTCAACACATTTTGTTCCTTAATACTTAATTCAATTGTGAAAGAGAAGATGACCCTCTGACAATTACCCTACTCATTTACGTTCATATTTCTTGAAGAATTATAAATCTTAAATTTAAATAAGGAAGGATTGGGCATGTAAATCAATCACTCATCCCCAAGTGAAGGGAGCAGGGCTGTGACAAACACATTTTACGATATTTAGTAGCAAACCTCCTGCCTTCATTTGTGGTTGGTGATGGATTCACTTTCCTGCCTTCCTTGTTTTCATTGCGTAATAGCATTTTAACCATCACTAATATCAAATGTAAAATTTAATATTATACCCCTTATTTTCTATTAATATTTATATCATCTAACATTCATTACTTAAGAACTATTACCAAACTTCCAGCGGTAATATTCTCTTATCATCATTAATTCATTATTTTACTACCCTTCTCTACTGCCATCCTTGCAACCCTTGCTCTGTGTGAGGTAGATGTATATACAAGATCTCTGTAAAACTAAGATATAATTTTGTATCTGAGGTTCCACAAGTGGAGTATTTTGTTTAGTTGATGTAAGAATAAATATTGTCAGTGCCACAGCCATTCAGCTGTGTGGGAAGGAAATCGCAGAAAGGTGTGAACAGTTTGATCGGTGGTCAGCCTCTCCTTGAAAGTAAGAAGGCATTCTTGCTAATAAGTAGTCAGTAGCAGCATGGGCACTGGCAGGATTACTTTAAGGGAGGTGCATCAGTATCTTTTTTATACATTATTACATCTTATTAACTAATGATAATGAATTTATTGACACAGTACTGAACAAATTTTGACAACAACCTAGACACCTTAAGTTATTATTCAAACAGTGAATTTAATAATAAAATCTTTGTTTCTTAATCTTTTTCTGTGTATTTTCTTTAATAGTGCACCCCCCTCCCAGTGCCCATGAGTAGCAGTTGGTATGACATTGAGAGCGACACACACACACACATGTTGTCAAAAGAAAATTGTACGCTGGGGTTATGCATAACAGCTTCATCTGAACTGTGACCATTATATTGCCTAAGGAAAATGCTAGCTAACTATCTCAGTTGCCATCTAACTGGATAAACTCAATTAGAAAAGGTAGGTGCTCTATAATAAAGTTCACTGCAGTTTCAAGTAAATTTAAAGTTCACTGTATTCTTCAGAAAAAGTTACAAATTCACTAAACAATCTGTTGGCATCGGAAATCCTTCTCCAAATTAAATGTTGCAGATACAGTTAAGTGGATCACGTCAGGTCAACTCTCATGAACCCCAAACTGATAACAGCTTCATGAGAATTTTGCAACTAAGACACACGCTTCCAAAAATTTCTAAGATGGCTGCCAAAATGGAGATACTTCTAGGTATCTTCTTGTCACCTGCCCCTGCATATTGCGCCAAACCACTGTCCAACCCGATGTGGTGACTGCTCAAGCAATCACAACAAACTGACAACTTCCCCCTACACTGGAAGTCCTTTTATAGCCATGGTCTGAGAACCCAGAAATATCCAGTTTCCGATGAAATTGCAGACTTCCTTCAGTATACATTTACTCCAAATTGACTTGAAATTTTTTCAGTATGTGGACCTTATTATAAATGTCAAAATTGATCTAAGTGTAAAAAAATTTTCGGGACAAATCTTGAATTATCTCTCCCGTCTAGAGTATTTGAGTTATCGACCTGAAACAAGCTTTAAAATAATCTTCTTCTCCTCTTTCTTTTGATATATAATTCTGCCTGTTTACAATTTTCTAACTGGGTGAAACAAAAAGTGTATAATTTAGAAAATTGATATCTCATAAGCTATTGAACTTAACAACTCTGAAATATGCTTCATAAGATTCTACATATCATATTCTATGGCTGCTATTTAATTGCCCAAATTACTCTCTAGTAGTTTTCTCATCATTTTGAAAAACTTTCCTCCTTCCCTTTCAGATTTCAGTTCTTACGATTCAACAACTTCCGGCAACCATTTAATAGGATTTATTATAAATTTACTTTTTCTGATTCCAGCAAAAATACTGCATGAATTCTAATAACAATTCGTGTTTTATGCTCAGAAAAAAGTCCCCTTTCCTTTAATTATACTGACCTCTCTGAATTTAAATGCATTGAGAAGAAATATTATTTTTCATATAAAAACAATGCTTAAACTTTTTCTATCCTTCTCAAACTTTTACATGAGATGTCACAAAAATTTATGAATCTTTTGAGGTATGAATCACTTTCCTATCTTGAAAACTATGGCTTCAGGAATTTTTATCTGTTTTCTGCTACAAATTTAGGACACCTTTGATTTTAACATGCTGATATCTCTTCAAAGAAAATTTCTACCTGCTACGGTACATATCTCATTTTACTATTCATGGAATAAAGTAACTCTGCAATGTTTTTTATAACGAAATAAGTCAAACTGCTTTATGTGGTAATATTTACTTTAAGTTCTGACTTCATATCACTAGTTTACCTATATTTAACCCTTCAAATAATTAAGAAAATGACTTTAATTATGTTATGTAATGGAATTGGAGTTAGCTCGACACTCTTTAAACAAATTTTGGTTATAAAATGACAAAATTTAGGTTATCTTACAATGTAATGTGGTCAAGAAATAGTTTTATCATCCTGTACTGAGTAGTTGTATATAAATGTTAATTTCTGTCATGTGAAGTGAATAAAACAGGATATAAAGTGAATGATCTAATCAGTGAGAATTACCATCCGCACTATATCCTTTACATCAGATTACTCACATGTAAATGTTGAAATTTATATTCATCTACATCTACATCTACATATATACTCTGCAAATCACAAAACTGTGGGTGGCAGAGGGTGCTCAGCACCAAACCTAATCTCTTTGTTGTGCATTCCAATCCCTAATGGTACGAGGAAAAAAGGAATTCATATAAGAATCAGTGCGGCACCTTATTTCTCTAATTTTATCTTTCCTGTCATGCCGACCCAAATAGGTTGGTGGACGAAGTATTTCACTACACTCGTAAGTGAAAGTGGGAGTACGCATGTTTACCAATAAGTTTATACGAAACGTGCGTCGTCTATCTACCAGAGACTCCCAGCCTAGTTTACTAATCAGTTCCTGTAACGCTTTCATAAGGACTGTAGCAAGCGGTCACGAATCGAGCGGCTCTTCTCTGTACTTTCTCTGTACTCTCAATCAGCCCCTTACGAAACGGATCCCAAATGGCACAACAATAGTCCAAATGTGGACGCACAAGAGATTTGTACGCTATCTCCTTTGTTTGTTCATTACAATTTTTCAAAATTCGACCTAGGAACCGCAGCCTAGAATTAGCTCTACCTACCAACGTATTAATATGTAAGTCCCATTTCATGTTCCTTTGTACTGTTACTCCCAAATATTTCATAGAATCGACCACATCAATAACTGAACTGTTTACCTCGTATTTCTGAACAATTGGATTCTTTTTGTTAGTTATGCTCATTGTCTTACACTTTTTACAATTTAGTGTGAGTTGCCACTCAGCGCACCATGCCAAAATAACATCCAGATCACGCTGAATTGCTAAACAATCGGCCAAATTCCTTACTTCCCTATAAATAACCGCATCATCAGCAAACAATCTAAAAAGGCTTTTCACTTTGTCTCCGAGATCGTTTATAAAAATTAAAAAAAGAAGTGGTCCTATTACACTTCCTTGAGGTACACCCGATGTGACATCTAGATTAGAAGAACTTTCTCCTTCAACAACGACATACTGCGATCGACCAGTTAGAAAATCCTTTATCCATTCGCAAAGCTGATCCGATATACCGTACGCTCGTAGTTTCGCTAAAAGGCGGTTGTGTGGCACAGAGTCAAAGGCTTTCTGAAAATCTAAAAAAATTGCATCTACTTGTGAACCTGCATCAATAACTTTCATTACATCGTGTGTAAATAGGGCCAGCTGTGTTTCACATGATCTTTTCTTCCGAAATCCGTGTTGATTTGTTGTAAGCAAATTATTTTCATCTAGGAAATTCATAATGTTCGAGCATATAATATGCTCCATAACTCTACTACAAACAGATGTTATAGATATGGGACGATAGTTTCCAGGATCGCTGCGATCACCTTTCTTGAAAATCGGAGTTACTTGCGCTATTTTCCAGTCTGAAGGTACTTTTCGCTCTTCTAGGGATTTACTGAATATATCAGACAGAAATGGCCCGATTTCCGCCGCATACTCTGAAAATACTCTTACTGGAATACCATCCGGGCCAGGTGCTTTTCCCCACTTTAGGAGCTCTAATTGCTTTATGATACCTGCAGTATCTATTCGTAATGATTCCATCTCCAACTCGACACGACGTGGGAAAACGGGAATGCTATCCTTATTTTCGTCAGTAAATGAATTTTTGAATACAGTATTTAGTACATTAGCTTTATCGCGGCTTTCAATAACCTCGGACCCTTCGCGAACTAGTGCTGGAATATTGCTGTTGGTACAACTGACTTTACGAACATACGACCAAAATTTCTTTGGGTTTTCTGCGAGACTCTTAGAGAGAGTGTTTGAATGAAAATCGTTGAAGGCCTCACGCATCACATTCTTCACACGTAGTCTTAACTCAGCCAAGGTTTCTAAATCGCTGCGAGACCTCTTCCTTCTGTAGCGTGCGTGTATCCTTCTTTGTTTTTTGAGTAATCTTTTGACTTCGCATGTGTACCACGGTGGATCATTCTCCCCATTTATTTTCCGCTTCGGTATATGTACTTCCATACCTTCCTTGACTATATGTATAAATCGATGCCACATCTCTTCAACGGTGTCCTTTGTTAACTTAAAGTTATGGTAATTATTCCTCAGGTAGGTTCTAAAACACTCCTTTGAGGCCTTACTGAATCTGTATACAATCCGTCCATTTCCCCTTTTTCGCTTGGTCATTAATTTGATAGTCGCAATTACCGCTTTGTGATCGCTTATTCCAGTGGTCGTTGAAATGTCGGTGAATAATTCTGGCCTGTTAGTAACTAGCAAATCTAAAATGTTTTCGCTACCGTTATGACACCGCGTAGGTTCATTCACTAGCTGCTCGAGATGATTATCGGAGAATAAATCGAGAATTACTTCAGAAGCTGCCTTATCCCTGCTACCAGTAATGTGAACATAATTTCGCCAGTCGATATAAGGCAGATTGAAGTCGCCTCCCAGAATCATAGCATGATCCTGAAAACGGCTAGCTATACTGTTAACATTACTTCTTAATTCCTCGGCGATAGCTATGTCAGAATCGGGTGGACGGTAGAAGGCGCCTATGACGAGTTTTGACCCAGCAACATTGAGTTTAATCCATATAATTTCACAGATAGTATCGACTTCTATTTCATTACATGGGAGGAATTTACTCACAGCTATAAATACCCCACCTCCATGAGAATGTAATCTGTCTTTACGAAAAACGTTCATGCTGTCTTTAAAAGTTTCGGCGGAACTTATTTCCGGTTTTAGCCAACTTTCTGTACCGATAATGATATCCGCTTCTGTGCTACAAATAATGCTTTCAAGTTCTGGTTGTTTGTTACAAACGCTTCTACAGTTAATTACGAGTACTTTTAACTGTTGTGACTGTTTTACGTTCCTCCTACATTCCGGTGTTGTATCTGATTGGGTTGCCCGCAACTGTATTTCATGTTTCGGGTCTTCCTCCCTCAGCCTAAAAAACCACCCAGTGCATTCCACACGGCCCCTGCCACCCGTGTAGCCGATTCACGTGTGTAGTGCACACCTGACCTATTCAAGGGAACCCTACACGACTCAACCCTATGACGGAGATCGAGAAATCTGCAGCCAATATCATCACAGAAACGTCGTAGTCTCTGGTTCAGCCCCTCAATACGGCTCTGAACCAGAGGTCCACAATCAACTCTGTCTACGATGCTACAGATGGTTAGCTTCGCCGAAATCTTGCGGCCACTTGCCACAGAGTTCACCCTTTCAGCCAGCCGCCGGAAGGAAGAGAGGATAACCTCCGACCCAAGGCGACAAGCATCGTTGGTGCCGACGTGAGCCACAATCTGCAGTTGGCTACACCCCTGTCCGTTCTATGGCATCCGGGATGGCCTGCTCCACATCTCGGATCAGACCACCCGGAATACACACCGAATGGACGTTGGATTTCTTCCCCGAGTAATCCGCCATTTCCCTAAGGGGCTCTATAAACCGCCTAACATTAGAGCTCCCAACTACCAGAATACCCTTCTGCGATCGCCCAGACCTAGCGGGCTGGGGGGCCGTCAGCTCGCAGGATGACAATTGCGGGACTGAATCAGCCTCCGACAATACGTCATACCGGTTGGACAGTCGAACAAGTTCACCGTCTTGGCCTTTAAGCCTGTTCGACTGCCCCCGTGTGCGGCTTCGAAGTCTGGTAGCCATATGCCAGTCACCGTCAGGTGACCTAGGCACGGCCTCCAACTTTTCAGCCTGGGATGCAGGTACAATGCTCGACATAGGTGAATCAGTGAGCGGCGTGGCTACATCGAGTTCACCAATATCGCATCTGCTGCAACCTTCTACGGCAGCTTCCAGCTGTGTAACTTTCGCTAACACAGCAGCAAGCTGAGCGCGCAGATCAGCCACCTCAGCTCGCGTCTGCACACAGCAATCACAGTCCCTAGACATACTGCTTTTTAAAATCGAAAAAAAAGAAAAATGAACAGAAACTCGAACTAATCTGTACGTTGGATAAACTGCAAAAAACTCAGTGAGAACAATAATCAAATCTACACCCCACTAGAGATAAAATGTAACACAAAGATAAGCTACTGAGGAAAAGACCTTAAACTGCTAAATAACCTGTACTTCTTACAAAAAGTAAACAATCAGAGATTAAGCAGATTCACACACCACTAAAGATAAAATGTCAAGCTAAATCACGCTACTTTACTGAGTGACCGTCCAACTGCAACTAACCTCTACTTTCTACAAAAGTAAACACTCAAAGATAAAACTAACTAAATCCACACACCACTAAAGATAAAATGTAAAGCTATAACACGCTACTTTACTGAGTGACCGTCCAACTGCAACTAACCTCTACTTTCTACAAAAGTAAACACTCAAAGATAAAACTAACTAAATCCACACACCACTAAAGATAAAATGTAAAGCTATAACACGCTACTTTACTGAGTGACCGTCCAACTGCAACTAACCTCTACTTTCTACAAAAGTAAACACTCAAAGATAAAACTAACTAAATCCACACACCACTAAAGATAAAATGTAAAGCTATAACACGCTACTTTACTGAGTGACCGTCCAACTGCAACTAACCTCTACTTTCTACAAAAGTAAACACTCAAAGATAAAACTAACTAAATCCACACACCACTAAAGATAAAATGTAAAGCTATAACACGCTACTTTACTGAGTGACCGTCCAACTGCAACTAACCTCTACTTTCTACAAAAGTAAACACTCAAAGATAAAACTAACTAAATCCACACACCACTAAAGATAAAATGTAAAGCTATAACACGCTACTTTACTGAGTGACCGTCCAACTGCAACTAACCTCTACTTTCTACAAAAGTAAACACTCAAAGATAAAACTAACTAAATCCACACACCACTAAAGATAAAATGTAAAGCTATAACACGCTACTTTACTGAGTGACCGTCCAACTGCAACTAACCTCTACTTTCTACAAAAGTAAACACTCAAAGATAAAACTAACTAAATCCACACACCACTAAAGATAAAATGTAAAGCTATAACACGCTACTTTACTGAGTGACCGTCCAACTTCCAAAATAACTCATGGCCAAATTGCTGAACTGATTTGGCCCACAACATGCAGAATATGAACAGAAATAACAGTTAATGAAAAACAAACCCCTCAAATCTGCTACCCCCCACTACTAATCCATGTGCCAGGTGTCAACATGTTCTGATATCCTTGTCATGTCTGCTTACAATATTAAGATTCACTTCTGAAATCTATACTTACAACTGTAAACAAGAAAAGGTCTGTACCTTTGAGATATTTTCTTAAAAAGGTTGGGCGTACTATTTATAAGCTACAGAGAAGGAATCAACAATAACTGATTTTTTTTTAGTAATAATAATAATAACAATAGTCCCTGTTTGTCAGTGCTTGGATGAAAGGGATTCATGCAAAAACTACGGGTTGCATTTTGACTTAGTTTCATTTAATGTCTTAAGGGTAAAATAAGGTATGTTTCATTTTGATGTAATCTTGAAAAAGTGAGTTATTTAAAAAATTAGTTTCAGTTTTTTGCTAAACACGATTTATGCAGAACCTACTGGTCAAATTTTGATGGAGTTTTGTTTTATGTCCAGCTCGAGGTCTTGCTGGGTAAAATATGTCATGTTTTATTTTGATGTGATACTAAAAAAATGAGATTTTTTAAAAAAAGTTTCAGTTTTCCATTAACAATGATTCACTTAAAAACTTTTTATGTGATGTCTATTAATCTACAGCACGTGGTCCCACAGGTAAGATTGGGTTTGAAAAAACGATAAATTTAGGATAATTTTTCATTGAAAGCAATTCACACAAAAACTGATAGTTAGATTTTGATGGAGTTTCAATTAATGTGCAGCCTGTGATCCCACAGGTGTGTTTCATTTTTAAGCGATTTTGAAAAAATGAGAAATTAAGGATAATTTTTCATTGAACGTTTGTCACATAAATGCTGCTAGTTGTATATTGATAGAGTTTTGATTAATGTATAACCCTTGGCCTCACTGGTAAAATGGGCTATTTTTTTTAATTTGATGGGACACTGTTAATTGATAAGATAATTTTTATTTGAACATGACTCACACTGAAACTACTATACAGATTTTGATATAGTTTCCATTAATGTATACCTCTTGGTCCTATGGGGAGAATAGGTAATGTTTCAATTTGATGTAAAATTGTAAAATGATAAATTTAAGATAGTTAAAAAACAACTAGTTAGATTTTGATGGAGTTTCAATTAACATATAGCCCTTGATCCAATAGGTGAAACAGTTTATGTTTCAATTTTACATTGTAAAGTGATAAGTTCTTTGGTGTTTCGATTAATCTGCAGCAATGCGTATAAAATACAGTTTGTTTCATACTTATGTTATTTCAGAAAACTGAGAAATCTATCAAATTAGTAGTCTAGTAGTAGTAGTTAGTCGTAGTTCTGGTTGAACATAATTCATGGAAACACTACTTGTCGGATTTTGATTTATTTATTTATCATATGATATTTAACAAGATATACAAAAGATGTGGACAAATGTGAAAATCACAAGCTCATACAATATTTTATCTCTAGATCTAATATTTTTTTTCATTCACCTGCACTGATCAATGGATCATGTACGTCCACTATTGTTCCATAGGAAGGCTCGAAGAGGACAGTCAGAAACAATGTGATGGATTGTCTGTAAGGTGGTTACACAGTCACAATTTGCAAAAGTGACCCAGCTCCATTTATGTAATAAGTAGCCACATCAGCTTTGTCTTGTTAGGATTCAATTGAGGATTCTCCATTGCCTTCAGGGGAAACCAAATCCTGGTAACCTTACTGACATTCACAATTTGCAGAACTGACCCAGCCTCATTTGTTTAATAAGTATCCGTATCTGGCTTGTCCTGTTAGAATCCCATTGTTGATTCTCCATTGCTGTCTGAGGAGATTAAATCCTTGTAACCGAACTGAAAGATCCTCTACTAGATGTTTACTGGCTACCAATGACTGCTCCCATTGAGTTATCCAAAGCTTGTTGATATTTTAAGATGGCACTATATGGTTGATTGCTTTCTGCTAAAGCAGTTTCCTTGATTTCAAGTGTTAGTGATTTTCGTGAGTAATGTCTTGTTATAGGCAGCTGAAGGTTCTTCAGAATGTTTTTCCAGATCTTTATGAGATCTTCTGATCTTCTTGGTGCTGGCAGTGAAATGTTACATAGAACTGGAAGCCATACAGTATTTGTGCTTTGAATGCATCGCGTAATTATCCGAATTGTCTGATTGAGTTACATGTCTATCTATAAGAGTTTGATGAATTTTGACTAGTGCACAACCTGTGATCTCACGGGTAAAATGCTGAATGTTTCAATTTGATATGATGTTGTAAAGCTGATAAATTTAAGACAATTTTTCTATGAAAGTGATTTACAGAACAACTATTGGTCAGATTTTGATTCAGTTTTGTCTAACATATAGTGGGTAAATTAGGCTATGTTTCAGTTTGATGTATTGAAAATTAAATTAATTGAAATAAAATTCCCCAATTTTTATCCATTTAAAGAATAGTTGTTCTTGCAGTCAAAATGTTTATCGTGATTTCAGCATATAAGTGTCATCATATTATTACAAGGAAAGATTACATTTTGTTACAGATTCTGTTCAAACAAACAGAATTTGTGTTCAGTGACTCACAGGGGCCATGGATCATGTAGTTCTTGACTATGTGGGTTTAAGAGTAGTGTGCACAGACACAGTAAATGCAAACAAAGTTGCAGACAATTGCTAGTATTGTAATATGGATGAGTGGCTGTTCATCACTGGCTTCTCTATCCTTTCTCATTTTCAACGTACTATCTTAAATTCTCTCACTAGTGCCATTTGTTTCTTGAATGCCACCGATAATGAGAGATAGTTTATTTCTTAATAATTTATGAAAGAAGCCTGTATTGATCTACATACCCCTCAAAATGTAGGCTACTAGAGGCAGTTATTGCAGGCGCTAAAAAGAACATTACGTGTTTCTACTTCAAATGATTATGGTAACCCTCTTCCTATCTGTCCCCTTTTATTTTCCTAGCAATTTTTGATACTGACCGTTTAAACATTTTTCTGCTAATAAATTCTACTTTTAAACGACAGTGAATTGTTAATACATTTTACAGCTGCTATAGTGTTAATAAGATTCCTTTGTGGGTTATCTCACTGCATTATCAGGTTAAAAACAGTTTATTGGAACTCCAATCAGTAGGTTTTCATCCTCAACCTGAGGCCATCTTTGAGGATATTGTAACAGCCCTAATACCTGAATTTTGAATAGCATTGTACTGTATGAAGTATTTGTAGTGAGCTAATGTTTGGTTGAAAGTGATTTGATATGTTTGTGTTGTAATTTCTTGTAAATCAGTGTATATAGACTTTGTTTTAGGTAAGAAAATTATTCAAAGGCCATTTAATATGTTTAAGAACCTAATGATGCAAGAGAATTTCTTAAATGTTTGTAATTCCATGTATTAATGTAAGTTACGATGTCTACAGGACAATTTTCTACCGTTTGAAAGGATTTCTGTAAATAATTTTGTATTTAAGTATCTATAATTACCATTTCTGATCATTTTGTAATGTTGTTAATTAATTTTGTATTAATTCCGATTGTTTTTAATATGTTAGATTGTTTGAGTGATTGTTAATGATCGAGAAATATCGGGCGGATGCCTTTGAAGAATTCTCGTAATTTCGATAAAGACTATATAAACAGATCGCCTGGACAGAGAAATTCATTCAGTTAATAAGTCAGTTTAGTTGACAGTATTCAGTGTTACAGAGAGTTTCAATCACTCAGTTGAGTTTGCGACTGTGCATCTCTGTATTGTACCTATACTAGTGAATATCGCTGACTTGTTGATTTGATCAAAATAAACGAACATCAACATAACATTGTTTTTTGGTGGACTTTTTAATTAATTAATCAGTAAATTAAACCACCCGGAGAACCCTAACAATATGCAGTAAGCATATCACCTTATGATGGGGCTGAAAATATACTGATTTATAACCACACAATGGAGCAAGGAAACTACAAACAATGCAAATCGGTTCTACTGACAGGGTGAAATAGAGGGCAGTGTCAGCTAACCAACCGCATCAATGGCAGTTGCTTCCGAGACTGTGGAGTGAGCAGATCACTAGTGGTGTGAGTGAATGTCAGTGACCCCTGTCAAAAACTAGGAGAGTCGAAAAATGCAGCGTCATTTGATAAAGTTCTGTGCAAACCTGAACAAAACTGCTACAGAGACTTTTGGTATGGTTAATTTTTTTTTTTTTTACTTATTGCTTCATGCTTTGTCAACGGCTAAGGTCATTAGAAGTGGGATGAGACTGGCAACAAGGAATGGGAAGGAATTTGGCCATGGCGTTTTTGAAGGAAGCAGTCACCTGGAGTTATTTGGGGAAACTCAAATCTGGATGCCCAGATGGGGATTCAAACCCGCGTTCTCCTGAATGCTATAATTCAAGAGGCTTATAAAGAAGGAGCCATGTCACATGCAATAGTTTTCACGTGGCACAAGAGGTTCAAAGATGGCCGTGAGGGTATTGAAAAAGATGACCACACTGAGAGACCTTCAACAAGCCGAACTCATGAAAATTTGATGAAAGTGCATGAACTTGTAACACTGACTGCTGTCTTACTGTTAGATTACTTGATGATGAACTGGGATTGGATCAGACTATGGTATCCCGGTACACCCAGTGATTTATGACAATTGGGTTCTTCACCACATCAATACACCCTCTTACGTGTCACTTGCGCCAGTGCAATTTTGGCCAAGTTCAATGCGGCAATACTACCCCAACTTAGCTCTTAGTGGCCATTCCCCCCCCACCCAAATCAAGAGAGACTGAAAGGGAAGTGATTTCAGTGGTCCAGACAGCTTCGTCGAGGTCCCCTGACAGCATTCCATACAAAGAGTTCCAGGGAGCCTATGAACAAAGCAAAAAATGCTGACAGTGGTGTGTTGATGCCCAAGAGTCATATTTTGAAGACTTTTATTTTGCTGTACAAAAATTTTTAGTAAATTTTTTGTTCTGAAATTTTGTGAACACACCCTGTAGCAAAGGATTTTTAACGAGACAGTGTTTTGTAACTATCATCATGAAGCTTGCATATCATTCCCATTTATATGTGATGATGATGACAATTAGTTTCAGTAAAACTCTCACTTTATATCATTTCAGGATGTCTCGTACAATAATAGCAACTCTACTGAAAAGCATATGATTTAATTTTATACTCCACACAACATCATTACATTATCCTTAAGAATTTTTTTAATGATGTTTCCATTTTTAATTATAGCCCACAAAATAAAATATTTAGAACTATTATTACAAATATAATGTTACTATAGAAGCTGACTTACAGTTGACTTTGTAATATTTCCATAAATAAGTTGCTCTAAAATTGCAGTCTTTCCAACTCTTCTGAGACCACACACAACAACACGTGTTATTTTCCCCATTTTGTCTGGTTTTTTCAATTTCTTTAATGCTTTAAACTGTTGGTTTGCTGAAGAAAAATAGAAAGCATAATAAAATTGTGAACAACTTGTAAAGTCTTAGAACCAGCTGTTAGTTATGAACATCGTTTTTTTACAGTGTTGTCAATTAACTTTAAAAACAATTAGGATTCTTGTTGAACCCTCCAGTGATCATGATTTGAAATTGTTTAAAAATAATACAATGCTGGGAAAGAAGAGAGAAGTAATGATGATAAGAATAACAACAAGTTTCAATAGTACAACAAATATTATAGTGTGATTAATTACATGATAGAACAATTAAATGTTAGAACTTAAAAAAAAAAAAATCCAAAAAAGTTTGAAATATAAACAATTCACCCGTTTAATCAATTACACAACAAATCAGACTTTTTTTATATAAATTAAATACCTCCTGCTGCTCTAATGAAATGGTGACACTTTTTAACTATCAAGCATTTAACCTTTGCTTTGCTCTAACTCAGTTATGAGGAGGTTAAACATGGAGATAGTGCAGCTGTTTGGGAAAGGCATAGGGTATGTCACAGCCATTGCGCCTGTGAATGCCATTGGCAAGTAGGATTTCACTAGGTATGACCTACACCTAAATCAAAGGGGATACTTTATGAGTCATTAACTAGGCTGTAAGAAAGCCAGTTCCAGATATTTTGGGATCAGAACAGTGACTTTTTTCAAGTTAGATACATCTGGTGAGGGAATATAAAAGGATACCAAAGAGATACTGATTAGAGAGGAAAGATGAGAGAAATCATAAACATCAAAAGGGGGTGGATATCAAATTCAGATAAAAATTAGGACAGGGGATGAAATTGCCATAGTTTTATAGTGGATGACATAACACACTAAATTATACAGGTCTAACACATACAAAACATGTAATTATCAGATGTATACACTCTATCAGCAAAAGAACACAGTGCATAGGGGGTGGGAGTGCTAGGCATACTACAGAGGTGGTGCAAAAATTTCAAGAACCTTTAAAATTATACCTAAGTCATTGTATAATGGAAGTGGAATGCTTAATAATATTTAAGCACTCTGCTTGTTGGAGACATGGATGGGGCAAATTAATTCAAAGCAACATTAATTTTCTCCACTCTCTGACCTTGAGTGAAGATTATCTTGGCATTACATTTGATAGCAAACTCATCTGGGCAAGACACTTTGAACAAGTGGTAGGAAGGTTTAAAATCATTCATTTACTGGAGTGGATGGTTATGGATAGAATCTACAAGGGAAGTAAAGGAATAGTGTTACAAAAACTGAGTCACACCATTGTTCAAGTATGGTGAGGTAAAATAAAAGCCACATTATGAGTTTCAAATACGAGTTGGAGTGCGCACAGAGGAGGCAGCTAGACTTGTTGTGGAACATGCACGGAAAATAATAATGAGTAACTGATATGATACAGGAACTGGGTTGGGAGTCATTGGAAGACAGGAGGCGAGTAAAGGAAATGCTGGGAGTTTATAAGACTCTATTTTGATTATAAGACTTGGAGGAATATTGGTAGAAGAATTAGGATTAGAATGTGGAAGGGATGACTATGACCACAAACTGGCACTTGATTTCAGGCATAAGAGGACGAGAAAATTTATTTTTTTGCTAAGAGATCCACAGCTTGGAATAAATATAAGGATAAAGTAAAGAGGGGTAATATCAAGATGGGGATACCGCTGCGGCCTCGCGTAGTAAACACACAGATCACGTGGTATATATGACATCATTGTGACGTACTCAGTCTGCACGTACCAACACAGTAATAGCTATAGATATGATCTGAAAATTGGATATCTGCAATATCGTGCGTTATGGTTACGTTTCACTTTGGTCCAGGCTGCATTACGACCGAAAGGCATATTTATAAAATATGAATTTGTCAATCATCATTTGAGTTTATGTTGTAATGCAGCTTGGACCATACGTCACCATGATGCCATATATACCATGTAATCTGTGAGATTACTACACGAGGCCGCAGCGGTATCCCCATCTTGATATTACCCGATGATTTCATAATCAGAGTTTAGAGGTGGGAATAAAGTAGTTCGGAACACAAAGACACCAGATGTTAATTGGAATGGGATTAACAACACTTTTGGAGTAGAGATATGCAAACATTTTAGTGAGGGAAAGATGGCTGGGTCACGATTCTGCAGATCACAATACTGCAGATCACGATTCTGCTACAACAACATTCAGTAATGAGGTCATAATACTGCTCTAGTCAATGGCAAGATGTATTATTTTTGAGCAGTAATTCCATTGTAATACATCCTGGACCATTATTTTCAAGCAGAAATTAGGTTGCAATACAGCCTGGACCTGCAAGAAACCGTTAAATGTATTTCAGATAGTATTTCTAGCGAAGTATTGTGTTTGGCCACTGCAGAATTATGACGCCAGGTTCTGGCGGAATTGTGATCTCCAGTAATCCCAGAAGGTTTACATAAGTGGCAGAGCAAAACATAGGATGATACAATATTCTGGAAGTTTTTTCGATAAGTAATCATGAGGCAGTTGTGGTTGTGGTGCACCGTAGATAGATGACTTGATTTAAAAATTAAATAAAAAATTTCAGCCTCACTAAGATGCTGAAAAGCTCTGTCTGAAGTACTGGAGGCATCCTATAAAGACATACATGTAAACCCAAAGCATTACATATTACCGTTTAAAAACAATCTATGTTTTGCTACAACTCCCTTGAATGTTCTGTCTTTCGACGAACCAGCTAATGCAAGCTCCATGGTAAAAAACGGTAGAACTCTAAATGTACTTCGATTTATTCACAAAGATTTAATAAGACTCCGACTAAACTACTGTACAGATGGTTGTTTCCTTAACTGTTATCACTCGTTTAATAATGTTACGCCTGTTTCTCTTAACACATACATCATAATCGGCTACAGTAACCTCGTAGCTGGCCGATAATTATTCCAATTCTCACCTATTCATAATGCTTTTCGCTCAGCATATTTGTAGATAGTGTGAACATTCTTCACCAATAACAACGTCCAAGTCAAAAAAATAAACAGAACAGCTGACAGCCTGACACTGACATTTCATATCAAATAATCAATGTAAACAATTACACCTAGCGTAAACGCTTTCAGAACGCACAGCTTTTATTGAGAGGTGTCTTTGGTTAGATGCTTCATATCGACGAAATTCGACCACAGTTATCATGCTTTTTATATTTAAAACGTAAATGGAAGATCAAATTTATTTTTACAGTTGTGAGGCACTAGTACTAATATACAGCCTTTTTTTTTTTTTTTTTTTTACTTCGGCTTTATGCTGTTATTCTTTTTTGAACCTGGTTCACCAAAGACTTTAAGATTGATATTTTCACTGTTGGCGTCTGTGAAGTCTTGATGTTTATTTTATTCGTCGAGATAATTCTTTTTTGATAATGAGTTTGCTGAAAGATTATCAGGTGTAGATCTATTGGTTGTTTTGTGTTTTTCTACTGGTTTCAGCTCTAAGTAATTTTTTTTTTTTGTGGTCATCAATTACTGAAGGTGAGGACTTTGTAAAATTAAAACTACATTTTAACAAATATACCTCGTAAGTTTGTTACCATCATATATTGTCATTCATTGTGGATTATTATATTTGTTTTCCAGAAAATGACGTCTGTCATAAAGATACCAGAAAAACTCCCATTGTTAATTACAAATGAAACAGTTTTATTGCCTGGCGAATCGAAGAAAATTATTGTTTCTGCTCCTAGTAGGTAAGTTTTCAAATGATTAAAGCCTTTCGTAGCTCGTAAGAGCAACATCTACAGCATATTACTTAATTTATATCCCTCCGCTACTCGGAATTCCATGTCCCATTGTTGCTCTATGTTTGCAAATTTTGTGTTTGCTGTTTTAGTTGTCTCCGATCTCCTCGTTTTCCATCTCTTTCTGTGAAAACAACACCCAGCAACGCAGTTTCTTTGGAGAAAGGATCAGACTTATGATTTTGTAGTTTTATGAGGTTCCTTATTAGGCCTTGTCATATACTCCAATGTATACTCCTTTGGATACATACCTCACTATTTATGTAAAGTATTATAATATCAAATACTTTACAATACATTAAGGTTTTTTTTAGAGTTTGTATAGCTTTGTTTATTTCTTTCAGATAAGCTTTCCCATTTTTTGGAAGTTAAATTTATTTGTGGAATTGAACTTTTTTCCCCAGAATACTACAGAGATGTTTAGCATTATAGTTCAGTATGGAAGTAAAATTTTAGTTCTGAACCCTGGCCCAAAATTCACAATTACAGCATTAGAAGTCATCATCATTTGTTCCAAAATAGAGTCCAACCACAGCCTGATCACCACCCGCCTAGGACAAAAAAAAAGTCGCCCAAAAATTGTTACGCCAACGGGAGACCACACCACATATATAGGTAGCCTAATGGCCTACAAAGCCTATAAATGTGTTCCTTATTCAGGGATATGTACACTACCTGGCAAAAAAAAGTGAAGCACCAATATTGGAAGGAGAAAACGGATTGAGAGGTTGTGTGATGTTATTTCAGTGGTTACAAAATCAAGTCAAATATACATGGAACTAGGCAGGAAGAACCCACTTATCGTTATGACATTACACTCTCTCTGACCCAGATGCATACACAGATTTAGTAATTCACTTTTTTTGTCAGGTAGAGTATCTTCAACAAGCTTCCAACACATCTTAAATGTCTGACAGGAGATAAGATTAAATTCAGGAAATTAAAAAAAAATAATAATTGATCACCCTTTCTACTCCATGGAAAAATTTATCTCTGGGGTATCTACAAAATAATTGCCAGTATTTTGTATAAATGTGGTTGATATAATTAATGTAGGCCTACATATTATCCTGGTGTATACATGTATTTTGTTATTCAATTGTTTCATCTCTAAATTGACAACTCCCCCCCCCCCCCTCCCCACAGAGGGGATCTACGGAAAATGAATCTGTTGTATTATAAAACGTATTGGGATTGCTCGATATTCATCTGGAGTTGAAGCCAATTGGTAATGTTGTGCCATGTAATATGAAGACCTTCTTATTCAGCCCAGGACGAAACTTTTATTGTAATTAATTGTAATGAACAAATGCTCATGTTGTCAACTCATCTACACATTTTTTTTTTTTTTTTTGCTTTGCACAAATTTGTGGCGAGACAGTAATAAGCCATGTATATTATTTGTAAAGCTTAAAGTCACCACGAAGCATTGTTAAGTGCAGAGCAGGCAAGGCAAAAAAGTAATTGTTGAGTAAGTCTGTAGCAGTAGTGTTAAGGTTACAGCGCGGCCTTATATAATTGTATCGTGGACCTAAAAGTAATAAAATATTGTCCACTAATCACGTTAGGGAAGTGCTTCGTGACAAACGACAAGCTAGCAGTGTGAGAAGTGGTAACACAGTGTTTAGATACGATAGCCAGTGTGCGGGATGAAGTCGGCATCGGAAAAATTCAGTTCTGCCATTACCAGTGCCTCAACAAAGTTTTTGTAACGAACTAACTGAACAACTGAACAACTAACTGAAACAATCTAGCACAAGAGAAAAATTTGCAGAAATGGTAGACTTAGGTCTAAGAATTAACTGTGAAAGGAGCTCAACCGAGGACGAATGGAATGCATTAAAGACTGAAATAATGAAAGCTGGCAAAGAAATATTAGGCTTTAGGGAACAAGCTGCCCGAAAACCTTGGATCACAGAAGAAATTTTGCAGCTGATGGATCAGAGAAGAAGGTACAAATATGCTCAGGATGAAGCAGGAAGAGAGCAGTACAGGCAATTTAGAAATCAAATAAATAGGAAATGCAAAATAGCAAAAGAAAAATGGCTACAAGAAAAGTGTGAAGAAGTATAAAAGGAAATGGTCGTAGGAAAAGAAGATGTTGCATATAGGAAGATCAAACAGAATTTTGGAGAAATGAAGAAAAGAGGTATGAACATTAAAACTGCCGAAGGGAAACCCCTTTTAAGCTCAGAAGATAGAGCTAACTGATGGAAGGAATACATTGAGAAACTGTATGATGGGGACGACTTGAACAATAGTGTATTGGAAAAGGAAGGCGATATCGACATTGATGACTTAGGAGATCCTGTTTTGAGGACAGAATTTAATAAAGCTCTGAATGACTTGAAAGCAAATAAGGCAGTTGGAATTGATGAGATCCCTGCAGAACTTCTTAAATCTCTAGGAGAGGAAGGAATCGAAAGATTATTCAAGCTGATATCAAAAAGTTATGAAACAGGAGAAATTCCTACTGATTTTAATAAAAATATCATCTTCACACTTCCAAAGAAAGCACAAGCCGACAAATGTGAGAATTATCACACCATTAGTCTAACATCACATGCTTCAAAATTACTGACCAGAATAATATACAGAAGGATGGAAAGGGTAGTAGAAGAGATAGTAGGTGAAGACCAGTTTGGGTTTAGGAAAACTCGCGGTACAAGGGAAGCAATTCTGTCTTTAAGATTAATACTTGAAGGGCGGATCAAGAAAAACAAAGATACTTTTATGGCATTTGTTGATTTAGAAAAAGCTTTTGATAATGTTAGGTGGGACAAGATGTTCAAAATTTTAAAGAAGTCAGGCCTAAAGTATCGAGATAGAAGAATACTCCATAAACTATATAAGAATCAAGTGGCTGTAATAAAAGTAGAGAATCACGAGAGACATGCTTCAGTTAAAAAGGGTGTGAGACAAGGTTGTAGTCTATCCCCGTTAATATTCAACTTGTATGTAGAAGAAGCAATGAAGAAACTCAAAGAAAAATTTCCATGTGGCATAAGTTTTCAGGGAGAAAAAATCAGTATGCTACGATTTGCTGACGACATTGTCTTATTAGCAGAGAGGGCTGAGGATATTGAGAAGTTATTGAATGGCATGAACAAAATACTGAAGGAAGACTTTGGACTGAATATTAATCAAAGTAAAACAAAAGTGATGAAATGTAGCAGAAAGGATACCAATACTAGCAGATTAAATATAAAAATAGGATCTGATGCAATAGGAGAAGTGAGTGAGTTCTGTTACTTGGGAAGCAAAATTACAACTGATGGCCGAAGCAGGAATGATGTTGAAAGCAGAATAGCACTAGCAAAAAGAGCCTTCATGAAAAAGAGAAACCTTTTAGTTTCAAATATTGATCTAGGAATTAGAAAGAACTTCTTAAAACTCTATGTGTGGAGCACAGCACTTTACGGTAGCGAAACATGGACTTTAGGAATACCGGAAAGAAAGAAACTTGAAGCATTTGAAATGTGGTGCTACAGAAGAATGCTGAAAATTAGGTGGACAGACAAAGTAAGAAATGAAAGAGTTTTGGAAATGATGGGTGAGTAAAGAAGTTTATGGAAGAAGCTTACGGAAAGAAGAGACAGGCTGGTAGGTCATATTTTGAGACATGTTGGATTGGTTAATTTGTTAGTGGAGGGAACAGTTGAAGGTAAGAACTGTAGAGGTAGACAGAGATTAGAATATATGAAGCAGATAATTGAGGACGTGGGTTGTAAGGGGTATGTAGAAATGAAGAGGTTAGCACAGGATAGGAAGGGATGGAGGATTGCATCAAACCAGTCTAAAGACTGATGACAGCAAAAAAAAAAAAAAGAACTAAATCGCTACAAATTTTTGCTTTAAGTTATTTCACTGTTTGAGATATAGAATTCAATATATTCTAGATAATTTATTCCTATCTTCAACTCCCTTACTTGCAAAGGAAAATGTTCCCAGTCCTTAATGCCTGAAATCTAGTGGTGATTGATGCACACGGATGTGTCTTCTCTGATAAGTGAACAGTCAATTCTCAGGCCTACCTTTCCGGAGAACATAGGTTTGATCCCCAGTTTGGTCATCTATATTTTCTTTTTCATATTTTCCTGAAATAATTCCTGGCAAATGCTGGGATGGCTTCTTGAAATCACCATGGTAGATTTCATTCCTTTTCTTGCTGTTCATATCCTAAATATTACAATCAACAAAAACATTCTTCCATATAATACTCCTAATTCTTCTCCCAAGACCAGTATAGGCTTCATCACCAATATATGCATTTGGGAGGACACAGTTTCGAACCCTCCTCAAGACAGCTAAATTTTGTTTTCCACGGTCACCCAAAATCTTATCCTGACTTTTTGGTTTCTACCTTTTAAGAATTCTTCTACCCATCAAATCATTTTTCTTCCACTCCAATAGTTTTGACCTTATTTACCACCATTTTATGGCTCATCCTGTCAAAAGCCTTTGAACAATCTAGTGCTACACTATCAATTTGGGCTCCCTTGTGCATTTCATCCTAAATATCATACATATGTCCTATGCTGTGAGGCAATCTCCAGCTGCACCCACCTCCCTTAATGTTCTCTTGTTGACGAAGGGTTTTTTTTCCCGAAAATTTCTTTATTATTTGTGTTTGTGTCTTTTCTGTGTGTTCGCGCCCCACATCCATCATCGAAAGGTAAGTGGTGGCTCATTTCCCTATCCTAATTTCATTCCTTTCCGCTACTTAGCGTCTTTTTTCATTGTTATCATATGTCCTATTTACTATGATACGCAAGAATATCCTTCCCTAAAGCCATGTTGTCAATTTGCAACCACATATGTTTCATATGTAGTTGCGTATCAACCTTTCCAGTAATTTACATACCACTGATATCAAACTGATTGGCCTATAATTTTCAACCCTATTTGTCACCCCTCCTTTATCTACCAGTGCTACTATCGAAATTTTTCAGTCCTCTGGTAAATAGCAAGTATCTAGTCTCAGTTGAAATAATGGTTCAAGGTGTGGTACAATATCACATCCTGTTTTCTTTTTAAGACATCCATGGTAATATTATCTACACCATCCCCTTTATGGTTTTTTCCCTAACTCTATTAGTTTTCTTATTATATCCTCAGGATGAATTTCTAATGTTTTAGCCTGCTCATTTCTAATTGTTTCGATAAGATCGTTCTCCGATTTCCTCCTTCCCATTCCTGAATGTCTATCTGTAATGGTCTCACTAAGCCTGTTTCTTAAAATCCCTGCCTTTTTCAAATTCTCAGTAACTTCTTCTTCTCCATCCTGTTCCATAATTCTCTCAATACCATCCATTCCCCCCTGTTTTCTAACATAGTCATAGAAATTTCTAGATGCATCTGTTAGTCGCCCCCCCCCTGCACCAGTAATACTCTCCATAAACCCATCTTTACCTACCTTCTTTGCTATTGTTAATTTCTTCTTTAGTTTTTTGGTAATCTGACTTAATAATGTTAAATGCCTTAGGTGTTCTATCAAATAACCAATCAGAAAACGAATTTCATTAATCTTGTGTTATGTGAGGAATCTAAATGACGTAGAAACAATTGAGCATGCAGTGAAGACGCACTGCAAACAGTAATAAATTGGAGAACTGACAATCAGTCTGTAGGCAGAGTTAAATTACAAAATTATTTTAACATTTGTTTTACATTCAAATAAAGAAAATGTGATAGATAGGAATTTCGGATAAAAATTATGATGAGAGATGGAAGCCACCATTTAACACAGTTGATATTAGAACAGCATTGATACACTAATTGACATACACAAAGGTGTATACCCCTCTTTGTACATCTTGTTCTGCTGATGATGGTAAAAACTATAGGGGTTGTTTACGAATATAGAGTGAGTAAGGAATTACTTGTTGAAGACCTGATGTTTAAATATCTTGCCATAACATTTGATAATAAGCTCGCCTGGGCAGGTGGTAGGAAAAGGTTTCAAAATCCTTCATTTATTAGAGAGGTTGATGAGGGAATGTGCTAATGAAGTGAAAGAAACAGTCACAAAACTTGCTTGAATATGACGGTGTAATCAGGGCCGTGGGCTCTTAGGCTATACATGTGGTGCGGGTTCCCCTGTTGGCAGTGGCTCTGGCTGCCTCCGGGTATGGATGCTTAGATTTTGAAATATTCGAAATTCGGCTCTAAAAATTTAGATGACCTTTTTTTAATATTATTTTTAGCTCTACTACTTGCCCAGGCGGGGGATCCAGGGTTGTGGTGCGGACCCCTAGGCAACAGACTATGTAGCCTATGCTTAAATGTGGCCCTGGGTGCAATGTGCAATCCACATTGTGGGTATCAAAGACAGAAGTTGGAGGAGGTGCAAAGAAGTGCAGTCATATTTGTCTGTCGAAATGATCGCAGTGTAAAATTAGTTTCTGATATGATAAATGAGCTGGATTGGAATTTATTGGAAGGCAGGAGGAGGATGTATTTTTTTTTTTAATCTGCTTAACGCCTCTCTAACAGCGAGGTCTTTAGAGACAGGAAAGGATGGGGGGCAAGGAATGGGAAGGAATTCGGCCATGGCCTTTTGAAGGAAACATCCCGGCATTTGCCTGGAGTGATTTGGGAAACCCTGGAAAACCCAAATCTGGATGCCCGGACGGGGATTCGAACCGCCGTCCTCCCGAATGCGAGGCCAGAATGCTAGCCGTTACACCACCACGCTCGGTAGGAGGCTGGAGAGGTTGCTGAGAGCATATATTTGTGATGAGGCTCTGAAAGTAGTAAGAGTAGTCCATAGAAGGTAAATTATGACCATGATCATAAGCTGGCAGAAGGGAGTAAAAAAAAAGTATTTTTTGGGTAAGGGAGTCAGGATTTTTAATAAATTACCAAGGAAAATGATAATTTACCAAAAAATGCTGATAGAATTTAAAATTAAAATTCATATAGGGAAAGAGTAGGTGGGTACAAGAAAGAGCAAAAATGGGTGTGTAGGGAAAAATCCACTGGAGTGTGCTCCATCGCAATTAAATTACAATTTAACTGTGGTAAATGGTTGTTTCCTCCTTTATCCAAATCCTAATTTGTATCTGAAATATTCCATTTCAATTATTAGGTGAATCTGAGTGATGAAATTGTAGTATTCATGCCATTTTTTTTATTATTATTAGTCTATTTTGTCATTTATTATGAAAATCTCTAACTATTGCTTTATTACTTCACTGTGCCAGTGGAAAAAGTTTAGTTTCTCTCATGTTCAGGAACAGAGTGAATATAAGATGGCCAAAACTCAGTTTCCATACTGTTTTATCTCACTAACCTTTTCCAAGAATAAAATAGCCAATTGTTTTGAAATATTGAGCCGTTTGGTGCTTGTCACTGGCTGAGTAAGGCTTGAGATGCAGAATATTTTATTAGCCAATTGTTTTGAAATATTGAACCGTTTGGTGCTTGTCATTGGCTGAGTAAGGCTTGAGATGCAGAATCTTTTATTATTATTTTTATTTCACTAGCTTCCAAAGTAAGGAGTGGAAGGAAGTAAAATTCAACACATTAGTTAAACTTGGTAGCCCTATCTGTAATGAAAATCTGAGGCGTGTAAAGTTATTATGCTAGAAAGCGATTTCATGTTTTGGGTAGATAAGGGGGTAGATATTGTGATATTTGTTCTGTCCATTTGTGCAATTATTCAAACTGATGTGGGTAGAATTTCAAACATTTTATTAAACTTTCAATTGGTAGTTTCAGATTTTTTTAAATTCCTCCTTTGAGTAATAAAGTGTTTTAATAGGAAGAATCACTGGTGAACGGATCAGAATAATTTGTTTGTTCAAATATTTCCAGTGTTATATGTTGTATCACACCAACCTCAGGCATTAATGTGCGTCATTGGAATAATTGCTCAACTTCAACTGGGGAAAAATTAATCTTCTGACTTTTTATCTGACATTAATTGTTTTGGTGGTTTTTTGGCAGCAACTAGTCTCTTATAAGGCAGATAACTATATAAGTTTCTGGAATGCTTTTTTGCACAGTGCTGATGAAGGTGATAATGGCCTATGGTTGTCAGTATGTTTCACTAACATGTTATTTTGCACTGCATTGTGTACCATTTGATTTAAAAACAAAATTGCTGTATTCTTTAATTTCACATACACTGACATAATATTGAGTATAAAACATTGAATTATCATGAAAGGAAACAAACAAGAAAATAAGTGGATTTTAAAACCAATAGGTTATTCCCTCTCAAAGTTTCAATTAAACCTGAGTATGAAAATGGCACGTTATTATTGTTTGAATTTAAATGTTTCAAAAGTGTTATCATAAGATTTTAATGTTGGCAACTTTTTTCATTTAAGTGATGTGTCTTGAAAAAATAAGGGAATAAAAAAATTAACTGTGTAGCTTTCACTGTCTCTATCATGTGACACTTTATTTGCTGTGGTCTCATCTACTGGAAATGAGCGGGCAAATAATGAGTGGCACAAAAGAGAAGTTTGTTTTATTTATGAGGCGAACAGAAAATTTTTGCTTGTGGTCATCGTTATTATAAATCATACTGATGTAGATTTTTCGTTTAGTATTTACTTTTCCAATGATTTTTCAGCCTTCCGTGGCTGTCTTTGTTAATGATTAATGATTTTATGGGGTAAGTTGCTTTGTTTATTTTACAACCTGAGCTGCCATACTACAGCCTTCGTCATCCTTTTACTCTGTGACGTTTGGCGCTCTTTGTTATATAAATAATCAATGTGGCTTAGCCCGTAAAATCACTAATCATTTACTTGTCTGTTTTTGAATGTGGATATTGTGCCATTTAATGGAATGATTTGATTTCGGTGACTGTTTTCTCACACAAATGAAATGATATTAACTATATGCTCATAACAGATTTTCAGGTTGGAAGTGACACTGTGTTGTGCTTCAAAAATTGCAAATCTTTTTTATTTAATTTCTAGTGACATTGAACAAGTGAAATGTTGGTAATATTCAAGAGCAATGTATTTTTTTGTTATTCCATTGTTCTATTTCTTTCAGTTATTCTGAGGAAAAAAAGATCAGAAGAGATGGTGATAATCTCAATTGAACCTATAAGAATTAACATTTTTTTTATTTCAGTGTGGAGATGATAAGGAACAGAATTGTGGCAAAAGGCAGTTTGTCCAGCCTTATAATAGGAGTATTACCCAAGGAACCATCTACAGATTTGCAGGTGATTTCTGTTTTACATATTCAGTGATATTCAGCTGCATTAAAATTTTTTCCAAGTCTGCAAATTAGTTGCTTTTAGTTAAGTGTCAAAAATTAGGAACAATAAATATAAATGTCATTAGCGTTGAAAGGTGAGGGAAGAGTGAAGAAGCATGTTGACATTTTGGAAGAGTTAGGCCTGACCCTTTATTAATAACAACAGTATGAAATTAGATTAAAGGCCACTCAAACAGAAATTGAACTGACCACGTGGATGGAACGCGGCAGACTGATAGCAGTAGTGGTTGAACATAGTGCAGACAAATTATGGGCAGACCCTGGTTGAAGCAGCTGTGGACAAAGGAAGTTGTATTCTTTTTTTTTCCACTTCCCTTCTTACTAACATGTTGTGCAGCTCCTACAACAAAGTAGAATTGTTTCCCATGCTCGCTTTAAGTAGTTCATGGCGATAAAGAAACTAGATCTACAAAATTAATGGAAAAAGAAAACAGTTTGGTATATTTCAGACTGTTCATTGAGTTAAATTCTTCAGAAAATGGTTTTTATCTTTATTTTTGAATGTCTTGTCTCATCAACAATTTGACAATCTATACAATCTCATTCAACCAGAAATATCAAAGCTGACAACTAACTGGGAAAGGCCCAATGGCATGAAGGAAAGGCTTGCAATTTGCTAAAGTGTAGTAGAAAATGCCTTTAGCATTTTAGCTCAGAAGTGGCATATATTTCTAGGCCTGTAGAGTTGGATATAGATAGCGCAGTTTATGTTGTCATAGCTACATAATGCCTTCACAATTTCATAAGAAGTTACACTGAAACTGACCTACAAGATGACACAATAATAACAAATGAACCTGCCAATGCTTTGTCAATTGCAAGTTGATTGAGAGAAAGATCAACTGATGTTGCTTATGCTGTAGGAAACTATTTTCTAAATTACTTCCACAACATAAGTTCTTTATTTGATTCACTTTATGATAATTAGGCTATTATATCATTGTACCTTATGGGTTGTGGAAAATATTAGAAGTTGTATAAGACAAATAACAAATGTATACTCAATAGTCTGGTAGAGTATTTCACCAATTTCCTGCCTCGTTTCAGCTTTTATATTAATGTTCTCTTACGTGCTGAGTGTTATATAAAAATGCATACTTCCGCACACACTGAATGAGGTTTCCATCGTGAACTCTGTGAAATTCTCAACCGGTTGCTGGTCCACCACAGACAAGGCTTTCACCGTGTGATTTGTGTCTAGAATGATGCAGTCCTAGTTACTACAGAGTCTGCTTTCTGTTTGACTGGGTTTTAAAAGTTTAGCACATACCACATTCATAAGGGTAAATTGCCTTCATTTTAGTCAGAAAATTCTGAGAAATCTACATGCATATGAATATTGGAAATTCCAAGAAACAATCGCACATTACAGAAAACATTTACTATACCTTTAAGCATTAACCATTCAGGTAGTCATTTTCACTGTTGAATTGTAATATTGAAATAACTCATTTCGTCAAAAGAGGGAAACCAAAATTGCAGTTAACATAGGCTTTAATGACTGCTCTGAAAAAGGAGAAAAATTAAAGGGATTAACAAATATTGATTGTAAATAGTGTTAGTGAAGGTTGTAAGACCTAAATAATCTTAGCTTAGCAGCTGTCCATAGCTAAACTAAAGTGTTTTTGCTATATGGTATACATTCTTTGTATGTATTAGATGTAATAATAAATAAAACCCTTCATTTTTTACTTTTGGTGTGTTGTTAGGATTCAGCTACTCTGCATCCTATTGGCACAGCCAGCCTTGTTGTACAGGCTGTGGGTAGTAGCTGCCGTCATTCTACTAGTTTCACACTTTTGGTTTATGGCATCTGCCGCTTCAGGTTGGAAAAGCTCCTGATGGAGGTTCCATATCCTGTTGGTGTAGTCACACAGCTTGACAGATTGATGATTCGAGATAGTAAGTGGATATAATAGTAGTTATCCTCTTTCTTAACTTTAACATTTGTTAAAATGTAGTTTATTGAGGCCATTACATTTTGTACTACACCGAGCATTTAAAAAAGAATGTTCTCCACAAATCCAATTGTTGTAAACTGCAGTAATTATTTTACATTATAACAAATTTTATCATGCCATTGGACTAGTATGACCTGTTGAAAATAGAAGAAACATAGTTTAGCCATTAATTTTTTATAATGTATATTGGGAGGTGGATGGGATATCTGGTTTGTCAGTCAGTATGAGTATGGTAGTTGGAAAAAAATCACTATGATCACAAATATTTAGATGAGAATAAAAATTAAACCTGTACAACTGTGTATTACATCACAAAAAAATACTGGAATAAAGAAAATCTATTCCAAAATTAAAGACTTAATATGTGATGGTTGAGCCAAATTTAATAATCATGGATGACTGGAATGCAGTAGTAGGAGAAGGGAAGTAATGGATTATTGTAGGGAAATTCAGTCTAGCAGAAATAAATTAGTGGCAAAGAATGATGATACCATTTTGTGAAAGGTATAAACTAATCACAGCAAAAGTCTTATTTAAGAATTATGGAAAAATTCCTTTGCGCTAACCTATTATATAAAACGCTAATCTGGAGTCTGGATACGTCGTCTATAGCTACTACAGCTATTGGCTAGAGAACGGTCACGTGCCAGCCTTCTCTCGCCAATTAACAACCACCATATTACATTCGTACCATCATCTTGCTTTTCGTTTATTTACAGCTAGACGCAGAAATTCATGTAAGGAGAAGGAGATTCAATATTTACGCTATTTTATCTGTATCAGTTAGACGCAGAAATTCATGTAAGGAGAAGGGGATGCAACATTTACACTATTTTGTCTGTATCAGTTATAAGGACGAAGTTAAACAATAACCTAAGTTTGGCAGTCGGTAAGAAACAATGAAGTTTATTAAAAACTAGGAGAAACGTAATGCGAAATGTATTAGTCAAATAAATAACAGTTATCTGTTTTCGAAATTATAGTCTCCATCATCTAAAGTGAAATGAATTTATTTATTTTAAAATCCTAGCCAAATACTCGGATAATCTAACCAGAGTAACGTATTCATATAACGAAAGATATCATTAAAGATATTCGTTTCTCATTATAAGCTTTTCCATAATAAATTCTGACTACCATTATATATGATACCCTTAGTTTTTGATATATGTGTTAGCTATTAAATGAGATTTAAGATAACTTTTTTTATCAGATTTAAATCATCAAGGCTATGACTATTTTCTGTATAAGTGATGTGACACTCGCAATTCAACAACGATATTATTGCCGCAAAATAGCAGTGAGCAGTGAAATTAGAAATACTGAGAGCAGGGGAAAAAAATTAATACAAGGCAATTATATGTCACAAAGTTACAATTAGTACGTTCGTTTAAATTTATATTGCTTTTTATTTATCTACGACAACCAGATGCAGAAATTAATGTAAGGAGAAGGGTTTTCAATATTTACGCTATTTTATCTGCATCAGTTTGTAACAGCCCTCATACCGGAATTTTGAATAGTATTGTACTGTATGAAGTATTTGTAGTGAGCTAAAGTTTGCTTGAATATGATCTGGTATGTTTGTTTTGTAATTTCTTGTAAATCAGTGTATATAGACTTTGTTTTATGAAAGAAAATTATTTAAAGTCCATTTAATATGTTTAAGAACCGAGTGGTGCAAGAGAATTTCTTAAATGTTTGTAATTCCATGTATTAATGCAAGTTATGATGTCTACAGGACAATTTTCTACAGTTTGAGATGATTTCTGCAAATAATTTTGTATTTAAGTATCTCTAATTACAATTTCTGATCATTTTGTAATGTTGTTAAGTAATTTTGTATTAATTCCGATTGTTTTTAATATGTTTGATTGTTTGAGTGTTTGTTAATGATCGAGAAATATCGGGCGGATGCCTTTGAAGAATTCTCGTAATTTCGATATAGACTATATAAACAGATCGGCTGGACAGAGCAGTTAGTTGACTTAATTCAGTATTCAGTTTTACAGAGAGATTCATCCAGTTAGTTCACAGAGATTTTATTTGCAACGGCTCAGAAGTGCATCTCTCTATTGTATCTATACTTGTAAATATCGCTGACTTCGTTTTGAAAACAATAAACAAATCTTCAATATAACCTTCTGGTGGATTTTTTAATTAATCAATATATATAAATTAAACCACCGAAGAACGTAATAAGTTGTAAGCACTATGTTAAACCGTAACCTAAGAATTTTTTTGGCAGACGATTAGAAACAATGAAGTTTATTAAAAACTCAGAGAATCATACATACGTAATAGCGAAATGTATCAGTCAAATAAATAACAGTTATTCGTTTTTGAAATTATAGTCTCCATCATCTAACGTAAAATGCATTTATTTATGTCAAATCCTAACCAAGTGCTCTGATAATCTAAACAGAGAAACGTCTTCATATAACGAAAGATATAATTAAAAATGATTCTTTTCCTTACAAGCTTTTCCAGAATAAATTCCTACTACCATCGTTGATGATACCTTTAGTATTTGATAAACGTGTTAGCTATTAAATGAGATTTATGATAACCTTTTTATAAGCTCAATTCATAAATGGCAATTCTACAACCATGTTCTTGCAGCCAAATAGTGGCGAGCAGAGATATTAGAAATTATTTACACAGTTTAATAAATACACAATCGCAAGGTCTCTGCTATTGGAAAATTCCAAATCTCATTCCGGCCTATGCTCAATTCGAATTTAATTAAAACTTTCGCTAACGTTGCTGCTGGATTAAAGTTTATTTATTACGGCTTATTTCCTTTTTGCATATTTTACTGAACACTTTCATTAGTCGTATTTGTTATCCGTTTTTGATTTATACTTTCTGCCATTTAAAGTAAAATAAAGTAAAGTAAATAAATCGTGAGTACTGGAGATCGCGATTCCGCCAGGAATTGCCGTGGTAAAACGCAAGACTCCTCTAGAAATACTTTCCGAAATACATTTAACTGTATTATGCCGGTCCAGGCTGTAATACAACCTAATTCCTGCTTGAAAATAATGGTACAGGCTGTATTACAACGGAATTACTGCTTGAAAATAATATGTCTTGCAATTGACTACAGCAGTATAATGACGTTGTTACTGAATGTTATTTTGGCGGAATCACGATCTCCAGTAGACCCGATCATTATTCATCTTTCCATACAAGCTTTTCCTGAATAAATTCCTACTACCACCATAGGTGATATCCATCATTATTCATATGAGGGTAATAGAAGCTATGACTTTCGAACGCGATATTAGTGGAGGTTGCGGTTAAGTTGACCAAAATTGCAACTGACACATTTTGTTACAGCATAATTCACTCTGAAATGAGTTTTACAAACCAATTAAATTGCTTTCATAAGCGCCATGTTACTGAAGGTATTAATTAATGCGGTGAAAGTAGTTCCATATGTATCGTGCTGAATTGTGCCTGGACCAGGAATAAAACTGATATTACATGGATAGCAAAAGTTTTCGGGATTTCTAATTTGTTTTTAATTTTATTGGTTCTATACTTCCGTTGTCATTAATTCAGTAGAAAATACTGCTTTATTGCTATGTGAACAGCAAATCAAATATGTTTAACATTACAAAATCTAGGCCATTAGCATTATGTAATAACAATTATGTATAATTAACCAACTGCAAAAAATAATAATATAAAAATAAAGAAAAAAATTAACTGCCAGAATATGGCGTTCAAACCGTCATTTTTGACGGGCTCGAAGCTAGTATCTTAATATATTATTTACTTGGGATCTGGAGACTTGCTGCTTACAATAGGATTGAAAAAGTATCATAGTGGCACCACTACATAAAGGAGTGACCATGAATAGTGTTGGAAATTATAGATGAATTAGTGGTAGTTATGTTGATGGAGACATTGACATGCACATCAGAAATATGGGGGAGGGGGGAGAGAAAATGGTTTTTAAATCAGCAACATGCATTTAGGAGAAGATATTCATGTGAATCCTAGTTTGAGGGGTTTGTGCAGTATATTTCAGATGGAATGGACAAGAGATGTCAAGTGGATAGTGTTTTCTCCCAGGTATTTGACAGAGTGAGCCGTAAAATGATGTAAAACCATTGGGGTGGATGAAACAGTGACTCAGTAATTCTTAGAAGTCAGGAAATAAATAGTTATCGTAGGAAATGCAATATCAAAAGAGGTGAAAGTGCCACAAGATAGTGTATTTATTCTAATGAAATACCGAGCGTGGTGGGTGAGCAGTTAACACTCTGGCCTCGCATTCGGGAGGACGCCGGTTTGAATCTGGGTCTTGGCATCCAGATCTGGGTTTTCCATGGTTTCCCCAAATCACTCCAGACGAATGCCTTGATGCTTCCTTCAAAAGGTTATGGCCGAATTCCTTCCCGTTCCTTGTCCTCAGTCCTATCCCACCTCTAGTGACCTTGACATTGATGAGGCATAAAGCCATAAGTAAAAAAAAAAAAAAAATCTAATGAAATAATGAAATGCATTACAAGATTGTATGGGAGATGATGTTTTTATTTCAGCTTTATGCATGCATATTTTTACATACATTTAACTTGTATCTGTTTTCTTCTCATTTTTACTTAACTTTTTTCTTTCTCATTGTTGTTCTTAATTTTAGTTTCCATCAGAAGGTCTTTAATACAAGTAACTGCCATTGATTAATGAGTTGTTAGTTGCTCTCTGACAGCCAATGTGTGCCCTTTCATGTTCTGCTGTTGCCAGAAGATTTTGAGCTGAAATTTCCAATTTGTTTTTTATGTTTCTCTGCCATTGTTACACCTTCTGCAATATGAAAAGGAGTAATTAAATGACTAGGGGAATTACCACCAGAGCATTAACTCCACCGCAATCAAATTTAATAATAATAATAATAATAAAGTAATAGTCCTCCTCTGCCTGTTGTCATATATATTTGCTAATCAGTCCCTGGGTTTCCTGATACCACATGTCTTCGGTATTAAATATTAACATTCTGTTTGAAATTCATGGCCAGTTAGCAAGATGATTTGAAATATTCATATTAGCCTCATGGGCAATGCTTGGGTATTTTCCATAAATTACTTCCCCTCTACTGTCCATTGTTTGAATTTTTCCCCATTATGTTCCTGGTTTAACAGTCACTCTGCGAGCCAATCTCCCACAACACCCACCCTCATCAATGTTCTCTGGTAGAAAATGGGCTAAAACCCAAAAATTCCTGTTATTTGTGTTTTTTTCTGCTTTATGTGTTTGCATCTTACAATCATCATCTAAGGTAAGTGTTGTTTCATTTCCCTCTTTTAATTTGTAATTCCTTTTCATTACTTAGTGCCTATTATTTAATTTTTACTATATATACATATATAATTATTGGTTGTAATACTTTGTATAATATGGTGTGGCTGCAATTCATTCCAAAACTCTAAAATGGCTAAAATGGAGACAATATTAGGAACTGAATTATTGCTTAGGTAACAATGATTAAAACATTCAGTTTGTCATATGTAGTAGAATGTGTAGCAAATGAAATTAGATAATGAATATAATCAAGGATTTTGGGACATTGCTTTAATCTTAAACTATGCAGCACTGAATGTGGTGGGTGAGCGGTAACACTCTGGCCTCGCATTTGGGAAGACATGAGTTCGAATGTCTGTCCGGCCATGCAGATTTGGGTTTTCCTTGGTTTCTCCAAAATTTACAGGATTACTGGAATGGTTCTTTCAAAAGGACATGGCTAAATTCCTTCCCAATCCTTGCCCCAGAAAAATAAGCAGCTGAAACTTCCCTTTCTTAGTCTTTGAAATAACTGGCAATTCAGAAGATATGTTATATTTGTATTGGGATGCTCATTTTTGCATTCTCTTGTCATCACAGATGAAAAAAAATGTGTTCTTTCTTTCAGGCGATGAGGATAATCCTGAGATTCTTTTACTAATAGAAAAGCTGAAGGAACTGACAACCAAATTGATTGAGATGATTAATGTGCCTCGTAATGCTGTCATTGAATTAAAAGTAAGTTATTACTCGATAGAAGCACGATATCGGTTTTGTGCTTTGTAGTATAGTATCTAATTGGGTATTTGACTACTTCTTGAAAATGGTTTTCAATTGTTTATAGGTACACTTTATTCAGTGAGTACTTTTTACAAAAGTGCTTATTTTGCATAAAATTCAAAGTTAAAATTTAAAGTATTTAAAAGCTTGCCAAAGCGCTCCTTTGTTGCCTGGTGCGGGCAATGACACTCGTGACATCACACGTCTGTAAAAGCTGCAGCTGTGAATTGAGGGTTTCCTATTATCCAAGTTTTCAACTATTTTTATTGTTTTTTGCTGATTATTTCTTGTTATTAATGAAAGTTCATTTTGAAAACAAAATCGAGAACAATTTGTAAAAGCTTACAGTGGAAAAATATTGAAAATAGATGCCTTATTTGTGGGGCTAGCTATAGAAACACCCCCTGAGTTTACTTAAAAATGTAACAACTTCAATCTGATATTGCGACAAAGTCACTTACGATTTTCTGTGAAGCTCATTTACACCTCAATTTCGTAGCGTTAAATATAATACATTGTTTAAGGCAAGTATCACTAAGGTTGGGGTCCTTAGATTCGATCTTCACTTCGGATATGTTTAATTTGTTTTCTGTTGTCGTTTTTTTGGATACTAGTTGCTGTTGGTTGCATCGTATAATCATTTTTTTCTGAAAATCCACCAAAACATCAATTTAGTTTTTTTCTTTTTTCTAAAGGCTTCACAACTTTTTAGATAACAAGCAAATTACAACCATTTGAAATATAACCAAAGAAAACTTCAAAAAGGGAATTGGATGTTATTTGCTCACAAAAAAGTTATTTTTTCAAAAAAAATTACTTGCACATAAAAAGTTAATACCGCCTGAATAGACGCATTTATGTCAGGAAGTTAACCTGCAGTTGTATCATGACATAAAATTTTCAACAAAGGGGATACAAAGCATTACTGAACTGTTGCAATATTAGGGACCTCACTTCTAAAATGAATTCCATTATTCACTGCTGTGCACCTGAAATTTTTGGCATGATATTCAATCTATGGTAAGTTTAAAAATTAAAAGTTTTCTTGTATGGTAGCAATTTGTTTCAAACACTTGCATGAAGCTTAGCAACCATTATGAATTCGTCGAATAAAAACATGGTTCTGTATTGAAAAAAACAGCAAACAAAAACGGAAAAAAATGCACGAAAAAAATATTATCCCAACCAAGGTTCGAATGTAGGACATTCTGAATTCCACTACCACTCTTCAATCACGCAGCTACCTGGACACTACTTGTTAGTTGCTTCTCTTTATGTTTATGGTAAACACTTCACAGTTTCTTGGTGTGAGATGAAGTGAAATGAGGTAGGTAAATGGGAAAAAAAAAAAAATCAGTTTTGTTGACAAAAAATTATCATTTGTCTATAATCTTTTATCTGCAATTAAGAAAAATGACCCACAACGTCCAGTTGTTCCGAGCGTGGTGAGTGAGCGGTTAATGCTCTGGCCTCGCATCTGGGAGGACGCCACACAGTGTGATATTTTCTAAATCTAGAGGAACAAAAGTCAGTTTTGATAATAGTCTATGCAGGCAAAATAGTTATTTAAATTAAAAGTAGATAAACCATATTACTTGGAACAAAGGGTTATTTTCCACAAATTCACGCCTAACAATAGCAAAAAAAAAAAAAAAAAAATTGAACAATGGGTTTCCTGTGATCCACCGATCAAGTGCTCCATTCGGCCGAGCCATTCTGCTGAGTTTGATCGATGATTACGTTGTGTTTCTGCATGTTAGTAGTGATTTGTGTGTTGCTATTGCTTTTGGCGAGCCTCAAGGTAAGTTTAGGCATGATTTTTCTGTGATACAGTAGCATCATTAAAATGGAGCGAGATTATTTTTAATTAAAAAAATCTACCGAGCCAATTTCATGTTGAGTTTTAGTTCATTATACCACATTATACTGATCTCTTACTATATTTATTTGAAAGAGCTGCTTATTAGCTACAAGAAATTCCTTCATTTGTTTGCGCATATTTGCGACACCCATACAACTCTTCTTTATTTTCAGCATGACTGCACAAATTTCACGTACAGAATTTCTCGACGTATGGTTTGCTAACGCAAAACAATCAATCTCTAACTTTCAATTTAAATATAAATGAGTCTCAAATTGAAGCTGTTACATTTTTAAGCTCAGCAGGATAAAAGTCAGGTGTTTTTTCTATAACCTGCCCCACAAATAAGGCGTCTAGTTTTGATATTTTTCCACTGTAGGCTTTTACAAATTGTTCTCAATTTTGTATTTAAAATGAAATTTCATTGATAACAAGAAATGACCAGCAACAAACAATAAAAATAGTTGAAAACTTGGGTAATAGGAAACACCTCATTCGCAGCCGCAGCGTTTACAGACGTGTGACGTCACTCAAGCGACCACCAATCCTAGAGCGTTTTCTGTCACACGACCAGAGGTAAGAAAAGTCTAATTTTTAATTCGCTTTTTTTATTTAAAAATAATCCACTTTTATTTTCAAAATTCAAAAAATCTACGAGAATGACTACAATTTATAATATATTTTAATTCCGTCAAATAGCCAATTGTATACTAATTTTTGTTATAACTTTGGCCAAAAAGTGATGTCCATCATGCTAGGATTTTTCAGGAAGTAACATTGATGTCATTGACAACTATTTCAATTGATTTAATAATGGCAATTAATTCCTCTTAAAAGATCGCAAGCTACATAATTCTCTTTCTCAACATACAGTTCCAGTAACAAAGAGATTTCTGACTTGGACAATGATACCTTTATTGGTCTCCTGATGGAGAAAGATAAATAGCTAGTCGGTAGGTGTGATGTAACATTGTTGCCCTTAAGTGTCTTGTATATCCTTCATAAATAGGCCTAATGTCTCATGGTATTCACCAAAACAACAGCCACTTGAACTCAATAGTGTCTACAGTAACAGTTGCACTTGAAATAGCAGCAGCAGTATCTAGATACCAATAGGATCACAGAATATATGTGATCCTCAATAATAATGAATGGAAGAAGGATCTTTTTTTTATGGGTTTTACAAAATTTGAGATGTGGAGCATACCCACATGATCGTTGTTTAAAACCCAATAGACAGTATGCCTATCATACTTCTGTAGAACACACTCATAGTAGAAATGTTGCTCAGTCTAATTCAAGAACCACATTTAAAATAGCCATACTGTCATGTGCTAAGAGGGTGAAACCAGAGTAGAAAGGAGATACTGAGGGTAATAGAACAGGAGGAGGAATGGCAGTGTTTGCAACACTATTCATTCCAATCCAGTTCTTCTCATCTCTTAATTATAAGTGGTTCAAATTTCAGTCTGTGGTCTTTTCAAACACTGGAATTATTTCAGTGTTTGTTGTAATTACTACTTAAACAAAAATCCAGTCTTCCATTGTAGCTGCCATGTATCACTGTCATCCAGTTTATACTTCTGGGAATGTCTTCTAGGTGAATTGAAATTTTTGTTTCTTAAGAATGATTGTAATATTTATATCGGAGAAATTCTTTTGTGATTTTGCTGGTTGGATTTGGTAGTGGATAAAGTTCTCAAGTAATGGTAGCCGTGATCCATAATGTGTTGCAGGAAAAACTATCATCATTGCCTAGTGAAACATTAGCAGATGTAAGTGCTTCTATTATCAATGCTTCATTCGAAGAAAAACTGAAGATTCTTGATGCTGTAGATTTAATGGATCGACTCAAGATTATTTTGCCATTGTTGGTTCGACACACAAAAGGTATGTCTGTTGTGAAGATGCTTTATTATGTTTAATGTTTCATTAAAATTTTGCTGGTCATTAAATTGCAGGTGTGGAATATACACATGATGTTTTTTATATAACCTTCATGTTTATTCATACTTTGAAAAACGCTAGTTGGAAAGTTACAAGTGTACACTCTTTATTATTTTGCAGGATTAGAGGATTCTCCAAACCGGCAAATAAAAATTAGAACAGTCTTCCCAAGCAATAGCTTGAACTTGCAGAATCAAGGCAGGGCTGTGCCCCAAAGAAGAAGAACCTTAACTGACAATATCACTGGCGACGATGAAGATGACGAGCTGCAGGAACTTTACAGAAAACTCAAGTAGGCTTATTTCAGGTTTAACCCAAGAAATTACCGTATTTCTTTTAAACATGTCTTTAATAAAATGTTTTCATTTTTTGTTTAAAATTGTTGTTGTTGAAAGTACTGTTTTCCATATCATCTGATTCCTAGAAAACTAACGCATGTTGAACACATAATGTACATAAATATCTTAATACTTCTACAATAAGTGATTATTTTTCAGAGAGTCAAATATGCCTCAGTATGCTCACAAAGTGGCTATTAAAGAATTGCAAAGACTGAACAAAATGTCTCCTATGAGTCCAGAGACTGGAATTATCACACGTTATGTTGAATTGATGGTAGAATTGCCTTGGTCAAGGTCAACCACTGAAACTTTGGATTTGAACAAGGCACGGCAGGTGAGACTACAATGATGCAAATAACGGCTCCCTTTTTCGGCTATGTGTGATTGGTTCTAATTGTTTTGTCCCCCTTCCTCTTCACTGATATTCCTAGCAGAGTTTTTATTTAAACCCATAGTGCAAGAAGAATGCATTTAGTAGTAAAACACCATACACGTATCATAATTTTCTGTGTATTTTCATCTATTCATTTGATTAGGATGAAAGAAAGTGGCCTTAGGCAGTATAAATGACAAGGAAAGGGAAAATTACTCATCACTCACCAAAGTTAAAGTTAAAGAGAAAAACATATATGATGAACACTAAAATACACAATATTTCAGTTTTACACCTTATTCATGTTGTAGGGAACGAGTAATATAGTTCAGGAGATATACTCATGCCAAAGTTTAATGCATGACCGAGAGAATTATCGATATGTCGGGTGAGACTGAGATGTTACATATAAATATATATGTATCGCAGGTGGTGATAGAATTAATAATGTAACTAATGGGTATGGAACATTAAAAAGAAATTTACAAATTTCTACAAAATTTATTTCTTTATTATTTATTTTTCATTTTAACATTCCATACCCTTCGGTTACATTAATACGCATAGTTCTATCACCACCTGTGATATATATCTATACTAATATTATAAATGCGAAAGTAACTCTGTCTCTGTCTGTTTGTTATGTTTCTTGGGATAAACGGCTAATCCTATCTTGATGAAATTTGACATGCAGATGCAATTTGGCATTAGGATGGACATAGGATACTTTTTCTGCATAAATAGTACATACTGTCATGTATTTTTGAAAAATTACCAAAATGCCGATAGACTGACGCTTAGGATGTCCAACACTCTGTAGTGCCTTACTCTATAACGGGCTGGTAGCGCAGTGGTTAACGCACTTGCTTTCTAATGTTTGGACTGTGGTCTCCGGTTCAAATCCCGATGGAAGCAAAGATTTTTAAGAATTGTTTTTGATCGTATGAGCCACACCTGGACGGTCAGTTTTTCAGATTCCACGTTAAACAGTAGATACCACACATTTAGGGCTGCAGTGCTTGTCAAATCGTATGCGTTCTAACATTGCTGTAGGTGTATGTTATATTGATCACTCAGCTGTTGTTTCTCTCGCAGTCAGAGAGAGAGAGAGAGAGAGGGTGTGTGTGTGTGTGTGTGTGTGTGTGTGTGTGTGTGTGTGTGTGTGTGTGTGTGATCTGCACCAATAATATTATAAATGCGGAAGTAAGTCTCTGTCTTTTTGTTATGTTTAACGAATAAATGGCTATACCAATATTGATGGAATTTGACAAGGTAATACTTTGTATCTGTAGGATGGACACAGGACATTTTTTTTTTTTTTTTCTTTATGAATAACATTTGTATTCACGAAGTTTTGAGTACTTATCTAATGGTGACAGACCGACGGATGCACGTGTTAGTCTGTAATGTTAAGTCAGTTGCTCAAGCTGTGCTTCTCACACAGTCTGTTAGTATATGATTTGTTAATAAATTTCGTTTAGAGGCCAAACTTATTATTTAATATAGATCGATTTGCTCTGCACTGTGCTATTACTTCGTGTCTGCTTAAAAGTTTTTGTCTTCTTTTCTGACATGCCTTGTGGGCGTAAACCTGGCCTATGGTGTAGATCTAGAAGAGCATGAGTGGCTATAGTTATTAGAACTCAAGAATCGGATGCTCATGCTGAAGAAAGAAGAAAAGACCAAGCTAAAATAAAGCTGCCCTCAGTTAAACCCTCCCCTTCCATATATCCCTGCACCTTCGTTTGTTTTTCTGTTTTGGAAATTGATTCTCTTCATGAGACAGGTTCGATGGTAGAATAATATAGTGATGACTTTCCTGTCTTATTATGCTGACTTGCTGTTGTTTGGTACAAATCTTACGTTACTAACAGCTTCCTATAGCCACTTTTGGCAGTGAAATTCTAAGTCAATGCGTATGATGTTGGTGGGTAACAGCTAGTATATTTATATGTAACATCTCAGTCTCTTCCGATATATCGATAATTAACTCAGTCATGTGCTAAACTTCGGCATGTGCCCACCTCCCAAACCACATGACTGGTTCCCCACGACATTAATAAGGTGTAAAACTGAAATATTGTGTATTTTAGTGTACGTTATATATGTTTTTCTCTTGTCTCAGCCTTCAACTTTGGTGAGTGATGAGTCATTTTCCCTTTCCTTGTCATTCATTTGATTAGGATGGTCATAGATAAACCTAACAGGTAATAAATATTTTTTGTATATATAAGAATTTTGCTGATAGATTTTGTTATTAGTAAGGTGGTGTGAAATTTTGAAATAATTTCCTTGATATGCTGTTAGTACAGAATTTCAGTCATTACTACATTTTATGGTAAACATGGTCATTTTTCTTTAGTTTCAACTTAACAGTATTGCCGAATAAGTGGCCAAATGTAAACTATTGTATCCTTATTTAACTCATAACAAATTGTATTGTACCCTTTCAATAGGAGATGCAGTATATATATATAAAACTAAGGAAGGATAGAGAAACATGACCACAGATGAAGGTGGCTGGGAATGATGAACATAAAAAAGAACAAACACAAGAAGTGCAATATTTTGGCAGCTAGCCTTATTCTCGCTAAAAGTTAGACACCAGGCGGAGCCAGAGGTGCACATGCTAATGGCCATATGTAAAATGTTTATTTGAAATGTTCATTTGTTGGGTCGTATTTCCCTATCCTTCCTTAGTTTTATTGCCATACTGCATTTTCCTGATCATTTTTTTTAATTATATACGTGTTTGTTTTAAATTTTCCTAAAGAAAGATAGTGAGGCAGAATTTAACATATTGTATTAAACTATACACTTTCACAGTTACTGTTTATTGCATTTATTATTGATTTATTTGAACTGTAAATGATAACATATGAAAGCTGTTTAGAAGGTTGTTAATTTTCGATGAGATGTTATAACTGTACCATAAGGGATGTTGTTGTTGGTAAGCATACACCTACAAATGAACTATGACAAAGTTTCAGCCAAACGTGATGTGTGATTAACTTCCTGCAGCCAATTACATCAACTACATTTTTATTCATAACAAAAATGTAGGTAACAATGGAAGGGAAAGAAATGCCGTGAGGCAATATTTATATGGAAAGGACAGATAAAATACACTCAACACTCACCAAAGTTGAAGGGAGGAGGGCAGCAGCAACACAAAACAACACAAAAAATACAATATTTCGGGTTAAACCTTTTGTCTCCCTTGCAGAGGTGTTTGTAAAATAAACTATTACAACACTTGACTGAAATGTTTGAGAAGTCATTTTTTTATTAAAAGAGATAGTATGCATTTTAGATTACAACCGGAAATACACTGCACACATACCTTCACTGTTCTTACCCTATAATTCCAGTGAGCTGTTGATTTATTTTTCATGTTTCTCTGCATCATAAGTTTTAATAAAACTTTCTAGGGTTTTGTGTAAAAATGTTAAAACTGCTGCCTGTAATCTTGAAAATAAGGACATTTGCAATTCTGCAAGCCTTTCAATGTTTTGACACTAAAAAAAGGAAAATGAGTTTGGTGGGTGTGCTGTAACACGTTGGCCTCTAGTTCTCTAGTGTTTTAATTATGGATCTTTATTTCTCAGTAGAACTTTATTGAATGTTTATATTACAATTCTGTTCACATAGGATTTGGATGCTGAACATTATGGTTTAACAAGGCTGAAACGTCGTGTGTTGGAACACCTGGCTGTTCGTCAGCTTCGTGCTGATCTTCGTGGGCCACTCCTATGCTTTGTTGGCCCACCAGGTGTTGGGAAAACTAGTGTTGGAAGATCAATTGCTAAATCCTTAGGCCGCAACTTTCATCGGTATGTTGTAAAGTCTGTGAATTTCAGTGCTGTATTTGTTAAAAAAGTTGTGCGACTAAATTTTAAAATTTAGTTCTAGTGTAATCTCAAAAAAAAAAAAAAAAACTATTCTTCTTACTGCATTAGGATTAGGCCTATTGATCTATTCTGGGTGCAGGGACTACTCACATCTCTTCTTCGGCCTACCTATACTTCTCCTACCTTTCGGTCTATACTGCTTTCAGGAATGGTGTGTCACTTATTCTGTCTCACCTCCATCATGATTAAGCTTAAAAACCAAAATATTGTGAAGTTTTTGTCTTTTTGTTTGGCGTTTCTGCCTTCATCTGTGGTAAGTGACAAGTGATTTTTCTCTATACTATCTTGTTTTCAGTGCTTCTCAGCAGTTTCATTGTCACCATTATCAATTTATTCTGTTTTGTCATTTATACTATATATTTTCAAATCATTTTCTATTGTATAATTTTTTTGTGAAATCCAATTTTATGCATCAAACTCATATCTTAGGAACTTTATCACCACTACTTGTATGCAGCATGTATCTTTTTTCTTGATTACCTGTGACTAATTTCCCAAGAAAAGCAGAGGAACTGCCATTACTTTATAACATTTTACCCTCCTGTTTTCAATACTTTTATTTATGGTCCTGAACGTCTTCTGATATTTGTTCATTTGATTATTAATATCCCTGTTTGTTCTCTCTGCATAACAAAGGATAGGAAAAATAATCCACCACTCACCAGAAATGAAGGCTGTGATGAGTATATAACACACAAGTTTTTTTGTCTGTCTTGTGTGTTGTGTACTTGTTGCAGCCATCAACTTTGGAAAGTGATGGGTTATTTTCCCTATCTGTTGTTTATATTGTCTAAAAGCCTTTTCCTTAGTATCCTTACTGTTTGATTTCTCTCTATGTGATGTCACAATGATGGTAGTAACAGTGAAAAACTTGTTTGACCAACTGACCATTTACAGCAATTTTGTTCCGACAGTGTCACATCTACCTATAGTTCATTTGCCTTTTGATCTATATTGGATTCCTTCTTTTGGGAATAGTATATCACTCTTTCTGTACAGATGGACTTTCCATTTGTTCTGATGTTCATCTATTTTTTTATTTTTTTTAATGAATAATTGTAACGCTAATGCAATTGAAATTGTCAACAATTTCAATTGCATTGGCGTTACAATTATTCATAAAAAATTGATCCTATCGCAATTGAGGAAATGGCCCACAATATCCAGATGTTCTTCTATTTTGTTATTTATTCCATGTAGTTTCAAATCCAGGTCCACAGAAAGTTATTATTTTCCTTCTGTTTGTGGATATCTTCTGATTAAAGTGTTCTTAATATGTACCGTATGTAATTTGTGGAGAACACTTTGTTATCCTCTTTAAGTATCCTTTGCTACCAGCAGGTCATCAGCTAATATGCACATAAATGAATCTATCTTGTCCTTAGTCCATACCCTCATCACATATGAATAGCATAATCGAAATATATGTCAAGAATGTCTCGGGGAGGGGGGGGGGGGGGAACTACACCTCTGTCTATGCATTGGTTAATTGTTGCCATATGCTGTTCAGTTATTTTTTTTCTGTATTAATATATATACTCTTCACTGGTTCTATAATAAGCTTTGATATTAATTTGTTTGAAGAACTTTCCACATCAAATTTTTATCTACTTCCTCAAAAACCTTTTCAAAATCCACAAATGCAATGTATGTAGGTCCTTTATATTCCCTCCTCTTTTCTGTTGTTATGTGATCAAGCCCTTCTCTTTTTGTAATTGTGTCTTGCTGTAACATCAGTTTGTCACATCTAGACCTACCCCATGAATCAACCATGTGGTAGGTCTAGATGGATAACATATCTTTTCCCCTGCCATATGTCTCATCTCCTAAATGAGTAAGATCACTAACTGAAATATCATAAAGTGTGTTTGGGAGTTTTGTGTTTGTCTGGCCTCTACTGCCTTCATCTGTGATAAGCAACAGGTTATTTTCCCTATCCTACCTTACTTTCATTGCTTAATGGCAATTTCATCGTCACCATTATACAGTTACAGTGGCTCTTGTTATATTTCATGTTTGCTTGTAATATTCTTTTGCCTCCTTTACATAAATGTCGAAGCAGGTCTATTAAATTACAAGAAAAGGGAAAATGACTCATCACTCACCAAAGTTGAAGGCTGTGATGAGTGAAAAACATATATGACGAATACAAGAATAGGCAATATTTCGGTTTTACACATTCTTCATGCTGTAGGAAATGAGCCATGTGAATCGGGAGGTGTGCACACGCCGAAGTTTAACACTTGTGGGTGATGAGTCATTTTCCCTTTTCTTGTAATTTATATTGCCTAAAGCTGTTTCCATTTTCTTTAGTTTAATTGAATTAGGTCTATTGGATTTCTTCCACTGCTTCTTTTATTTATTTATTTCGAATCTCAGGACCTTTCCGGTTTCTGCTAAATCTTTTTTTAACTAACACTTCTGTTGCTAGTGTAGTGACACATTTCTTTAACTTAGCATAGTGGGTGAGCGCTAATGCTCTGACCTTGCATTCAGGAGGATGTCTTGGTCATGAATTTATATTGACCCCCCCTTTTCTACAACCAATCTATGTACTGAATTACCACTTTCATCTGAAGACAACTCTTCATGGTATGTAGTATGTGTCTCAACTTTCAAGCCCATTAGAGTATAGTCTACAACACGGTCTAAAATACATCCTGTGAATGCTAAAATCAGTATTGAGCCTGTAAGCTTTGTGTATGACATACTTAATAACTGGAAAAGGAGCAGGCCCTAAACTCCTAACAACAACAACAACAACATTAGCATTTAAATAATTAATAGTTTCTGAGCCTTAAAGCCCCAGACTCCATTTAATTAACTTTGCAATGTAAAATGTGTGTCTGTCCTGCTCATCATCTTTAGCTAAGGTGGGAAGTATAAGATTGTATACTATACTAACTATGTTCCATGTATTTTAAGAAAGGTTTCTAAAATTGTTTTATGAGACTTGTAATCAGGTAGCATAGAAGGACTCTTTAATAACCAGTCACTGTTGTTTCTCATCTTTAGCATTTCCTTAGGCGGAGTTAGCAACCAATCTGATATTCGTGGCCACAGGCGTACCTACATTGGAGCTATGCCTGGTCGAATTATACAGGGTCTTAAGACTGTTGGAGTCAACAATCCTGTGTTTCTCTTAGATGAAGTTGACAAACTAGTGAGTATTTTTGACACGTATTATATTGCCTTGAAAACTATGTGCATCACTTATGCTGAAAACTTCTGGTTTTCCAGGGAAGCAGTCCTGTGAATGGGGACCCTGCTGCAGCACTCTTGGAAGTTCTTGATCCTGAACAAAACTGCAACTTTGTTGATCACTATTTAAATGTGCCTTTTGATCTCTCAAAAGTTATGTTCATTGCTACAGCAAACTCAACTAAAACAATTCCACCAGCTCTTCTTGATCGAATGGAGCTAATATACATACCAGGATATACTCAGGTTTGTTTGTTGTGTTTTGTCCTAGTTTGTAGAAATAATTCAAATATAAGCATGAAGAAGTAAGTGGTTAAGCTGTGAACATTTTTTATTACCTTACTACTTTCACAACATCTGTCAATTTTAATAAGGCTTCTGAGCGTTTCACCTCTGTTGTGGTTGGACTTGCAGTATAATGTGGAGTCTGAACCACAGAGTGTCGATACTTTGCCAGAAGTGTAATTCAGGTTAATTGCCCATAAAAATTCTTGGCTTCGGTCTGAGGTGTTTGAATTTTCGAAGCAAGCACCTTAACCACTGAGCTGCCAAACCAGATAATGCTAACATTACTTGAAAACAAAAAAGGCATGAAAGTACAATTTTCAAGCGAATTGTATGAAAACAAGTATACTAAAAATAGATTTTACACGAAGGCAGAAAATATAGCTCTTGAAAATCACATTTGGTCTCAGGATAGTGATTAATGGTGGCTTATATAAGCATTATAATATTGGGATAGCAACTGTGATGGAGACTATAAGGTGGAGCAGGAAATGTGGATTTTAAATCTTCTTTTAGCAATTTATTTTGTAACATTCTTTCCTTTGGTCTTGCAGGGCTCCTGCTACCCATAGCCAGTAATTTCTAAATGGCTCATTATTCTTGTTCCTCTCATTCTAGATTCACATTCATTCCACTACCCTTCCCCTCCCCCGTTCTGATAATCAGTCTTCCCGCTTCTTGTGTATCTGTTTCATGTATCGCTGTTCAGCCCTGGGTATCCTTCCAGTGGTGTTTGTCAGGTGCCCATCATCACATATTCCAGACGTCATTCAGTTTTTGGGGTATTTATTCTCTTCTCTGGAGTATATGATTTTTAAATTCCCACCATTTCTATCTCAGAATTTTCTTCTTTTTTTTTTTTTTAGTGAGATTATGTTTATATATTCCTTTTCACTGCTTTGTTGTTTGATTTTCAGTGTTGTGAAATCCTGTTAGTGATAATATACACAGCTATTTAATTTCCTCTCCATTTCTAGTTTACGTCTGTGGGTGGGAGAAGGAATCTTTGGTAGAATATCCTCAGAATAACATTATTATGAATTAGCTTCACCAGATGATAATCCATTTGTATTCATACTTGCCTTCCACACTTTTTTCTCATTCGTTGCTAAATAACTATAGGCTCCTGAATTTTCTTGTTGGATTTCTCTACCCGTGTAGTCTTTCAATGTTGCTGATGTGTAGTTTACTAACATTTCAAAAGTTTATTTAAGATACATGTAAATTAATTCAGTTTGATCCATTAAAACAGACTAAAATGTTTAAAATAGCATTTAGTGTCAGATAAACCAGAGCCCTCTTTGAAACATTGAGACACCAATAGATATCTGTATTGTATTTAGTACTTTCTCTGAAATTTGTTGACTGCTGAATGTAGTATCAGCAAAAATTATAAATTTTATTTCACGATTGAATGACAACAACAACCGTCATATTTTGGCATATGAGATTTGTCTCTCAGTATTGGAATGTGGCAGGATGTTTTCTTTATGAATTCATGCATAATTTTGATTTCTCCTTCTAAAAACTGGAACCTCATTCCTTTTTACCACATAAAAAATTATCTTCCTAAATAATTAATGCCTTGCTGACATAAGACTGTGCTATTCATACTTGATTATCTTCCAAGATTCTTGTGTGCAAGAGTATAAAATGCTAATCCATTTTTTCTTCATCTCATGCACTCCTTAACTTCCAAATGTGTGACAGCTTTCTCTTTTTATGAAACATAAAAGTATTTGATAATAAGGAAGATTTGGACTTTTTGCCTGTTGTTATATTTACTGTTATAATTACTGAGATTTTCCCCCACTTCTTTGCCAGGATAATACATCAGCACACAACATACATACTCTGTGGATTGATAGCATCACTCTCACCCTTACAACCAAAAATGTATCAGTTGTATGTAAGGCCTTCATTTAAAACAGAAAACTTTGTTATATTTCATAGTAATTTCTGGAATGATTCTGTTTCCAGAAATGATTGTGGTTCCTGCCCTTATTTTTATGGTTTAGAACTTGCACCCTAAGAGAAAGAGGTGTGTATCTTGGTTAGTGTATGATAATATAACCATAGAATTTGATGGACATAAAAGGTGTTATTTAGATCGAGCATAGTGGATGAGTGGTTAACAGTCTGGCTTCACATTTAGGATGATGCCGATTTGAATCTCCGTCTGGTCATTCAGATTTGTGTTTTCCATGGTTTTCCAAGGTTTCCCCAAATCACTCCAGGTGAATGCTTCCTTCAAAGGGTGATGGCCAAATTCCAGTTCCTTTTCCCCAGTCCCATCCCGCCTCTAATGACCTCGATGTCAATGAAGTGTAAAGCCACAATTAAAAAACAGTGTTATTTAGCAAATTATTATTCTCAAACACAAACATCAAAATACACAGTTAAAACATTGTGCAAATCAACACCCTTAAACACACTTAACCCAGTATGTCGAAACCTCAATTGCATTCTGTGTTGCTCGAAACAGATCATCTTTGTTGCAGGATGATGGGCACATAGGGCACTCGAGCGTATGATTCATAGTTTGGTCCTCACCACATTCGCACTTAATACTGGTATTTAGCAACTAAAAAAAAAGTACAGAGGAAGGAACCATCACTTACCAAAAATGGTGGTTTATCAGTGCACATATACACATTGAATTTTCAAACTGCACTTGATGGATATTTGTTGTACTTTGATAGGAGTTGGATGCTTTGACGCAGCAATTATTGAATGTGTTATTTTTTTTTTTATATATAACGTTCTTAATCCTTCTTTTGATATCTCATTCTGATTTATGCCACTGTAAAAGAAGGCGTATTTACAATTAAATTGTGTAAAATGTTCTCGAGACTACTGGGGTAGAGAGTCAAGTAGGCATGTCATTTTGAAGTCATCTTCCTGCAAAAACTGGCTTTGAAATCTACTTGCCATGCTCTGTTGGCTGGAGGATCAAGGAGATTTTAGACAATTTTTACTCGAGGAAAGTCAGTTATTTCATTACCAGCCTTTATGTGGTGAAATGTTAAATAGCTGTGATTGCCGTGTATGAAGAAGAATAAGCAACTGAGGTCATTTGCCTTCCTTCAACAATTTTGAGAATAATATTTAGTTTGTTGTAAAGTATGATTTTTCTAAATAATGAAAAATGAGTGAGTAAATAAAAAGTACCCTTTGCTTTTTTTATATTTAAAAAATTCAAATAATTTCTCTCTTCAATTATTTTTTTTTTTTTTTTTTAATACCATTTAAAAGCAATTTTTTGTTCTATCCTTGTTTCCAGGAAGAGAAATTACACATTGCAAGACATCATCTGTTTCCAAAGCAACTAGAACTTAATGGATTAAGTCAAGACCAACTGGAGATACCTGACTCAAGTTTCAAACTACTCAGTATGTACCATTTTATATATATGAAAAAATTCTTAGTACATCACTGGAAGGAAAGAGATTTATTTATCACTTCATACTACAGAACCAGGAATCTGTTCCAACACTATTATTTCATCCCTTGATACCTATTTACTTTGCTTCTCTACCATTTTGTTGCTGCTTTTGTCCAATTACCATTGTGGAAAAAATACATACGCAGTAAATTTTTTATTAACTGTTATAAATAAGAAAAGAAAGGGAAATTAACCCACCACATACCAAAGTGGACGGATGCGATGAGAGAACACTAATGCTGACAAACAACTACACAATATTTCGGCATATGCCTTGCTTACAAATAGAAAAAACGGGCCATTAGGCTCGGAACGTGTGTGTTACTGTCATCTGGCTGGGAAGTAATGGGTCCCTTTCATTACTATGACTTAGTATATACATTAGTCTCAAATTATACATCTCTGCCTTGCAGATTTAAATCTGATAAATAGCTTGTATAAGTTTAAAATTATATCTTATGAGTGTGTTTGTGTGATTGCAGTTTCTGCTTATACACGGGAGCTGGTGTCAGAACACTTGAACGGAAAATAGGTGCTCTCTGCAGAGCAGTTGCAGTCATGGTTGTGGAATCGAAATCTGCTTCGCAAGGTCTGAAATTGCCTGTTGTATTGACTGAAGCATCAGTGGAGGAGATTCTAGGGGTATGTCTTCAGTTTCTTTAGAAATTTGAAGTAACTGTTGCCTATATGCAATCCACTTATGGCATGAAATATTTTTGTTCTGATTTTTCAACAGTGTTTATTATTATTTTATTATTTTGTTATTTATTTTTATAGCCTTTACAGCTTAATAATTCGTATTTTCAAAAAAGTCTATGACAAAACAATAAACAGAAAACTCCTTTAAGGCAATGTGAATATGATAAGAGTAGTAAAGTAAAACTGTTACGTGCCTAAATTTGAAAGCAAGAGGGCTAATATGACACAAAACACAAGAGGAATACAAATTCATGATAAGCTTTAGTTTAATTGTATTAGCAGTACATGAAAAAGATAATTATATTAATTTACTAAACTTTTCAAATAACATTACTTACTGACTGTAATAAAGTTAATCAATAATGTACATATATAGGATACTATGTCATGGCAGTTCTTTCCTTCCATTGTTACCGATACAATATACAAAGTTTCATGGAAGGTAGTTAAAAGACAGAACTTGGTACACGAGCAGTAACACTTGCTCCTGGTATTTGTGGGTTCTAATCCTCCCATTTAGCATCCAGATTTCGGTTCTCCATAGTTTTGCTAAAGCAATCCAGGGGAATGCCATGATGGTTCCTTCAAAAGGCCATGGTCAAATTCCTTTACATTTTTTGCCTCCTGTCCTTTACCGCCTCTAATGATCTTGATGTTGGTAAGGAGTAAAGTCATAAGGAAAAAAGACATTTGAATGAAAGCTCTAGTTTTTTTTACATGTGTTAATATAATCATCAGTTTTGCAGTTAAGTAAGTTCAATGGTCTTGCGATGTTTTTTGTTCTCCCCTCCCCCTTGTACCTTTCATTTCCCATGCTGAAGGCAAGTGGCAGGCTGTTGTAGAACAGTAGTTCTTTTCAGCCAGCGTGTGTTACATATAAATTTTCGGTTTTGTTCTCTTTATTTGACTTATATTATATTACATCAATTTTATTTGAAATTAATTTTTTGGAAGATTGGGACTGTGGACATTAATTATCCTTTTTTCCCCACTGCTAAACCGCTCCAAGTTTAGTGGCTTTCGTGAATTGGGATTAGTGATGCGACCATCTGTGTCAGCAATTGTAGGATCTTAGATGATCTTCTCTTCTTCCTTCTATGGTATATCGGTGTCGACATTCGTCTTTTCAGCAGCATCTTCTCTGGTCTTGAAGTCAGTCGTGGTTATCCTCTTGGCATTTTTAGGTAGCTTAGTCTACCTCTGTTATGGCTGGATCCACAGTTTAACATGGAGTCTGCACCACAGAACTTCCCGATGTAGCTCATATGACTTAGCGGAACTCTTAAAAATTCCTGCCGCCGGTGGAACCAAGCTGCTCAGTTTTCAGTTTTGCAGAGATACATCTTGGATTAACATCCAGATTAGTAACATGTGAGGTGTGGCTAGAAAATAACTGGACTGATTTTGTTATTCTGGTAATATTGGAACTGTGCAGTTGGCAATAGCGATGTGTTGCACTTGGCCACCGCTTCTACATATTCTGCCATTTTGATGAACATGCAGTTTCCAGTGCGGCATTGTGTATTTGCTCTGCAATTAAAAAAAAAAAAAAAAAGTTTAATGACAATGTTTGGCTATGAATAAACATGAAATTTCTTGTTAAACTTCAGAAGTCTGATACAGAATTATTAAGTTGCTGCTTGAAGAGTATAGTGATAAATGCTTATCATAAACACAAATTATTTAAAGATGGCAGAGACAATATCACGGATGATCCCCGTATTGGAATATCCATGAATGGTAAAAACAGATCACAACATCATTGAAATATTTGATAAGATTGTTAAAGAAAGTCGACATCTGAGTGATGGAAATGTCAGTGAGTTAACAAACATTTACAAGGAAAGTGTCAGACAAATTTTATATAACACTTTAAACATGAGAAAAGTTTATTCAAAGTTGGTACCAAAAATCCTTCCTACTGATAAAAAGCAAGCTTAATGATCATTTGCTCTGAAACACTGCACAACATTAAATCTGACCCTATCTTCTTAGAAAGGTTAGTAACGTGATTAGCCATGGTTCTTTACCTATGACTCTGAAACCAAGTGCCAATCTATTCACTTCAAAATCGCAACTTAGGCAAAAGAGAGCAAACAGCTTGATTAATTTGTTAATGGAGAGAACAGTTATAGGAGTGAACTATAGAGAATGACAAAAATTAGACTATATGAAGCAGATAATTGAAGATGTAGGTTGTAACAGTTATAGTGAGGTGTGTAGCGATTTTGTTCACTGTGTGGCGGTTCAAGATATGATTTAAGATATGTTTGATTGTTCAGGCTTGCAGGTTCGATTTCTCTACTAAGGCAATTCACAGGTCACTTTTAATTTCACATCTGATTTGTTTAACAAGCACATACATCTATCCCAACCACCACCACTAATTATACTTGTTCATCTTGACCGTGGATAAGGCTATACAATACTTCATTTCCTCCAATTGCAAGTTCTGACCATGCTTATGCGTATTGAGTTTACACACTGTGTCACCACTTCTCACTACTACTAGCTTGTCATTTGTCGTGAAGCAACTTCCCTAACGTGATTAGCGAACAACTTTTAATACTTTTAGATCCACTATACAATTATACAGGGCATGTTGTGACCTCGACCCGCCTCCTGCGGCAGCCAGCTACATACCGACTCTCACAGCGGCTAGCCTCAGACTGACTTAACAATTACTTTTTTGCCCCGCGCGCCTCCGCTCACAACAATCCTTCGTGGCGACTTCAGCTTTACAAATAATATACCTGGCTTAATACTGTCTCACCACAGGTTAAAAGATTAGCTCAGTATAGGAAGAGATGAAGGTTTTGATTAAATCAGTTAAGAGATTGATGATGAGGAAAGAAAGGATACAAACCTTTGCAAACTTTTACCATATAGATGCAAACCCATTCTTTGTCCAGAGCAAGGTAGGTGAGTGAAAAAGCTCTGGCCTCACATTTAAAAGGACTCAAGTTAAAATCCTCATCCAGTTATCCAGAGTTCACTTTTCTGTGGTTCCTTGAAATATTCCAACTGAATACCAGAATGGCTCCTTCAAAAGACCATTCCCAATTCCTTCCCATTCCTTGCACCAAGCCCTTAATGAACTCAACGTCAAAAAGACATAAAAGGCAAAAGGGCAAAAAACAATGCTTAGCAAACATGATGCAATGTCTACAACATGCATTTTTCTATGGTTCAAACCCTCTGGAATACATGAAGTGTATTCACTATCGTTGTCATGCCTCTTACATTGGCGTTAGCAGTTGTCAACAAGGATGCATCACAATGAGTATACAGCACAAAATGAAAGTCGGGACCAGCTATTAATTAATGGCTGTAAGGTAACACCAATGAGTTGCATGCGTGTTACCTAGTTTCTTAGGTACTGGGAACTTACATACTAACAAACCCAAGACCCTAGACAACTGTGAGGCCTTAAGGTGGCTACAGACGACCCAATTTTGGTCCCAATCTGCAGGGGCAATCTGGCAGGGGTTCTGCAGATTGTTTCGTAAGTAGGTGTGTCTAGTGCTCCTGATATCGGGAGATTGGCAGAACCCGACAAACAATTTACAGATTGTCCCTACAGACAGGGAACAAATAAAGACATGCGTAATGTGATTGTAACGGTTGAGACAATTTCAGCTCAGTTGGCTTGGTGCAGGGAATGAGTACGTTTTGTACCATTAGTAGTATGTGTTGTTAAAAATGTCTAAAGAGAAAGACGTGTGAATGAATATTTTCGGCGTTCTCTGGCATTTATACAATACAATACATTCATTTTCCATTAATCCTAATATAAGAGACAGGCTCTGTGGGATGTGGAAAGTTGTCAATTTACAGAAAAACAATTTCTTAACAAAATAATACATATACCAGAAGATGTGCAGTCATTGCATAAATGGTACATTAATTTCGTCAACTACATTTACACAAACTACTGGCAGTTTATTTTGTAGATACCCTAGAAATAAATTCTTCGACAGAGTAGAAGGAGTTGTCAATTAAAAATTCTTTCAATTTTTTCTTGTATTTATTCTTATCACCTACTAGACATTTAATATATGTTGGGAGCTTATTGAAGATATGTATTCCTGACCCTTTTTTTTGAACCAATGACTTGTAATCCTTGTGAAGATCATTTTTACTTCTAGTGCCATAATTGTGTATTTTGCTATTTGTTTCAAACAAATTGTAATTTCTGACTACAAAGGACATTAATGTGAATTTGTACTCGGCAACCAATGCTAAAATCCCTAACTTCTTGAAGAACTCTCTACGTGAAGTTCTATTGCTAACTCCACAAATAATTCTTATTATTCACTTTTTGGCTCTGAATACTTTGTTTCTGTAGGTAGAATTGCCCCAGAATATTATTCAATATGATGTTAGGGAGTGAAAATAAGCAAAATAAAATAGCTGCCTCATACGGAGATTACGTATAGCTGAAATTGTGTGAATTGCAAATGTGACTGCACCCAATTGCTTTAGTAAGTCAGAAACATGTACCTTCAAATTTAAAATATGATCATTATACAAACCTAGAAATTTCATGCACTCTACCTCTGGAATGGACTGGCCTACAAATTTTATGTCTATATCTCATGTTATTCTGTGTGATGTACTGAATTGCATACATTGAGTTTTATCAAAGTTTAAAGACAAGCCATTATCATTAAACCATTTATTAATAAGGTCAAAGACATAATTTGGAATATATTATGTAATTCCTATGTTTGTATCATCTACAAATTGGTCAAATTTTGAGTTTTTACATGCAACACAGGGTATATTAAAAACAATAGTGGCTCCAATATTGAACACTCAGGTACTCCACATCTGATTAATTCCCACTCAGAAAACAATGGACCATTTAAGGCAGCCTTCAAATTCTCCATTGACACTTTTTGTTTTATATTCAGAAGATGAGAACTAAGCCATTTTTTAACAATGCCATCTATACCATAATACTTTAGTTTCTGTATCATAATTTTATGATCGACGCAGTCAGATAAGTAACAAAAAATTCCCACAGGAATGACCCTTTTGAAAACCAAATTACAATTTAGTTAGAATATTGTTTTTAAGGTATTCATAACCTCGATTGTACACACTTTGACAGTAAACTTGGCCGCCGCTGAAAAATTCTATCACTCTTATTTTGCACAATTTGACATCAATGTCATCCCAGGAGACAGAAACGCAATACTGGCAAGCCAGTGTTGTTTTCAATATTTTATTGTTGGCTTCTTTTTTTTGCTTCCAAGAAATCTCTTGCATCCACACCTCCATATCACCCAAGCCCTCTGCACATATTACATGCCTGTTCATTCACTGCAGTGCCTTAGTAATGTAAACATCTATTTAACTGATCAACTTTTCCAAGAAATTTTAAAATTTTTGTTTTGTTATGTTATTGTTTGTATCAACATCATCATGCCTACTATTTTGGCATATGAAGGCTTTCTTTTATACTGTTAATATATTAGTGTTATCAAGAATAATTTATTTTCTTTGTGACCATATCTTAACTGACTTTCTTGTGGCTGTTCACAGCCTGCTGCATACAGTGGACCCGAGCTGTGGTCACGGCTAGGACATGCTGGTGTGGCACTGGGCCTAGCTTGGACGGAGACTGGTGGAGAGCTTTTGCTTGTAGAAGCCAGTCAGATGGCTGGCTCTGGGGACCTGGTACTTACCGGTCAGCTGGGTAGTGTCATGCGCGAGTCGGCACAACTTGCTCTCAACTGGGTTCGTGGAGCTGCATCCAAGGTCAGTAGCCTGAATTAGACTTTTTAATCTCATTACAGGTGAAATGAAATGCTATGTGTAAGGAGACTTGCAGTCAAGCACTTCTCAATTTTTACTGGGAAATGAAATTTACCAAAGGAGGGGTTAACAAAAATAAATTGTCACACACACACACACACACACACACACACATGAAACTAAGGAAGGATAGGGAAATATGATCCAACACTTACCACAGATGAAGGCGGCTGGGAATGATGAACATAAAAAAAGAACACCAGAAACGCAATATTTTGGCGTCTAGCCTTATTCTTGCTAAATGTTAGTCACCAGGCGGAGCCAGACATGTACTTCTATATATATGAGAAATCTTCCGGTACAGTTTGTAAGCAGATCAAGACGTTGTTAACAGGGAAAAGGTTCAGTGTACAATCCGATTTTAGTCCCCCCCCCCCCCCCCTCTTTTTTTACGTCGTGCTGCTTTTCTTAATGATCTTCATAACAGCATGAGGAAAGTTATTTTTCACATTGTAAAGAATCATAGGGAGGGGGTACAGCATATTTATTATTTGTTGTGGGATTAAGCCATGATAGAATTTTCACTACAAACTGAAGCAGGATAGAGAAAGATTGTCCCATTGTGTGCTAAACCATCTTCCAGCCCACGCCGTATTATTCTGCAGCTGAAAGTTTATACCTGATAGTGTTATTTTGTTTGTTTACCCATAGCAGTGTTTTTCTGCACTGTCCTGCTCTCAACTGTGGTAATGGATTCTCTTCTTCCTCTTCCACTATTCTTACTTTGTTTCAATATTTTTGTTTTTATGCACATTTTATCTTCAGCATATAACAGATTTTACATTATTCTTATCTTTTGAAACTAATTAATGTTACAATTTTCAAACAATAATCAGTACTTATAGTTTGTATCCTCTTACTGCTGATTAAAAATTCTGTCAGAATTAAATTTTGAAAAATTTTCAAATGATTTAATACTTTTGTAAGATATAAATTTAAATGTTATGTAAAAAATTTCATCAGTCGTTCCTACTTCCTTATATTAGGGATATCTCTAGCTCTGTGAAATGTTTGGTTTACATTTTCTGTGTAACTTTGTTCATAACATTTTCCTCAATAACATACTTATTCCCATCTCTATCAAAGGAAAACTGTCCTTCCTTTTTTGAGATCAAATGCTTTTGGTCCTTTGTTCCCTTCGACTTACTACTGCTAATTCTTTGCTAAATATCAGGTCAGGTCTTACATTTTACAGATGTAAGGATAAAAATCAGAATTATTTGGCATAGTAAAAATAAAATTTAATAATGTGGCACCTTCTATCTGTCTGCAAACCATGTAAGTTTTATGCTAACATGTTTCGTATTGTTCTCTTCATCAAATATGTAATCTTGGAACACCACAGGGAATTACATTTGTATGTCTGAAAACATTGATTGTTTTTCCTGTACACTACTATCAGAATTTCTCATATGTAGACTTCTTGCTGTCTTGCTGTAACAGTCTGTTGGCCTGTATTCACCATCTTGGAAGTTGTCTGTATGTTGTATCCCAATGAGAATCATTATTGGAGCATTAAAACAGAACACCGATTAAGTGGTTCCATGCTTTTTTTTGAAAATTGCTCTACCAAAGTTACATAGACAGCAAATAATTATTGAAGTTTGGAAGAAATATAATGATTTCGAAATACAGCACAGCCTTCAAATCCACACTATCTTGGCTAGCCTACCACCAACTCTATTTAAGTCGAGAAATCCAACTTGGGAGAGAGGATACTGCAGGCCTAGCAACGTTCTCCATTAAAATAGCATCGAAGTAACATGCCTTCACACTTCTTGAGGATCTCACCCAACCTCTGTTTGCAGTACAGCTTCAATAAACATCTGATGCCAGCTGAATTGCATAAGAACTGGTTGTAGAAGCACTTTCTACAATCTCTGGATCTCAGACTCAAAAGAATGAAACTGCGGAGATTCTGAGTAAACAATTGAGCACATTGCACAAGTATGCCCTGAAAGCATTTTCATGGAAACTTTGTAAAGTTTTTATGAGCTAGTACACTGGCTGATCAACCTGACCATAAACATGTAAGAACTTTTCTATGTATATTTCCACGATTTCCATCTTATAATTTTATGACACTAGATCTTTCAGTATAGTTATAGTCCCACTTTTGTTTTTTTTATTATATTATATGAAATTGTTGAAGCCTGCGGAAAGCCTTAAGGTAATGACATAATAAACTAATTGACTGTTTTGTGAATTGTGACAAAGCAAAAACATTTTAATCATGTCTCTTCTGCATGTTAAAAAAACTGAAGATATAAGTTAACTTGGCCATACCGACATAAAGAGCAAAAAGCCAACACAATATAGACAGAATACAAAAAACAAAATCAAACTCCCATTATCACAAAAAAATTAAAGATTAAACTGATGAATTTTTGTAAAAATAAATTTTTAATACTACAGACATCTAGTAGTAGCAAAAAAGAATGCTAAAAAAATATATATATATATATATATTAGCCTAATTTTGAACCTGTAATCTAAGTATGGGATTGACAAACCTTAACACACATAACTATTCAGCTAACATCATATAATACCTTTTCTACCAATGTACATACAACAAATTTTTAATGTATGGTTCTTATGCTTCGATTCCTTCCAAATGGTAACTCACTGAGATGGACGTCATTATTGTGAGATACCTCAGGTGTAATACTTCTCACATTGATACCTCTCCTTGTAAACTAACAGGAATTAAACAAAATATTACCCTAAAAATTTTGCGGTTAAGATCAGATTTAAATTTCATGCTGCAGCATCAGATCACACAGAGTTGTCACATGCTGCATAGTATAAGTTGGATGCTAAGTTTCAAGCAATGAAACCTCCATAAAAATCAGTGTTGCAGTTTTAGAATTATGCCATAACAAACAAAATACGGCCTGCTACACATTTATGTATAAGTAAAGAAGATATCACCTGAGATCAGAGACATGGAATAAAATAAAATTTTTGATTGGAATAGATAACATATCTCTCTTTTTTCCGTTCCGCGAATGTTTGAAAAACATTTATTGGTTTTCCATTTTGCTATGATTGATGGTTAGCCAGGAAAATATTAAGAGTAGAAATATTAGTTATTGATTTTACATTTGTGTGATTAACTAGTTACTGCAGTGACACTTGTTGTAGTTCATAAATCAGTTAAGTTTCTTTAATACACTTGAGGTGAAAATATATTATTCCCTGTCAATCTGTTCTAGGCCTTATTTTGCTGTAGCATTAAGATGCCATCTTCTGATTTCATTCACGAAGATCATATACAACATTCTTTTGAGAACCAGGCCTGTCTTAACTCCCAGCAACTTCCGATTTTAAAATGTTGAATTGCTTTTGCTTTAAAGCTAATGATCCATAAGCTCTGATCCATAATTTGTTTCCATTTTTTGGGTATGAATTAATTTTTTCATTTGAGTTAAAATTGCTTCTGAATGATGGAATATTATTTTTTCTATGGGTGTTACGACTTTCTTCTTTTCCATTTCTTATCCTGAAAGCATAATTTAGTTACTGAGCAGTGTGGTTTAGTGCATAAAGACATTATCATACTGTACTTTAAAGGTATGGTTTTAAATCCTTTTTAATGGTATTGGCTGCCATGTTTATAAATTTTTGTTTAATTTCCTGTAGTAATTTAGGTGAATGGTATTAACTTGCACCATGAAAATTAATATTTTGCGAACACACAGAAACAAGATTGAATATTTATAATTACAAACAAATTGTGATGTTCATTTCCCTTATTTGGAATAATGCGGCTTCCTTGTAAGCTTACTCCTAAAAGCATGGCCTTAGGAGGCAAGCAGTATTTCTGTTCAAGGTAATAATTTTTCATTTTCAATATCAGTCGAGTCATTAAAACTAATTTTCATGTTTCAGTATGGATTGAAACTGGATGGGGAGACCTTGTCCAATTTGGACATTCACATCCATTTCCCTGAAGGTGCAGTTGGTAAAGATGGACCTTCAGCAGGTGTGACTATTGCCACTGCCCTCACTTCTCTGTTTTCAGATCGGCCAACAGCTACTGACATTGCCATGACAGGAGAGATAACTCTGAGAGGAGTTGTTCTCCCAGTAAGTCCTATACCTCTTTATTTCCTTATTTTAACTGAATAAATGGCTTATGTAAAAAAAATTAAAAATGAAATTTGCTTGGAAGTTCTATTCATATATACAGCTGTTATCCAATAATTTATTATATTGTTTGAAATTCTTTTATGTCGTCTTTTTCACTAGCTATATTTCATCCTCTTATCACAAACTTTACTTTTGCTGAACCAACATACTGAAATTACATTTAGGATGTACAAGTATTCACTGACAAATTTTGAAACAGTGTGTTACTTTCACAGGTTGGAGGAGTTAAAATAAAGTTCTAACTGCCCATCGTGCTGGCATAAGACGAGTAATCTTACCCAAAAAATGTGAGAAGGATTTACATGAGGTTCCAGAAAATGTGAAGGTAATTACAGTTTTGTATGTTGATGTAAGCAAGTTAAACATTATTTATAAAAAAAGGAAACAGGAACAAAGCACTGCTTACCACTGTAAAATGCCACATATGCATGCACACACACACAAAAACCATGAACACTGAACAGTTATAAAATTTCAAATTTAAATTATTTGTCAGCAATAGAACAGTTTAAAAGGTGGCAGTCAGAAAGCAACTGACACTTATTGTTTAAGGGAGAAGGGGTAGAGTTCAAATTAGAAACAACAGTAAGAGAAAAGGAAAACACGTATGGTCAAATATAGAATTGAATAGAATAGACCTGAGTCAATAAAGTAAATAATGAAAGACAAATCAATAATAATAATAAAATTGTTTGTGTTGCATTAAATGAAAATTGAGACAAACACTATAGTAAGCTGTGATTCTTGTTGGGTCAGAGGGGGAAAGATGTAGTGCCAAATGTAGGTTAATGAAAGTGGGGACGGATAAAGTTGAGAGGGGCGAAATGGTAAGAGGTATGTTTCAATTCTCACATCATGGCCTGTTGCTAAGTAAGGAACAAAGGGACTGTTGTACCGGAAGTGGAGTCTAAAAATAAGGGACAGAACTATTGTTAACAATAGCTGATGACTGTTTTATGCTAAAAAAATTCTCTGTCTTGCCTTTATCCTTTCTGTTTGTAAATTTTATCAAGACAATTCCTTCCTCCTTTATTCAGCAACCTTTTTTTTTTCTTGAAATGAACGGGGAACTTTTTTTTGGTTGAAATCAGAGGGGTGAGGTAGGTACTGTATCAAATTATGAGAGGGTTAAGTATGAATATTGAGGAGGATGACTCTCATTTCATGTCAGGAATGTAAGAAATCATAAATCTATCTTAGGCTCAAATTAATTGATTCAAGCCCTGGGAAGAACTTTGTAATAAGAACTGGTCTGTGGTTGCTCATAGCAGTTGTGAGGTTTTAAATACAATTTTTTTTTTAATTTGTTGGAAATATCTTCCCTTCAGAATCAGTCATAAAAAAGGGTTTTTTTCTCTTCCCCTCCACCCCTCTTTTTTTTAAAAAGACTAACGTTTTGTTGTAAAATAATATGATTTTTACAAAGCATTCTACCAAGCCAATCATAAAGGAATCCAAGAAACCAAATACTAAAAAAAAAAAAATAACAATCATTGTTATGGTAACTGTCTTGAACATTTAAAGCAAAACCCATTTGTTTTTAATGTATTTTCTTCTGTTGAATTGTATATTGCTTTTAGTTTTTGTAGTTAATCCTAGTTGAATGATGTTGTTTCCTGATCCTTGTATTTCTTTTGCAGAGAGACTTGACATTTATCTTTGTTAGCCATATGGATGACGTACTACAGGCAGCATTTGAAGGTGGATTTCCTCAAAATTCATCTCAGCAATCAGTGAGCATAATGAGCAAACTGTGAAACCACCGTAAATCAAAAACTGGAACTATTCATGTTATTTCTACCTTTGTTTCATGAGTAATGAAATTATGTTTCACTAAAATAGTTGATGGGGATATTGTATGTCAAATACTATGTTTTGTGACTTCAATATAAGGGTGCATTATCACTGATATCTGGTGATTTCAATTGTTAGATGTAATTGTGTATAATTATGATGTAATTGGTAATTACATAATATTATTTTTGTTAATTGGGTAGTCAATTTATGAAGGCATGTTAGATTTTGAATTTATTTTACTCTTTCAAAACTTTAAATATTAATCCTGGTTAAGAGTGGAGATTTTATATTTTTTTATATTTGTTATTACTTAATAAATTTATTTTTGTGTACAATCATGCTTTGAAGTGTTTATTTTTTCTAAAAAAATTTATTCATATATACAAAAATCATTTTTTTAACTGTATGGATGCATCTTGTTAACTCCTGTTTTAGTGATTTAGTTGTTAATATATCACAGTTTTCCAAAAGTCCAGGTGGATGAAAAACACTAGACTCGACTGCTAAGGTGACTGCAGTTAATATGTAAGAGAGCGAGAAATACAAAAAATGAAGGCTAGCCAATAATATTTAATGTATTTTTGTCTGCTTGTATACCTTTTTATAATGATGATGATGATAACGAAGATGTAAGCAGTGTAAACATGGAAGGAGAGGGAAAGTTAACCCATCGATTACCATAGATGAAGCCAGGACAAAAGCAACGAATGCACAAAGACTGGCACATTTTACAGTATTTTTGTAAAAAAATTTATTCATATAGGGACAAAACATGGCAAGGAGATCAGTTGTATATGCACTGAGATTCAGCTGAAACATCTTATCCCCTTGTCTATAAAAGTAGTAAAACTGTAACTGGGAAAAATGAGGTTGAAGAACACCAGTAAAAAGGAGTGTGTGTCTGGATTAATGCATTTCAGGCAAAAACTGCTGATCTGATTTTTATAGTGCTTTGAATAATGTACAGCCTGTGGTATGAAGAGTATGTTACATTTTGATGTGACATTGGAAAACTAAAAAGTTTAAGATAAAATTTTCAAAAAACTTATATTACATTTTTTCTGAATGCACAAAAACAATTAATAAAAATTTGATAGGATTTGAGAGTTGTACATCCTAAGAGAAAAAAAATGTTTAATTTTTTGTGATGTTAAAAAAGATGAGAAATTGAGACATATGTGTCCACAAATTAGTGTCCATTTAAAGGTACATTACTTCTCACAGTCAAAACGTTGACCAGTGTACGTACCAACAGAATAATATTGTTCTAAATTGAAACTGATATTCACTTCCGAAGTTTGGATTAAACTATTAGTCCCATTATTTTGTATATTTACTGGGTTCGTTTAATTGTCTGAATCGGGGGGACATTGAGTGACAGGGTCTTTATACAGGTAAACAATAGCACATAAACTTGTTATTATTTAGTTACACTTTAACTAAAATGCTATAAGCCCCTGCCATTGGGGACATAGATGAAGATGGGTATATGAAGGTGGGTTTACCAGCACTTAATGCCAACTTATATATGGCAGTAGATGGTGCTTTTTTCATGACCAGATCATCATCAGTGGTATGGATTTATCACTTCATTTGCAATTCTCTTTGACTTGGTGTGTCAATTTGAAGCAAATTTGGAGGCATACTGGTTTTTTGTCCATAACTTATGAATAAAGATTGGAAAAAAACATCAAGCTTTCAGAATGATGTTAGTTGAATAATGATCCACACAAAAGTTTCTTTTCCATTACCGAGCATGGTGGTGAACCGGCTAGCGTTCTGGCCTCGCATTCTGGAGGACGGCGGTTCGAATCCCCATCCGGGCATCCAGATTTGGGCTTTCCATGGTTTCCCAAATCACTCCAGGCAAATGCCGGGATGCTTCCTTCAAAAGGCCATGGCCGAATTCCTTCCCATTCCTTGCCCCCATCCTTTTTCGTCTCTAAAGACCTCGCTGTTAGATGTTAAGCAGATAAAAAAAAAATCTTTTCCATTTTACATCTAAAGGTATATTATATTGTGATCTGGTTGTGCAGAAAAATGTGCATCCACTTTCATAGCACGTATCAAGCTGATAAGTATTTTAGAACAATTTTAGTAGCCTAGTGTAGCCTTTCTCAATCTTTTTAAATGGTGGCCCTCTTAATAATAGTAATAGTAATAATTGGAATTTGGCTATTATAGAACTGTCATTTGTTTGCTTGACTTACATCTCACACATTGTGACCAGTGTTCGTGTGTTCTCACGCTTCCATTTGTGTTTTGCTAATTATTAATTTCATTTTTAGTATGTCTACCAACCCTTTAGAATAGGTCCGCAAACCACAGATTGGGAACCCTGGCCTATTATTATTATTATTATTTTACATTAAAGCCAGCTTGCACAGTGGTAACCATGGATGAGTCACATCAACATTTACAAGTATGAACGTATTACAGTGAAATAAATTGCATTGGTAAAATTAAACGTTTTACTAGTGCTGCCAGCCACTTGGCTTTGAGTATCCGTAGATGACTGCTAAAATTTCCATAGATTTGATACAGAAATTTGGAGACTCGCTAACTGAAAGACTGAAGAATAATTGAATCGTTTATTTCAGAAACCCGCTAGGTGCACTTTTTTTAAATTTTCTGTAAAACAGAAAAAACTTAATATCTTTTATTTGAATAGAGCTTTTTGGCTTGAAAAATTAGATGAATACGTAATGTCTTCTAAAAACAAATGTTGCTTGTATTTCAATTTTATTTTGTTTTCTTTTTTCAAAAAAAAAAATTTTAAAAAAATTCAGTTGACTGGTTTTTGCAATAAACTACCTTACATTATTAAAAACTGTTATTTTGAAGCTTACTTTTAATTTTTTAAATAGCAGGAGGGTGTTTAACAACAAAAACATAATAGTATAAACTTAAAATATTTATTAAAAGCAACAAAAACTCCATAATTACTTCTGTGCATATAAAGAATTTTAACGGGTACAGTTAACAGCATTACTCATTTTTCCTTTCTCTCTATGGGACTACTCATCTTCGTTCTGCCTATAAACGTTGCACTCCGCTCCAGTAGTAGGCCACTGGAGGATTTTGTCATAGAAAGCATCATATCCTTTTGTGTATTTGCTAAGCTTCCTCAGGTCGTTGATCTTTATGTTGATTGGTACTCTTCCAGACTGTTATGCTTGTGCTGTTGGGCGTTCAGGAGCAGCAACATACTTTTTCAAGGTAAAAGTTGAAAATATGAATCCGTTGATAAAGTTCTTGATTGCAACTTTTCCTGGTGCAGATTTGCTGTACTTAAATTCTTTGTAGGTTGAGACTTTAAAAGGAATTTTTTCATTCCTTGGGAACACCCCTTCCATTTGTTTCATCTGAGTTCACATTTATATATATATATATATATATATATATAATAAAAATAAGATAGGATAGGGAAAATAAACAGTTACCCGTCACTTACCACAGATGAAGGCAGGAGGGCGAAACACGTAAAAACACAAACAAAAGAATTACACAATATTTCGACTTTAGTCTTACTCGTGTAGGAGGCGAGACATATGGCAGGGGGAAAGATGTGGTCACATCCGAGCCCGCCACATGAATGATATATATATATATATATATATATATATATATATATATATATATAAAACTGGGGCCACCACGTATTGAAACTAAAGATCATGTCACTGGTTACTTGGTAGACACAAAAACGCCATTCTACTGGCTCTAATAATCATCTCAGCATACTGCTCTGGAATGTACACTCTGTCCACTTATCACACAAGATGTTTTACACAACCAAAATCACGGTCGCAGGGTAGAAATGAATGTCCCCTGACTGGGAAATAGTTAGTCACCTTCTCGAATATTCACCTATCACAAAGGTTCATCAGAAACTGAACAACACAAAGATTTTTATTTTGGACTGATGGGCCATCACTGAAGAGAATAATATGTTTAACTCCAATAGGAACTTCAGTTTTCATATAATGTGATAACATTGAGCACACCTTGTCCGGAGATTAAATTAAATGTACATACTTGCTTTATTTGTCTTCATATCATGAACACAAAATACATTAAGCCAGAGATGACGCATGTAGAAGACTTCCTGAACTGGAATATTTGGAAGTGGGAGATTTTGCATGAAGTCAAAACATAGCACTACTGTATCTTCATCCTTGTTTTCAGTCATTTGTTTTTGTTTTGTATAAAACTTTTTCGCTCTGCACTAGTCGCTTAAACATGGGTCTCTTAGTTTTACCTTGAAGTTTTCCCATTGGCTGCTGACTTCAACCTGTGGTCGCCCAAAAGATAAGCTGAAATTCTCCTTGAAATATTTGTAATAAAAATTATATTTTACTTTGCCTTTTAAATCAGGATGGTCAATTTGGAACATTTCATTTATTAATATTCAACTGTACATCTAAATATTGTTTCTTAGTTGTCCCATAGTGTGTTTCCCTCACTTCAAATCGTGAAATGTGTTCATGGATAATGACACAAATATTACCTTCGAACGCATTTCCACTGCGATTTGTTCCTCTCATGTCGACAGGTGTTTTATTTTTAACTAATAAATTAGTCAGCCTTGCAACTCTTGTCACGAGAAACGCCGTGTATCTGCAAAAATACATTTTTACAAACTGGAGTAAAAACTCCATCAACCTTTACATTGTACACAAAAGATTTATTTTTTGTTTGCGAGGATTGGTGGTCTTTTTCACCAGCAGAGTAATCTTTGACTTTTTTTACTCAACGCTTAATTTCCTTAGCTTCTATCAGACTTTGTAAATATAAATCTTGTTGGTTTTTAGTATGAAGGGAGTAGAAAAAATTCCAGATCTGAATTTTAGTCATAAACTGCATTTTCGTGGACATTTGCACACAAGCACATCAGGAATAGACTCTACTGGAACAATGTTACCTTTATAGTTTGTGTATTCTTCACCTTTCACTCTTGATTGTCGTACAACACTATGTTTGTATTTATCTTCATTGGAAATGCCTTGTTTCCTTTTTGGTTGAGGTTCGTCATCAGAACTTACACTATTCATTTCTTACAGGAAACTGTCACAAAAACAACGTGAAACCACACATAATGTTAAATAATTTAACACTTGACAACAAATGCCTCTTGAAGTAGTAGAATGATTGGTTAAAACAGGTGGTGCAACATAATAACAAGCAGGAGAGTCACAAGAGGAACACGAAATTTAGTGGAGAAACCTGCCATCTGATGCTGCTTAGCGGGTTTCTGCACTAAATTCAATATTCGATGTTTGAAAAAACCCATACAGAGGCTTGGCCACTGACGGTTTTCTGCTCAAACATGTGTGTTTACACATCATGAGCCATAATATGTATTTATGTCAATTTTGACAAAAATGTCAGTTGACGGGTTTCTGAAATAAACGATTCAATTATGAGAATACTTTTTGTTTCCAGTTCTTTAAAATTGGCACTGCCCTGTAAGCCATGCCAACGAGTGTGTCACCGTGCATAAAGAGTGCACCGGTAGTTTTGTATTACGGTCTTTTAAGATGTATAAAATCTATAATCAAACAAAATATGAGCTTTATTTCAATCGTTGGTCCACAGGAGCGGTTGCATGGAAATGATTCACAATTCAATAATTCATTAACACTATACGCTCAAAGTTTTACAAAACACCAATTTAAAGAAAAATCAACAAATAATAAAAAGTTTCTAAAATCCGTAGATATTTTAACAAAATCGGAAAATCCTAACTAATCCGTAGAAATGGCAACACTGAAACGACGTACAAAATCCTAATGGAGAATTTCATGCCCAACAAAGTAGTAATAATACCTCCACAGCTCAAAAGGGGAAAAAATTGGATTAATATTCATGATAAAACCTAATAATTGGATCTTTCTTATGGCAGGGGACAGCAGAAAAAATAAACCAAGTCCAACTCAAAATTCAACTTGATAGACACAATACCAAATCAAATGTGAGAGAATTTTTCCAACGAACAAAGAAAAAACTTTTTGGTTAAAGTACAGTTACAACATTTATTGAGGTCCGAAAGGTGGCCTTCAAAAGCAAAACAATGTCTAAAATATGCCATGATTAAAGAACCATCGTTAAGAGTTTTTCAATATCGTGTAACCACAAATCGAAATAAAATTACAAAAATACACACTACAAGAAATTCTTTCAAAACTCTTGCTAAATGGCAAAAAAAAAAAAAAAGATCTTAGTTTAATCTCAGCGAGTCGGCAGAAACTGGCACCACTGCCATTTGGTGGAACTGTTTCTTATTCACCTACTGCTATGTTTTGTTTATGGCTTTACACCTCGTCAATGTTGAGGTCATTAGAGATGGAACGAGAAAGAACCATCCGGACATTCACCTGAAGTGATTTGGGGAAACAAATCTGGATGGTCAGATGGGGATTCGAACCCGCATCCAGAATGTGAGGCCAGAACGTTAACCACTCACCCACCATGCTCGGTCCTACTTCTGTTGCTGCTACAGGAGAAGTCAGAGAAGAATGAAGAGGCTGGACCAAAAGATAACAACAGTTACAATGTGCTGTTGGCTAACATTTTGGAATAAATAAAAAATGTTGTTCAAGGCACGTGACTGGGAAACAAGAGACCCTCGATTCAAAACTTGGACTTGACTGGGATTTTTATGTGCTTTAATAATGACCTTCACCTCTTGCTGATGTGAAGTACACTAGGATGCTCTGTAGTTCAAATCCAAGTTAAACTGCAGGTCCCTTATACACGATAGGATTGCTATCTTAGGTTAGGTGGCTACAATTTTGTAGCCATGAAGAAACTTTCATCAAGTCACTAGGGCTGCTTAATTATGATTATTGTCTGCCATAAAATCTTTATAATTGAATTCCGTGTATCGTTTACTTTTGTTCAGATTCAAGAGTAGTGAATTATCAATAGCAAGTGTACCTCAGTTTGGATTAATGGGTCATGGTGTTGCCATAGCAGATACTGTAAAGTACGAGTCTTTTCAGTTTAAATTCCATCATCAGCAATATTGAAAAGGCTTTTATACCATTTTCCACAAACATCTTGGTGACTGACCATTGATCTGCACTTGCTTCCTGAAAAATGTAGATTAATGTAAGACATATCAGCACACTATGTTATGTATTGGCAAGAAACCTGCATTAAAGACGTATATAAGCGGCACAATTGGCTAATCACCTTGTGCCGAAAACAGAGTAAAATGAATTTAAACATTTTCTCTTGCATTTTCGTAGTTTATGGGGATGGAGAGAAGTTTTTTGACATAACATTGGTTAACGTGGAAATTTAACCATGGAACTATTTGACTTTGTGGAGTAATTGTGCCTAAATAAAGAGATGTTATGCAGTAATATTAAAAAGAAGGAATTCAATTCAGTTATTTTAAAAGTAAGAGAAGCATTATAGAGGTAGAAATAAGCATTTATTTGATAGTTTAACAATGAAAACAGACCAGAAGTTGGACGTTTTATACATGTAAAGGTTTTACATAAAGGGGTAGTATTAAAATGATTATAATGTCGTTAATAAAAACCGTTTAAAAAAATACAGTTAGATAAACAAACTAGAGTGTAATATTAATTGATCCATGGTTTATTGATGTGTTGACATTTTGTGTGAAGGTTTTTTTCGTATAAATTTGTGCTATGAAGAAATAAAAAAAGTTTGACGATAAATCGATTTGTGAGAAAAGTACTATAGAGTTCCGGGATCTCACTGCCAAAAAATGTTGATTTTTGTAACATCTTTCTGGTGTCTGATATAAGAACTATACTTTTGTTTAAAATTTGTTATAAAGTTACAATATTTTCTTCCTTGTCCAAAAATCAGGACCATTTTTAAAAAAAAAAAAAAAAAAAAAAAAAAAAAAAAAAAAAAATTGTCGAAGATAGACGAGCTTTTAAATAAATCACAGTCCTAAAAATGGCGGAAATTATCCGCGGGGAAGAAGGCAAGAATCCAGTTTAGAAGTAGGTTTTTTAGACGCTATTATTTGTCAATTGAGATCACGTGGTTTTTTCGGGATGGAAACAATAAAAAGGGTTGACAGGCCTCCAGTCATACCAGCTGGGCAGGTCTGCGAACAATATCGCTCTGACATGGCATATGGGAGGACGTGGAGTCAAATCCCATACGGCCATCCCGATTTTGGTTTTACATTGTTTCCCGAAATCTCTCCAAGCGAATTCTGGGTTGGTTACTTTAAAAAATCCATGGCCGATTTCTTTCTCATTCCTTGTCACCAATACTTCACCCTCCTAGGCTTAACTTAGGGGAGATTTTAATTTTAAAACTAATAATAGACTACTAATTGTACTGGTGGTTTGGAGCTGTTTTCTTCTTACAAATACAGGAATTAATTATTTCAGTCAAGCTTACGGGTAGATCTTTTCATTTAAATAGGAACCTCCATTGACTTTTAAATTATTTCTCAGTTCTGCTGAGATGCGACTAAGATCTAGTTTTACGTGTTGACATTGTATTTCAAGCAGTATGGTTATCAGAATTACTGAAATCACTTCAGGCGAATATCGGAATAATTCCTTCAAAAGACCTTCGCCAAATTTTTTTCCCGTTTCTTGCTTCACATTTTCTTCCGGCTCTAATGACCTCTACGTCGATGATCGGTAAAGCCATATCAGAGATATATAGGAGAGTTCGTTTGGACATGGTGGACTTTATCAACGGATCTTTTCTCTAGTAGCATATTGACGCAGATGAATTTGACGTATGATAAAAATTCATCCGTAAATATAGATCTTTATTATTTTTACTATCTTAAGGGACAGAAAGAAATATTTACTGCATCTTTTACTTTAATCCTATTTTGGCTGCTTGCTGTATACTGTTTTTTTTTTGCAAATTTAATTACCGATGACTTTGAATTCCGAATACTGTTTTCATGTATTTTCCTCTTTCGTTTTTTTTTTTTTTTTTTTTTTTTTTTTTTTAGAAAACCTGTAGACGTGCTTCAAAGGGTAAATGCGTCAAGAAAAACTGTTTTTGTTGATATATTATGCATCATGAAGTTTTTATGGTATCTAAAAGGTGATAAAGATGTTTCGTCAGGAAAATTTACCGCGGCGTATAATCATTACAATTTTGAAGGGCCTTACGTCTTGTTTTGCAACGAGATCATTGGAGCGGATTGTTGACAAGGAAACTGTAAGGAATCGGTCGTCACATTAATGAAGGTACCATCTCTAGGGAACTGAACCAAAATTCCTCCCCTGAATCGAAAAAAATGTATTAGCGATTCAAGAAACACTACGGGAGAACCTCAAACAAAACTCTAGCTAGTAGTCTGATTATATAGCAGCTTACACCTCTCTCGTTTCTGATACTGCTTGTAAGTGAATACGTTTGGAACCCATCACAAGTTGAGACTTTTCAACAGTATCAAGTGACCGAGCGCCGCCTGCAAATGACTCACGCTGCGTGCTCTGTAGAAGAGCTTCGATGGTAGTCTATGGGTTAGGGACTGACCACTAACACAGCTCTTCGTTCAGATTTGCTCCGAAGAAGATATTAATTTATGGTGACCTAATTTAAATGTTAACATATTATAGCGTTGACGTAACTATAGAATTAAAAGGAAAAGTTTGGAACTTCGCAGAACTAAAAAGATAATGGATAGTTTTTTATTACTTTTTTTAGAAATGGAAGAATTATTCTATTAGAAACGAGCAACTAGCGTCATAAAAAAGTGGATGGGGTTATCCGCAAATATGATTATATCTGCTGACAATCCTTTAATTAAACCGAATGTGTTAATCAGAATATTCAGATAAAATTAGACTGCAAATATGCCATAGTACGATGATGAAAATTACTATAAAATATAAATCAATCCGACAGATTTTCTGAACGTGATAAAGCGTCGCCGCACTGTGATGGAAGGAAACTCTACTGGTATCTTAGAAATCAAGTAAATCTGGCACACAAGAAATTAAAATTCCTCGAGATAAATGTGAATAAATGAAGAGAGAAATAGTTGAGTATCTGCAGCATATGCGAAGATAAAACGGAAACGGACATACGAATAGCAGACGTATTAACATCAAAGGTCAGAAGAAAGTATTGAAAGAGCAAATAAAGAAATGCATGATGATGACTGCTTAGTCTGTAGAATATTGTAAAAAAAGGTAGACGTTGATACTGAGAAGTTACTGTTTTCAGAAATTCAACAAATAGTAAAAGTTGATTAGATTTGGCGAGAAGCGGTAACACATCTAGAGAATCATGAATTAAAATATTATTCAAACTGATAAT
>CM061919.1:245162087-245184894 GCA_031002005.1 Vandiemenella viatica
CCATGACATGAACTATCCAGCATTCATCTGGAGAGATTTTGGGGAACCACAGTACTTTGAAATTTGGATAGCTGAACTAGTATCCTAATGAATGGCACACCTGATTGTTACTTCTCACCCTCCAGTTTCAGACTTACTAATGGAAAACAAAATGTTCGAGGTATTGCATTGTTTTTCCCTTTCTTGTATATATAATTTACGATATTAATACTGAAGCTAAGTAAAAGTAGTACTTTGTCAGGTTCCTTAATGATTATATATATATATATATATATATTGAACATTGGATAGGATAAAAAACCACCGCTTACCAAAGAAGGGGATTCCAGCGGCGTTGGTACACGAAAAAAACACGAACACACAAAGAATAAAATTTTCGAGCATGGCTCTTCCTCAGTAGAAGTGAGATGGCTGCACGCAAGCGCTGCTGGCAGCCAACTGCGTGAGCCACAATTTTGGTGGCTCATGGTGGGGGAAATACATCATGGCAGGAAGTGAGGGAGGGGGTAGAAGAGTACAGGCCAGAAAACGGAGATGAATGGCAAGTATAAAGCAAAACTGTACAAGGTCCTCACGCGGAAGGGTAGTATACCTCAGTTAATCAAGTAATGGACACAAGTGGGAAAAAACAAAATTTTTTAGTTGAAACTAAAACTAAAATTCGAAATCACAATCTATAAAGATAGGCTCTGGTGAGCGGTGGTTCTGTGAGGGAAGGTGGAAGTGAGGGGGATGGGTGGGAGGAAAATTGGTGCTATCTTAAATTTAGACCTGGAGATTGTCTGGTCCCCAGTTGGTACTGATAGGCCAGTTCCCACCTTCTAAGTTCTGAAATACTGCTTTTATCTGGGAGGACTCTGATGGCGCGGACCGAGAAACAGGTATTAAAATCGTTGGTGCCATGTATAGTGGCATGATGAGATACAGGGTGGTCAGGGTTCTTGGTATGTACTGATTGTCGGTGTCCATTCATTCTGATGGCTAGTGGATTGGTTGTGAGTCCGATGTAGGAGGCTGGGCAATGGTTACAAGTGAGTTGGTATATGAGGTGGGAGGATGTACAAGTGGCAAATCCTGTGATGGGAAAGCTTTCCCCAGTTACGGGGTTGGTAAAGGACGGGATCTGTTGCAAGGACAGATCCCGTTGCAAATTATGCAGTATGCACCCGCCTTCCACCACCTTTACCAACCCCGTAACTGGGGAAAGCTTTCCCATTACAGGATTTGCCACTTGTACATCCTCCCACCTCATATACCAACTCACTTGTAACCATTGCCCAGCCTCCTACATCGGACTCACAACCAATCCACTAGCCATCAGAATGAATGGACACCGACAATCAGTACATACCAAGAACCCTGACCACCCTGTATCTCATCATGCCACTATACATGGCACCAACGATTTTAATACCTGTTTCTCGGTCCGCGCCATCAGAGTCCTCCCAGATAAAAGCAGTATTTCAGAACTTAGAAGGTGGGAACTGGCCTATCAGTACCAACTGGGGACCAGACAATCTCCAGGTCTAAATTTAAGATAGCACCAATTTTCCTCCCACCCATCCCCCTCACTTCCACCTTCCCTCACAGAACCACCGCTCACCAGAGCCTATCTTTATAGATTGTGATTTCGAATTTTAGTTTTAGTTTCAACTAAATTTTTTTTTTTTTTTTCCCCACTTGTGTCCATTACTTGATTAAATGAGGTATACTACCCTTCCGCGTGAGGACCTTGTACAGTTTTGCTTTATACTTGCCATTCATCTCCGTTTTCTGGCCTGTACTCTTCTACCCCCTCCCTCACTTCCTGCCATGATGTATTTCCCCCACCATGAGCCACCAAAATTGTGGCTCACGCAGTTGGCTGCCAGCAGCGCTTGCGTGCAGCCATCTCACTTCTACTGAGGAAGAGCCATGCTCGAAAATTTTATTCTTTGTGTGTTCATGTTTTTTTCGTGTACCAACGCCGCTGGAATCCCCTTCTTTGGTAAGCGGTGGTTTTTTATCCTATCCAATGTTCAATATATCCGCTTTTAGTGCCTTTGTTTCCTAACAATCTATATATATATATATAAGTAGTGGCATTTAATACAGATGTTACAGAGCATCAAAAATTTTTGGAAAACTAGCTTCATTAAATAAACCAGAAACATAATATTTGAAACGAATTTTTTGAACCAACTAGAAAAGCATATTTTATCTAAAATTTCAGTTTGTGTGTAGTGCTCTTTGTACTTGCCCATTTGAAATGAGCAAAAGCTGTTGATTAGCAAATGGAAATAAGGAAAGCTAAGAGAACTATCACATCAAACAGAAGATGGCAAATGGAAAACTACAAACAGTGGAATTTTCAAGTTTAATCACTTCATTAACAGAAATTAGATGTGAAAGAGATAAAACTTTATTTGATAATATCTCCCAGTTAATGTTAATTATTACTTTATAGGTCCATTATTCTTAATTATTCACAATTCGGTGTATTTGCACCAATCTCATGATCTATCACGTGAAAAATTACTTTCCTCCTTCTCTAGTTAAATTTCTCTGATAAATTTTAGTAAGAATGAGAAAAGAATCTTTGCTTGGTAAACTATCATATCAGCACATAATTCTGAAAACACTGCAAATGTAGTCCAAAAAAATAATTAATATAGAGAAATTACAGTTACTTTGATTTGAGATTAAATAAAATTGTAGTTTAAAAAACTAAAATCACGCTTTCATAGTAATGTGAACTAAAAGGTTAAAAATATTATTTAAATATAAACATTTTGTTTAACAGTGATAGGACGTCCCACAATTCAGGATAAATTAATTTTTTTTTTTTGAATAAGCTTAAAGTATAAAGTCACTGATTACAAATTAACTTTAATGTTAAAAAAGCGTGGGGTACGCTCTACATAACTTTTGACAATGACTCTGTCTTTACAAACAGCCAACGACAAAAAATATAAGACAACGGAATTAGCACCCCATGCTTTTTTACATTAAAGTTAATTTTGTAATCAGTGACTTTATACTTTAAGCTTATTCAAAAAAAATTAATTTATCCTGAATTGTGGGACGTCCTATCACTGTTAAACAAAATGTTTATATTTAAATAATATTTTTAACCTTTTAGTTCATATTACTATGAAAGCGTGATTTTAGTTTTTTAAACTACAATTTTATTATCCTAAACATTTACTAAACAAAGCTCACACTACATTCACTCTTCAAATATGTAAATTTTGTTGTATACTAAACTACATTGGTTATTTATTTCTTGACTTTTCTGAAATATAGTACTAAAAAATAAACCAAAAAGGGAAATCAAACCATTCAGAGAGTTTGAGGAACCCACGACATATGAAGGTGTGATTCAGGAAAAGGTGCTGCAATGATAATGACACAGGGCAAATGGGAAGATGAAGGCACTTATATTATTAATAAAATTGTAGTTTAAAAAACTAAAATCACGCTTTCATAGTAATGTGAACTAAAAGGTTAAAAATATTATTTAAATATAAACATTTTGTTTAACAGTGATAGGACGTCCCACAATTCAGGATAAATTAATTTTTTTGAATAAGCTTAAAGTATAAAGTCACTGATTACAAAATTAACTTTAATGTAAAAAAGCATGGGGTGCTAATTCAGTTGTCTTATATTTTTGTCGTTGGCTGTTTGTAAAGACAGAGTCATTGTCAAAAGTTATGTAGAGCGCACCCCACGCTTTTTTAACATTAAAGTTAATTTTGTAATCAGTGACTTTATACTTTAAGCTTATTAAAAAAAAAATTAATTTATCCTGAATTGTGGGACGTCCTATCACTGTTAAACAAAATGTTTATATTTAAATAATATTTTAACCTTTTAGTTCACATTACTATGAAAGAGTGATTTTAGTTTTTTAAACTACAATTTTATTTTTAACTTTTTAGTTCAGATAGTTTAAAAAGTATGTTTCTTTCTGTTGGCTTTTCTTCGCCAATCTCTCTTTTTCTTTGGGTTGTAGTTTCATTTTTAATTATTATTCCCAAGAGTAAAATACAATTAAATGGTCAATTCAACAAGAGATCCAATAGCAGGGTAAACGAGGAAGGCTACTTTTCTATAATAGTACGAAGTAATATTTCGAATACTTACTATTCAACATTACGTTAAGTGACTGCAGACAGAGAAACCTTTCTGAATAGGAGAAAGTGGAAGACGATCGTCTACAGCAACCAAGGCTCGTAAATCACACCCGGGAAACTGGAGAACGATGATGATGATGATGATGATGATGATGATGATGATGATGATGATGATGATGATGATGATGATGGCTATATTGGGCGGGAAATCTCCGAAGGGTGTGGTTGCCAAATGACGAAGATTTCTTGAATCGCACCTGTGCACTAATGCCGCGGCTGCATTTGCCTAACTCAGTAATACCATCAAGCTATCCTAATCTTTTCCATTTATAATATCCGCAAAAATGCGAACCGAAAACGCGATTCGAGCAGGGAATGTCTGCGTGCCTTAACCAACTAGGCCACAAAGACGATTCGAAAAGTTTGTGAAAATGAGACATCTTTCAGAAGACGGTTAAAACACTTTAGTGTTTTTACTGTCAAAGTAATGAGATTACGAAGACATAGATATGAAATTATTGGATTGTCATCGGTTCTTAATGCATGTACAAAATTTCAGACAATTCGGAAAATTGAAATGAAATTTTCCATTACATAAATCCACTTTTAAGATGTTTCTGACAACGTGGTGAGAGTGAAATTATTGAATTTTTATGGGTTCTTAATAAGTGTGCAAAATTTCAAATGATTCGGACGTCAGGAAGCGGGTAAACACTGAAAAGAAAGATTCCATTACATGCAACCATTTTTCTATTGTTACCGTCAGAGTAACGAGAATAGCAGGACGTTGCTAAGAGACTACTGTATTGTCAACGATTCTTAAAATGTGTGCAAAATTTTTTATGTGTTTACTGTCAATGTAATCAGAATATCAAGACATTGCTATGAAATTATTGTATTGTATCAGTTATCAATATATGAGCAGAATTTCAAACAATTTGGACATCTGGAATTGGGTTAAAATTAAAATGCAAAATTCCACGACATTCAACCATTTTTCTGTTGCTACTGTCAAAGTAATTAGAATAGCAGGATATAGCTATGAAATTATTGTATTGTCACCGGTTCTTAATATGTGTACCAAATTTCAAACAGCTCGAACATCTGGAAGTGGGTCAAAATGGAGTTGTAAAATTCCTGTTACATTCATACATACATACATAGATACATACATACATACAAGTCAAGCTAATATAAAGCGTGTAAAAAAGGAAAGCTATAACAAAATGTCTGAAGAGGAAGCAATCAGATAAAGCTGTTGAACCAAATTTCTGACAATGTACATAAATAACAATTTAAACTAGAAAAAACTCATTCAGAGACTTCTTGGAAGACATTGTTTGGTCCAGTTGAAGGTCACGATTATTGTAATGCAAGGCAACAATGTGTTTAGCAAAATAAATTTGAGAGACATTTCATGGTTGAACTGGTTACAACAAACAAAAATATTAATTAATTTAATTGCTCTGGAGCACATGCTCCAGTGGCAAGTTCCCAATACAACTTTTTACCCCCTTATTTTATTATTGTTACTTTTTTATGTTAAATTTTTTGAGTGTAATTTCCTCACCCTTCTACTTTTACCCTTAGCAAATTTAAAATTCTTTCCATGTTTTGGTGAATTATTCAGCAATTGATAATTTATCCCAGTCGCTGACTCCCTTACTGGCAAAACAAAATTTCCACACTCCCTTATGCATGAAATTGAGTGCCAGTATGTGGACCTTTCCATGCCCCCAATTCTTCGACTAATATCTTTCTAAGCCCCATCACCAATATACTTCTTGTACTCTCCCAGCACACTCTTCACCTTGCTCCTATCTTCCAGTGAATCCCAATCCAGCCCTTTATCATCTGAATTACTGATTGTGTTCTGTGGTAAGTTCCACAAACAAATCTAAGTCATCCTTTACATCCCCTCCAACTCCTGTCTGTGATACCCAAAATGTTGGTTCTGAACCATGCCACTATAATCAATATTTACGTTTAAATTCTTCAACAATTAATTCCTTCCCTTCCCTATAATAATAATAATCATCTTTTAATTTTTACCTGTGAACAGGGCCAGCGCTAGGGGGGGGGGGGTAAGTGGGTCAAATGTACGCGGGCCCTGCCGGCTGATGGGGGCCCCGATCACCGGCTGTAGGGGTCAGAAGCCAAGAATCCGCCCATTGTCGGCCCACCAGTTTATAGAGCTAAAAAAAAAAAAAAGGTCGCCCATTTTACCCCGGGCCCTGCCTGTGTACCTAATAAGCTGAATCTTCTTTGCATTTATCTTAATCCTATGTTGATTTACCAAACAGTTTACAAGTTCTGAACTAAAAATTCAATTTACCTGGGCAGAAAGATGTCAGAAATCAATAATTGATTATTTGATGAGAAAGGATTGGGAAAGTAAACTTGTCACTCACCATAGATGAAGACAGGAAGGTCAAGACAATCAAATAAACACAAACATTCTTTACAATATACCACATAACTCAAGAACAAAAGCTTTAAGAAAAAAAATAGTTGGCACAAATCTTAAGGACACAATCAAATACATCAACAACAACCCATCCACAGAATTGGTCATTAGAATTGGTAATAATTGACTAATGTACAAAATCCCATTACATTTCTAAACATGACAAATGTTTATTATACTGAGATGTTGGAAAATGTTCTGATATTTATTTGTTTGTCATGACCCTCTTGCATTCATCTGTGGTGAGCGAAGTGTATACTTTCCCTATCCTTCCTTATATTTAATGATGTAGAAGATTATATGAAAATACCTTGATCATGTTGTGTGAAATGGTGTTGATTATGATATCTTTTCATTTCATACAGGTATGAATCTGGCGCTGGTGAGCCATGATGTAGATAGTAGTGTATGAGATCATATGCCACATATCCTGCAACAAATTTTATTTAATGTGAGATGATATTTAAACACATTTAAAAACATATTTAAAAACATTGTTTCAAATATTAACATTGTAATCAATTTTGCTCACCTGCTATAGAGCCAGCACATATGAAATCTACGAGCCCAGCAGGAAAAAGTATTTTGTATAGCATATACACAATAGCTGTTATCACTGCAGCAGGAACTGGTGGAAAAACAAGTCTACCAGGATCAAATGGTACCTATAACAATAAACAAACAAAAAGATTATAAATTTTCCCTTTTTTGCCATGTTAAAGTATTTTTTTTAATTGTTTGTTTATAGTTTGTTCATTTCTTCAACCCACTATTTCAAAATGCACTCCTTATTTAAGGACTACATGGCATTTCATATTTTATCATGTGAAGATGTATAAATAGAAACATCTGAAAACTTGCAAGGTAAGTACTTGAATTGTATCATCCTGAAAGCAAATGAAACACTAGCATGTTTCTCTTAAAAAATGTAAGATATGGAATCTCCTTTCATTACAGATAAGGAAAGCCTGCATTATGAAACAGTTCATGAGACTGTGATGGGGAGTGGAGGTGCTATATACCAGGTGTGTGAGAATATTAATGAGACTGATTTTTTATTTACCAAACTTTTTATTTGTTTTCAAACAACAGTATTTTCCCCTCCAAAGTAGTTTCCTTGAGCAGCTATACACCATCATTTCCACTCTTGGTAGCAGCACTGGAAGGCTTCAACTGGTAGGGATATTAACTGGTCAGTAACAGTTTTATGAATGTTCTCCAGAGTTCCTAAATGAGGTTCTTTTAAGACATGTTTCGATTGCAGGAAAAGGACTTAAATCAGGTGACTAGGAGGGGTTAAGGAACAACAGGAATGTGTTTTGAGGTAAAAAATTCAATGATGGAAAAAGCCATGTGACATGGGGCATCGTCATGATGAAGCATCCAGTTGTCTGCAATGTCTGGTATCACACGAATCACTCTTTTCCAGAGCCTTTCAAGTACACCTTTGTAAAACATTTGGTTGACAGTTTGTCCTGGAGGAACAAATTTTTTATGCATGATACTCCTATTGTCAAAAAAGAAAATCAGCATTGTTTTGATCTTTGATATTTGTCCCTTAGCAATGTTGATCTTCAACGTGTTTTCGGCCTTCCAAAAACGATTTATTCTAGTGGGAATCTTATGTTCTTGATAAGCAATGTTTCCTGTAGGCCTGTTTCAACTTTTCAAAGGTCACACTTGTGGATTCCCCAAGTTTAACACAAAACTTGATTGCACAATATTGCTCTAAATTCCGATGCTCCATATTTGTAACACCCAACAAAAACATAACTTCACTGATGGCGCTTTCAAAAATAATGTGTTGGCTGAACAGAGTTGAAATTTGGACTGAGCATGTGGAAGGGATGAACAAACTAGTATAGTACAGACTGGTAGACACAGCATTGCCAGATTGCTTGCAGTGTTAACAATCTCATGACTTTTCTCACGCAGCTTATAGATTGACCATTGGCTATCAATATGAATGCGTAGGGAATATAATTTTGAAAACAGTTTTTCATGTTCATTATGATTCATGTATTACTGTCATCATGTATTTAAAAAAATTATAAAATATAGAAACAATAAAGAGTTTTTACAAAATACTGTTAAGAAAGATAATGAGTGAGAACAATTATTTTTTACAGTTACCATTGGCATAGCCATTAATACATTAAAAGCAATAAAAGTCTGATTAATGTGGAGTCACTTCTGGCTATAAAAAGCTACTATTGTAGTTTTTTTCCCATCTCATGTCATAGTAACTAAGAAAAGATTTTTAATATTTGTTTGTTTGTCAGTATCCTGTTTGTCACCATGGAAAAATTTTCCATACTGTAAGGAATGTAAACTATGGAAACACAACACAAATTTGAATACTAACTGTTTGGATTATAACCCAGTCTAATGCTGAGTGTTTATAATACACCATGTTAATTAGTAGTTTATATTAGAAGGTGAACATTTGCATTTAGTTTGTGTCTATTTGAATAATCCTAGAAGAAGATGTTCAAACCAACAGAAAAAAGGTGGTACACACATACAGAAACAGAAAGTAGACAACCATTCACTTCCTCACTTGATAAGGAATACCTATAAAATAGTATTATTAACAGATTAATTACTTTCATTTATTTATTCAAAATTTTCCTACACACTTCAATTTTGCCTTTCATATAACATACAATGACTGGTAAACAGAATCTCTCCCTTACATTTCACGGCAGATTTAAGAGTTTTGGAAGTGCTCTTGTCATGATGAGCATGTTGCAAAAACTCAGTATTTTACATCTTTATCTGATCCAATTGCTCTCAACAGAATATGGTTTCTGCAAGACATGAAATTATTTTAAAATGTTGACCATCTCTCATATTTAATAACATTGAAAATCTTAAATCTTTGACGTACTTTGTAACCAAAACTTCTTCAGAGACTAAAATAATGATCACTAATACTTGTTTCTTAACTCTTCATGAAGTCGAAGAAATATCCCATTAATCCCTGTAATTTTATAATTTCTTCAAATTCACAGTTAATATTTATTGAAAAACCAAAAATATGTTTAGCTATTTGATTTGATTGCAATGAACTGCATGTTCTGATGGTGATGTCCCTGTATATAATTTTCCTTGCATTAAAGTATTCCAGGACTTCTGACAGTTGAACAGAATTTAATTTAACAGGAATTGAGCACATATTTGTGTGGCAATTTCCCTAGTTATCTATTTAGCCCTTTTTTATTACTTCTTTTCGCTATGGCCACCTAGGGACCATGTGACAATTTCAATTCCTCTCCTGTTGTTTTATCTTTATTCCTTTCCATTACTCGTTCATTATGGCACTGTGTTTTCTCTTTCTGTCTTCAGACCATTTTGCATCAATTTTCTTCTCTTCTCTACCTTGGAATTCTGCCATATTCAAAATCTTCTTTTTAAAATTTTCTCTTTCCATAGGGTCCTGTTCACTGATATTATTTAGGTTCAAATCTTTCTTAATCTCTTGAATCCAGGTTATAGTTGATTTTTTCTCCCAAAAATATTTGAATATCTTTTATAGGTAACAATGAAAGGAAAGAAATGCCGCGAGGCAATATTTACATGGAAAAGAAAGGGAAAATACACCCAACACTCACCAAAGCTAAAGGGCAGCAGCAACACAGCACAACACACAAACAAATAAAAAACAATATTTCGGGTGAAAATCCCCTTTTTAAAGTTAACAGATAGGTGGCTGGTCTTGCGCAAGACTTGCGTAGGACGCAGCCACTCATAGAACGCAACAGACCGTCGGAGGTGGTGGGGGCAGCAACGATAATATAACCGCGAGTATACGAAAGATTGAAATGATCAAAAAAAAAATATATACATATATATTAGTTATTAAAAATATATATAAAGAAAAAATATAATTGAAAATTAAAAAAAAAAAAAAATATGAAACTATTGAACTATTGTACTGGCCAGTGGTGGGTGTATAGGGTGAGGATGGAAGATGTTAACGGAAATTAAGGCCTGGGGGATGTCTGGTTTGAAGGATGTGTTGATATGCCAATTCCCACCTGCGGAGTTCAGATTGGGAGGTAGTGTCTGGAAGTACTCTAATGGCTCTTACTGTGAAGCAGTTATTAAGGTCATGGGTGTTGTGAGTACTGGCATGGTGAGCAACGGGGAGGTCCAGGTTTTGGGAGTAAACTGTCTGTCTGTGACCATTCATTCTGATGGATAATGAGTTTGAGGTCAGGCCAATGTAGGAACTTGGACAGTGGAGGCAGGTGAGCTGGTAAATGAGATGGGTGGTTGTACAGGTGGCATGACCTATTATGGGGTAGGTTTCACCAGTTGTAGGATTGCTATAGGTAGTGGTAGGTGGATGCATACCGCAAGTTTTGCAACGGGGTCTCTTACAAGGGAAGGATCCAAACGGTGGTTTAGGAGCATCAGAGGCTTGATATTTATGTACAAGAATGTTTTTTAGATTAGGCGGTCTGCTGAAGGTGACTCGGGGTGTGGTGGGAAGGATAGATGGAAGAATGCGGCGCATTTCAGGAAAGGATCTAAGAAAGTCATAGCCCAGACGAAGAATTTTGTTTACGGATTCCAGGCCAGGGAAAAACTGGGTGAGAAAAACAGGGTTCTGATTGGCTTTAGGTTGTTTGTGTCGGTGTGGAGGACTGTCCCTGACCCTTGATACTTGTTTTTGAATTAGTTCTGGAGGATAATTGTGGTTTATGAGTGCCTGGGTCAGATTGTTGGTGTAGAGGGTAAAGGACTCGTGATCAGAGCATATGCGTTTGCCCCGAATGGCTAGGCTGTATGGAATGGAACGTTTTGTGTGATATGGATGGCAGCTATCAAAATGGAGATATTGTTGTAGGTTAGTGGGTTTTATGTGGACAGAGGTGTGTAAGTGACCGTTCCGTACAGAGATTCCAGACATCCAGAAAAGTGATGTCAGTCTGAGAGTAGCACCAGGTGAAATTTAAGGAGGAGAAGTTATTCAGTGAGTGCAAGAAGTCAAGAAGGAGGTTTTCACCGTGGGTCCAGATCATAAATATGTCATCTATATACCTGAACCACACGGTGGGTTGTAGGGTAACCTGTTGAAGAAAACGTTCCTCTAGTCTGCCCATGAAAAGGATGGCATATGAAGGTGCCATGCGAGTGCCCATAGCAGTGCCTCGAATCTGATGGTAAATCTGAGACTGGAAGGAAAAGAAATTTTTGGTCAGGATGAATTGAGCCAAAGAAGTGAGGAAATGAGTGGTAGGGAAGGTGTGCGGGGGGCGACTGTCGAGGTAATGTTCCATGGCACTTAGGCCCTGGCCATGAGGGATGTTGGTGTATAGCGATGATACATCAATAGTGACCAGGAAGCAATCTTTAGGTAGGGGTGTAGCTACTGTTGACAAACGCTCTAAAAAGTGGGGGGTATCTCTGACATAGGATGGAAGGGCCTGGACGAAAGGTTGTAGGTGCTGGTCAACGAATGCAGAAATGCGTTCTGTGGGAGACCCAAAGGCAGCAACTATAGGACGTCCAGGATTGCCCGCCTTATGTATCTTGGGCAGAAGATACAGGGTGGGGGTTCGGGGGGTCTTAGGAGTCAAAAGGTAAATGGAATGGTGTGAAAGACCCTGTAAGGGACCTTGGAGACTGAGGAAAGAGCGGATTTCTGTGCAGATTGAATCAGTGGGGTCAGTGGTATGAGGTAAGTAAGTGGAGGTGTCAGAGAGCTGCCTGAGGGCTTCAGCTGTGTAGTCGCTTCGATCCATGACTACAGTGGTCGAGCCCTTGTCAGCTGGGAGGATTATGATGTTTTTATTGTTGGAGAGTTTACTCATTGCCCGCATTTCAGTACGGGTCAGGTTGCTGGAGTGGGGGATTGAATTTAGGAAGGAAGGTGATGAGAGGGTTGACATGAGGAATTCCTGGAATAGGAGAAGGGGATGGTTTTGAGGGAGGGGAGGTGGATCTAGCTGGGATGGAGGTAGGAATTGATGGAGGCTGGGTTCCAGGTTATCACATCGGCTGTCTCCCCTGCCTGTAGTATTGAAATAATACCGCCAGTTGAGTGTGCGGCAGAATCAAAGGGAGTCCTTAATAAGAGTAATCTGATCGAATTTAGGGGTGGGGGAGAAAGTAAGACCCTTTGAAAGTACTGATAGTTCAGGTTCGGAAAGGGGGGTGGAAGAAAGATTCACAATAGGGATTTTTGATTTCTCCAGTGGTGGGGAATGGGTAGGGGCGGGAGTGAGGGGAGTGGGTGGCAGAGGTGCTGGATGGGGAAAGTTAAGAATATGAGAAATACATGGCGTAGTGGCGATAAGTGGTGGAGGGGTAATGTGTTGCCTGTAATCGGAGTTGGGGAGGTGAAGGCCCAAAACAAAATAGCTCTTGCAGAGGGAAGAGAGCTTTGAAAGATGTTTCTGTGCTTGTTTGGTTAACAAATGGTTGCAATGGTTAAGGATGTTCTGTAAATAATGAATGCAACCAGGGAATGCAAGGAGAAGGATTCTGTGTAAGGAAATTAGGTGGGATGAGTGTTGTTGGGCTTTTATGATATACTGTTGGAGAACTAGGTGAGTAAGTGCCAGGGACTGTTGGAAGCGGAATGAGTGGAGTGTAGGATGAAGTTGCGGGGGGCATCCAGAAATAGGAAGTTTTATGGTAAGGCCATTTGGTGGTATGTTAAGAGAAAGGCAGGATTGAAGGAATAAAATATGAGACCTCAGTTTAGCAAGATGAGTAGCATGGTGCTTATACTGGGAAAGGTAACTCTGAAATAGACACATGATGAACGAAGGGAAAAAAAAAAAAAAAAAAAAATTAGTGTGAGCGAAATAGATGACAAAAATGTGAACAAACAGCGGAGTTTGGCGGTCAGAACGGCGGGAAGGAGGTACGTATATAAAAAGTAGATTGTTATTGCTATGAAATATACGTGATATAAAAAAAAAAAAAGTTTATATGTCGTAAAGGAAATAAAAACAAATGATGTACAAAAGTAGCGCGGTAAAACGGAGCAGAAAAATGTAACGTTAATGGGCTGACTAATGGTCACAGGCGGGCGAAAGAATTAAATATGTCAAACAAAAAAAGGAAGAGGCAAAAAAGTGAATATGGAAACACGGAAAATAGTTTTTGTGCTCACCGAACGCCGAGTAGTAAAAAATGGCCGGAAGTGAAGGGTTATGTAAGGCCGGCTGTGGCTATGGACAACTCGTCAGTTAAATATATAAAGGATAAGAGACGAAAAACAGTATATATATCGTAAAAGGAACACAGAAAATGAAATAGGAAGAAACAAAACCAAATAAAATAAAATACGAAAGTAGTGCGGCAAATCGGCACGGCAATATGTTAAACTATTGGATTAGATATTAATAATAATAAAAATCGATTTCGTAAGTAAAATAACAAAGAAAGAGCCAAAGAAGCGGGAATTGCAAACGCCGACAGTAGTTTTGATGCTAATAAACGAAATAAAAAAGCCAAAAGTGGAGGTTATGTTAGGACGGTGGTGGAGGATTATAAAAATATGAGATAGAAAAATTGGAACGAACAACAAGTAATGAAGATGGGAAAGACGGGGAAAAAAAGGAAAAGAAAGAACACAGAGATAGTGACAAATAGAACAAACACAGAAGGGACGCCACGAGGCAACAATATAGGTCCTTTACCCTCTACACCAACAATCTGACCCAGGCACTCATAAACCGCAATTATCCTCCAGAACTAATTCAAAAACAAGTATCAAGGGTCAGGGACAGTCCACCACACCGACACAAACAACCTAAAGCCAATCAGAACCCTGTTTTTCTCACCCAGTTTTTCCCTGGCCTGGAATCCCTAAACAAAATTCTTCGTCTGGGCTATGACTTTCTTAGATCCTTTCCTGAAATGCGCCGCATTCTTCCATCTATCCTTCCCACCACACCCCGAGTCACCTTCAGCAGACCGCCTAATCTAAAAAACATTCTTGTACATAAATATCAAGCCTCTGATGCTCCTAAACCACCGTTTGGATCCTTCCCTTGTAAGAGACCCCGTTGCAAAACTTGCGGTATGCATCCACCTACCACTACCTATAGCAATCCTACAACTGGTGAAACCTACCCCATAATAGGTCATGCCACCTGTACAACCACCCATCTCATTTACCAGCTCACCTGCCTCCACTGTCCAAGTTCCTACATTGGCCTGACCTCAAACTCATTATCCATCAGAATGAATGGTCACAGACAGACAGTTTACTCCCAAAACCTGGACCTCCCCGTTGCTCACCATGCCAGTACTCACAACACCCGTGACCTTAATAACTGCTTCACAGTAAGAGCCATTAGAGTACTTCCAGACACTACCTCCCAATCTGAACTCCGCAGGTGGGAATTGGCATATCAACACATCCTTCAAACCAGACATCCCCCAGGCCTTAATTTCCGTTAACATCTTCCATCCTCACCCTATACACCCACCACTGGCCAGTACAATAGTTCAATAGTTTCATAATTATTTTTTTTTTAATTTTCAATTATATTTTTTCTTTATATATATTTTTAATAACTAATATATATGTATATATTTTTTTTTGATCATTTCAATCTTTCGTATACTCGCGGTTATATTATCGTTGCTGCCCCCACCACCTCCGACGGTCTGTTGCGTTCTATGAGTGGCTGGTCCTACGCAAGTCTTGCGCAAGACCAGCCACCTATCTGTTAACTTTAAAAAGGGGATTTTCACCCGAAATATTGTTTTTTATTTGTTTGTGTGTTGTGCTGTGTTGCTGCTGCCCTCCTCCCTTCAGCTTTGGTGAGTGTTGGGTGTATTTTCCCTTTCTTTTCCATGTGAATATCTTTTTTGTTAGCCTGGTGTCATGCATGCAATAGATGTGTCCAAAAAATATCATCCTCCTTTTTATGATTGATTCTGTTATTTTTTCAATGTTATCTTATATTTCCTCATTAGTTCTTAACTTCCAATTTACTGTATTTTTCAATTGACCCAAATTTTCCATATAATTCTTCTTTCCAATAATTCAAGCATATCCAGCTTACAATTTAATACCAGGCATTCACTTGCATAGAGACATTCCGGTTCCACCACTGTATTATGGTGTCTTATTTTAAGGCTTTTAGACAAGCTCTTTTTGTTGTAAAAATTCTTAGTAATACCAAACGCTCTTTCCATTTTGTATATCCTTTCTTCTATTGCAAACTTTTATAATCCATTTTCTTTAATTATTTTCCCTAAATATTTCAAATTCCTTTCCTTTACAATTTGGTCAATATGTGTCATTAAAAATTTCGGAGAATCTTTTATGTTTGTAATGAATTTAGTTTTTTCCACTGACATTTTCAAACCTGCTTTGTTAGCTATTTCTTCCAAGGGGGAGGTACGTTGTCTTCCCGATTTTCATTTATCTCGGGAAGTTCTAATTTATGTTCTGATTCTGGGCAATTTAAAAGTTGAGTGAAATGATGTGTAAGTATGTCACAGTTTTCAGTATTGTTTAAACAAAGTTTACCATTTTTATCCTTAAAACAAACACTTGGGTCTTGATAGCCTTTCAACTGATTCTTAAAAGTCTGATAAAAATTGTGTGAGTTATTTTTATTAAAACTATCCTGTATTTCAAGAAGCTGTGACTTTTGAAAAGATCTTTTGACTCCTCTTATTATTCTTGCTGGTGTTTCCTTTGTTGTTTGAATTGTTCATAATGGTCACTTCGTCTAGAACATTTCCTCCTTGTCCATTGTTTTATTCTTTCCATTAATGCATCTTCACATGTTCTATTTCACAAAGGTTTTCTCTTAATTTTGTCAGTGCCAAACGTCTTCTGTGCGGCATTATTGGTTACTGCAGATAAATCTTGCCAGTTGGAATGTTGAGTTATTTCAATTTCTTGCTGAAATGTATTTATTGTATCTTGTGAAATTGTTAATTTATCAACATTGTATTTCACTACTCTTTTTTCTTGTAATTTCTGTGTGGATGTAATTTGAGTTTAATCTTTGATAAGTAGTGATCACAGTGACCTTTCTTATTGCTATTATATTTATTATTTATTTTATCATTTAGCCCACTAAGGAGTGCATGGAACCATTATTTTGCATTGTCCTTATTCGTCTGGTTCTTTTTATCATCCCAAAACTTCCTTACACTTTTGCTCTGGGCTTGATGTCTCCCTTGTGTCCATACATTTATGAATTTAATATTTTTTACTGTTGGTATCTTAGGTACAAACTTATGCAAAACAATTATTTGTCTCCATATATTTTATGTAGATGTCAGTGGGTCTAGTAGGTTGCTTTCTGCACCAGGTGTGGTGGGTGAGAAGTTATGTTCGGGCCTCGCATTCGAGAGGACGCAGTTTTGAATGCCCATCCGCCCATCAAGATTTGGGTTTCCTATGGTTTCCCCAAATCACTCCAGGCGAATGTCAGGATGGTTCCTTCAAAAGGTGATGGCCAAATTCCTTCCCATTCCTTGCCCCCAGTCCCTTCCTGTCACAAGAAAAACAAAATAAAATAAAAATAACTTCTATGAGGTCCTTCTAGGTTTTTACAAGCCAGCAAGTTTTGTTTTGTGGGGGTTCATTGATGATGTGGAAGGTTTTTTTAATAACAGATTTTGTCCTTACATTTCATTTCTGAAGTTGTATCTGTCAAAATTTGTTGGTTTAATAGGTTGATTTTACTATCCATTCATCCCATATTTACATAGTATATTGAACAGTGTGATGTGGTCAGTTGAATTGTATGCTCTCCTAACGTCTACAAAAGTGACCACTGTGTGATTTGACTGATGGTGTTGGAGTATCATCTTGAGGTTCCAGATCCGTTCCATGCACGATCGGTAAGACTAAAAATCAGCTTGATATTCACCAATCTTTTATTCTGTCTGTTTCTCTAACCTCATATGAAGGGCACAAGAAAGAACTTCTTCATAAGTAATTGGCAGGGGTAAAATCACTCAGAAATTGCTTGGTGTCTGTCCTGTATCACTTTTTATGTAACAGCTGAATTAATGCAATTTTCCAATCTGCAGGTATGACTGCTCTCCCATATATATGAAATGATAGTGTACAACTGGCCAGTCAGGACTTCGCCTCCAATCTTGAGCATCTTGGCAACTACTCTGTCTTCCCCTGCTGCTTTGTTATTTTTCAGCTGAAGTATGATGTTTCAGATCTCACCCAATGTTGGTGGCCATGAGTCACAGTTTGGAAATGGTATTTCAAAATGGAGTTTCTCTGTAGGTGGGTCACAGTTATTATCGTTATTTTATTATTATTATATTTTATACTTTGAGCATAAATTCCTTCACCAGTCTACTTATGCCGAAATTATTTAACTCTGGTGGGACTTTACAGTAATGAAATTGAATCACGAAACTAAATAAATAGACTTTGTTTCAGATACCAGCATGTATTTATGAAGGTACACTTACCTTATGATGCAATCCATGTATCAAGAAGTGGAATGTGATTAGTCCAGGGGAATCAGCTGGAGCTTTCATGTGAAATACCCACCTATGAAGTGAATATTCCAATAGAGACCACAAAACAGTACCCATGAGGAAACTACCAACCAACCACAGGGGAAATGTTGAATCTGTTTAGAAATGGTAAAAAGTAAATCACTTTCTTAAAATTTTATCCACTCTATAAAATTTTTGCATATCTAGGAATAGTTTAAGCTCTAGAGTATGAGTAGGGTGAATTGACTTGAAATATTAAAAGAAACATTTACACAAAACAAAGAAGATTTTGACCACAGGGATTAAGTTGGGAGATAGCGCCTAAGCAAAATAACAATGTCTTCTGTATCATTGGAAGGCCAGATCTGTAGATTAGTCAATGTAAGACTCAGAAAGTGTCCTATATAGATAGTATCAATTAAAAAAGGGAATGTTTCTCCAATGGTGTTTGTTGTCAGTAGCAGCTTGATATGTGTTGCAGGTTTCATGCAATGGTCTGTTGCATTGGATTAATTATTAAGTGTTTTACAAATAAGTATATGGGTATTAATTAAAACATCATTTTTGTCAGATTATCAGGTCTGCTTGGCATGAAATAACTTATTTTGGTCCTTTTTCCAAAATATTGTAAAGTGTGTTCATGTTTTTGTGTTTTTCCTGGTCTTCCTGACATTAGCTATGGTAAATGATAGGTTTTATTTTACCCAAGTTTCCTCATATTTATTTCTGAATAGATTCAGAAAAACCAGTAGCTCTGTCATAGTCTCTTCGTTTGTTATTTCATGGAATCTGCATGGAAAAAGTACTTTTCCTCCCTCCTCCCCTAGTGACCTTAATGTATGTACCATCTTTCCATACTTTCACTCATACCTTCCACTTCCCCAAACAATAATACTCTAATAAGTTCTTGGATTTAACGATAGACTGTACCATATTTAGTAACAAATAAACTCACAAACTGTCATAAAATACTTAAATATATTCTTAGTGTAGATAACCAGAGTTTCATTGAACTTTTAAGCTTTGTAGTTTGTTACTTAGTCAAGTCAAGAACTTTTTTAGATCCTTTATAGTACTGTGGCTGTGTTATCTTACTCCATAATCATGAAGGGTACAAAGTGTTTGCTTCAGTGCCCATTCTTTACTCTCAAGCTGCACTGTTTCATTATTTTAACTGAAAAATGATTACTCTATGTAGCATCCATTCATGAAAGTGTTTTTAATTGTTTGAAGTATGAATTTAAGTTTTTAAAGTGTCTTTTATGTTTCATTCCTAAAATTAATTCTTAAAACTACAGAAAATTTTTCCTAAATGAAAGGTCTGACACAATGATTTACAAGAGCCATAAAATTTCTTTAGTTTTGCAAATGAATTTAAAAAATATGAATATCCTATAATTTCAAAAATGAAATAATGTTTTGTATTTTACTTATGTATTTGTGTGGATTTTGTTACAATTTTTAACAAAAGGTACTATGTAACCATCATTTTTGAAGGACATATAGACAGGTGCTGAAAGGCAACAATGGATGATATATAAAAAGAATTAGTCACTTTACAGCTCATGCTGCTAGGTATCATCCTTTAGGCAATAAACATATAAAGAAAGAGTTACATATTTTCTCAGGAGAATAGAGAAGAATCAGGAAACAAAGAGAAAAATTTTTGTCTGTAAGCCTACTTTTCCCCTTGTTGCAATATGATATTTTATTCAGAATAGTTTTTCTTCCCAGCATCTGTATTACCACTAAATACTGATTTATTTCTAATCATTATTCATTAATAGCTTGCATTTATAAGTATTTAGATATTGGAGATAAATTATACTTTTTATTTACTAGATACCTTGAGCAAACTCATCATTGTTGGAAATTCCTTTCAGAATGAGGAGTGAGATAACAGGTATCCAGACAATTGGTATCCAGTACCAGTAGGTGACAGATATCTTCTCTAATAAATCAGATTCAAAGAGGCGTAGTTCTCTGTCAACAGGACATTGCACCCATTCATCATAGTGTTTTCCAAGTTTTCCAACTTGGGCCACCATTGGTTTTGACCAGTCAACTAGTTTCTATAAAAATACAACAAAACATCCAGTTAATATAAATTGTTGGTTAACTAAGATAACAGTGGAAAGAAAAATACTTTAGACAGTGTGAAAACAATTTAGGATATGTAAAATGAGCTCACTTCTTACCAAGGATAAAAGCAGAAGGGCAGAAACAACCACAAATAAGACAAGCACTATTCACAATATTTCAATATGAATTTTTTTAGATGCAGAAAGATGAGTCTCACCACGTGTCTAAAATAAAAGTACCGGTACATCATTGGGGACAGGGTGGTGCTGGTGGTGATTGTGTAGTAATGGGAGAGGCAGGTTGGATGTGAACCCATCCCAGTGGTAATTGGTGGTAGGACTCAGTCTTTTTTAGGCCAAATGTCAAGAGTAGGAAGAGTTATTTAAGAAATGTACATAATGGTATTACAGAAAAAAATAAAGAATGTCAGTCTAAATAGCTTTGTTCCATCAGAACATTAGGGGTATCTCAAGCAAACTTGATGAGTTGATAATATCTATAGAAGAAACCCAAAATCATTGAATCTTAACATAAATATCATATGTCTGACAGAATATCATCTGAAGAATTCTGAAATAGGTCTCCTCCCTTTTATTGGATATAGATTAGCTTCTTGTTATTGCAGGTCAGAGATGAGAATGGGTGGTGCAGCAATATATGTAAGCGAAAATACTGAGACAAAATCTTTAGATGTAAGTAAATACTGTATAGAACAATATTTTGAATGTTGTGCAATACAGTTAGAATTAGAAAACAAATATCTTATAGTGCTAACAATTTATAGGGCTCCCACAGGAGACTTCAGTAAATTTTGTAATAAACTTGAGGTGGTTCTAATAAATCTATCACGTACTACAAGGGAAATTATCCTCTGTGGTGACTTCAACATAAATTTTGCTGAAGAATGTAACCAGACAGATTATCTTCTAGGAATGCTTAGATCATTCAATCTCTATCAAACTGTAAATTTCCCAACTAGAACACAAAAAGATAGTAGTACCATTATTGATAACATTTTTGTAGAGCACAATAAATTAGAAATACATGAAACAGTTCCAATGGAAAATGGTTTGTCAGACCATAATGCTCAAATAAATACTTTGGATGTTGTGGGAAATGAAAATAACAAAAAGAAAGGATTTGTCAGAGTTAGGCCATTAAAGAACAATTCAATAAAAATATTTAATGATGAACTTCTCAATGAGGACTGGAGCACTGTTTATAAATTAAAAGGGGTAAACAATAAATTCAATTACTTTCACCAAAGGTTTCTGGAAATTTACGAAAGGTGTCTCCCTACAAAACTAGCTCCAATTGGTCAAAAACGAGTAAACAAAAATTGGGTTACAGTTGGTATTAAAATATCTTGCAGACATAAAAGGGAATTGTATGTAAAAGTTAGGAATACTGATAATATGCTTCTCAGACAACATTACAAAACTTACTGTAGAATTTTAACCAAAGTAATAAAAGAAGCTAACGGTTTGGCCATAAACGATGAGATTAGTAGTTCAGATAATAAGATAAAAAGTGTCTGGAACATTATTAAAAGAGAAACAACTGTATCATCTGTAAGGAACAAAAGCTGCATACTGGGGTTGGTATCGCCTAAGTACCTTATCTAACTGTCTTGGTAGCACTTCACTGTCCAATGAAAGTTTGTTACATATTTTAATTTAACTTGACCATGTTGCCAGGATACAACAAGAATGCTAACAGGTCGCCACAATATTTAATGACCCAAATATTGAAAAGGTATGGTAACAGCTACAGAAATGAAACAGTTCACTTTCCAAAATTCTTCCAGTTTATTAAAATGAAAATTCAAAGTTCAAACAGCATTCTTAAGTTGCGTAGGCTAATCGAACAATCGATCCAAAAGTTACAGGTTATGGAGAGAGGTAACACCGAACAAACCCCAAAGAAAAGTTACAAGTTCATGTCAAACCAAAGCCACGCCCCTTCCATAATGGCTGACTCCAGAAATGCCAACATAACTCCCGCACTCCAACCTAACGTCGGAATAGCCAACACACGCTTAGATCATCTTACTAACAAGACTGCAACCCGGAAAAAGACAAAGACGTCACCTCGGCCTCTAATTTATACCTTCGCTGACGTCAGAGCCAGAACGCCGCTTTCTGCCCACACTTTAACGAATTAGATCGGAAATATCTCAGTAACTAAACAGTTATCCAAAACTTTAAGTGTGGCAGTGTTTCGACATATTTAATTGTGAAATAGTGAATATTTAATGAATAATTTTAAGCAACTGGTTTAAAAGTTCCCAGCGTAGGTGGACTACTTTCCTACCTGGGGATTTACTATTATGCTGAAAATTTCTACATTTCGTCATTTTATTAATGCCACGATTTATGCAAATTATTTTATTCTCACTGTGATCTACAAAAATTCGCGAGTTTATTGGTGTGATTTTTATTAAGATTGGTGCAGGGAAAGATTAACCACGCTGTAACCAAAGTGTGATTTTTGTTTTAATTTTATAACTTTATTTCTAGGACTTTTATTGCAAATATAAAATTACCACGAGATTCTCTGAATTAAATCGCGTATTCTGAAAGTTGTCTCATCTCTGTATCTACTTTAGATCGGTTGGAAAATATTTCTAAACTCCACACGTGGATGCAATTTTAAGATCTCTATAGCATCGGTTCTA
>CM061919.1:245185894-245233725 GCA_031002005.1 Vandiemenella viatica
TTTCTCTATCTGTGGAAACTGATGAATACCTTAGACCAGTTTATTATAGATCGTTCGTTTCGAACCATTAATTCTGCGCTAAAATATGTTCCAATGTTAAAGTAGTAATTGATTGTTTCTTCTAATTGATTTCTCACTCTGCAAACAGAATTAATGACTACCGGCGAATTACCACTCCGCTTGTCTGCCACTCCACTATCTGAATAAAACATTGATAAATTTCAATAATTTACTTCGGACAACGCTGCGTGGTTCTGCTAAATCGTCCAAGCTTACTATTGATCTTTTGATTAAATATCTATTCTTTTGATAAAATATCTGATCTTTTGATAAAATATCGGTACAAAGCGATACATGATGTCACTAAAATGGCGCTCATGAAAGAAACTTAAATAACTAATAATGTTTCAGTTCTCATTCTGGCCCAGGCTGCATTTTAAAATTACCGCTAGAAAAAATAAAGCTTCTATCACTCGCACATTAATACATTCACTATATTGTATGTAAGTGACGACATGAATAGCGAAATAGACTTGACTTATTATTTCAGATCGCGATACTAAATGAACCCGATTAATGACGCTGGCAATGTGGCGCTCGTAAAAATGCAGTAAATGTAATACTGAATACATCTGAAACTACATTCAGCCGCATGAACTATGTCGTCAGCTTCATGACAATTATTGAAGTAACGTAATTAAATAATTATACTAAAATGCTTGTAACTTACAGTATACAACAGAAAGTCCATAATTCTCTACAATTGTTAATATTGCTGGTCAAGTTTACATAGCGATAAAGTGACTTTTATTGCTCGTGATTTAGTAAGGTGTATAATGAAATTAATTGTGATAGAAATTTTTGCTATACTAATTAGGAATCTTGATATAGAAAATTCTGTTGCTACTCGAAATGTAGTTCAAATGCATTTAATGTGTTGAGATGTGTTCCCATCATTTGATTTGTAGCGGCAATATTATCAAAAATAATGGTTTGGTTGAAATGTTGCCTGGACCAGAATGTTTCTGTATTAGCATAAGGCAGAAGGAATTTAGTTATTATTAATAATCAATAAGCAGCTTTCATAAGCTCCGCGTAAATGAAGTGTATTCTGTTGTATACAACTTCCAATGTTGCTTCATTAAACAGTAAGTTTCTACACTAGCCCAATGAATACATACGTTTTAAGTGTAGGATTCGATGAATATTTGCAGAATATTGAACAGTAAGTAAAAAGCACTGTTTCGTGAATCATAATCTCTACTATTTGTACAAAAATTTTGAACAAAAATAAAAAGGGTTAGTTTAGTTTTAAATTTTGGCAAAAATAATTTGTAATACAGAGACTTTATAGTAATAAAAAAGAAACAGGAAATAAATTAAACCGAGATAGAATGGAATCCTTTACATTTTTATAAATACGACATTTCGGGCACGACGATTTTGCACTTTTAATGAACCGACTTTCGTGCTGGTATATTCGTAGCATTTTACGATTTCCCCCCCCCCCCCGAAGCTTTGATTTTTCACATTTATTATGACGCATATATTACGAACGAAATTATGGTGTAATATTATGTGCCATATACTATGTTATGTATGCAAATGTAAACGTCTCTTTGCGAACTTGACAACAGTACCTACCTTTTTTTTTTTAAATTTAAGGTTAAATACAGATTTATATTTCCTGCTTCCAAACTATTATTTGTCAAGTGCGTCGGATTTATGGCTTTTAAACTAAACACAAGCTTGCATATGTATGAAGGTTTTTGCTTTTATTTCTGAAAAGTAGTGTTTGCGATTTACGTAAAAAGCAAAGAGTAAACGTGGCACGGCTATCTACGAAATAGGAAACTCTTTGTTATTTGCGAATTGATTTAATGGCAATTTCTAAAAGAACTATGCGTTTTTGCGGGATAAAATCTATCCTATGTCATTTCGCACACAATTAACTGACTTCATGCCAAGTTTATTTTAAATATGTTGAGTTATTAAGTCGTGATTGATTCCAGAAGTACATCCAAACCAGGGATGTAACGGATATCCACATCCGCATCAAGTGCGGAACTTTCGCGTGAAATCATACATCCGCTTTCGCATCCGCAAATTTTTTAATGCGTATGTATAGCGGATGTTTTGTTTAAAGTGCAATATATATTATTCTTCCTCTTTATTCGAGATTCTGCCAATCGTCGCTTAGCAAGCAAAAAAGTGGTTGTTTTCTGACGATCTTGCAATAAAAGTAACAAACTAAACGGTGTTATTACCTAAGCGACGAATTTAAAAGTTTGAACTTGCATGTAAAGTATAGTTCGGGCTGCAATAGACCGCATCGAGCCCGCTCTGTCACCGACTGACACTTTTCATATTGTTGTCGCTCACTCGATTGAAGTAAGTTCAAACGACACCGCACCGTGTGTCGGCCGTCATTAGTTTGGTTTAATTTTGAGGGTGCGGGCCGGTGCCGTGCTGTTCGATATGGAGAATCCTATACAAAGAGTTCAGAAATTTCTGGTCCTTAACGACTAAACTTTGTTTTAGAGTTACTGATTGCTTTGGAAAACCGTCCTTTTTTTTTTTTAGCCTTACTTTAGGTTCATCGAATATTCGTAAAATGTAAGGTCAATTTTAAGGCCAGTAAAAATTGCATCCGAGACCCGTATTTTGAACCGGGGACCTTCCGTACCCCAATCACACGCCGCAAGCATCTTAATTTAGAAGTACTTAAAAATATGTATTCAATCATATAAAAGTACATTTGTTTTGGGATAGCAAAAATAAATTATACAGCTAAACAGTATGTTTACTTTGCTATGTTTGAATATTTATTTGTCATTACATCCAGATTTGTCTCTTGACTCGGATGGATAGGGCGTATGATTGGGGTGCTGAAAGTCCCTTGTTCAAATACCTGTCTCAGCTGTTATTTTCATGGGTCTTAAAATTGACAATCACCTCTGGCTAAGCTTTGGTTACTGCGTTGGGATACTATTTTTCGTGCATAAGAGATCAAACAGTGAGGAGATAACAGGAGCCAGGCAAAAAAAATAATATAATATATATTTTCACGAACTTGATTACTTTCGTAGATTATAAAGTACCCCTACGAAAAATAAAGTACAGTACTCCATACTAAAGTACGCGTGGTAACCCTAGCAGCGATGCCCAACAACGAAGTGTATATGTTAAAGGAGACTGAAGACGGAGTAAGAAACCGTCTGTCACAGGGACGAACTAGGGACCAGTGTGTAAGCGAGGGGCGCGAGCCATCACTCGTCGGAGTGTCGGTTCGGTGACTGTGCGGTTAATGTGACACGACCTTAATGCGGCCTATTCACGGTCCAACTTATAGGACATACGTGTAGAATTACGTAGGATTCGCTCACCCATTCACGCTATTCTAGATGTTCCAAGCAATTCCACTCGGTACTATCTCGCGGCACACCATGTGTCCTTATCGCACACTCGTAGGATGTTTCCTCCAATATCTAGAGCTTGTTGGACAGCAAGGACCCTTTTTGGTTTCCTGGGAGTCAAACAACATCCAACACCTCCAACACGTATTCCTGTAACCGCTTTCACGGACCATCAAGAATTCTTTTGTCGAAAATCGGATGTCGTGGGTCCTACGAGTTGTACTGTGAATGAGCGTGGGAAAGTGGGTGGCAAACACGGAACTGAGCGTGGCGGGTAGGCGGTAACGGCCTGGTCTCGCAATCGGGAGGAAGCCGGTTCGATTTTCGCCCGGAAATCCAGATTTGGGTTTTCCATGGCTTCCCCAAATCACTCCAGGCAAATGCTTCCTTTAAAAGACCATGGCCTAATTACTTCCCGTTCCTAGCCCCGATCTTTTCACGCCTCTAATGACCTCGACGTCGATGAGACGTATAGTTATATATATATAAAGGCGAGCGCGGAGACGCGTGGAAACGCGCGGTGGCGTGTCCTTGTGCTTGACGCTTGAATTAGTCTAGCCACGCACTCCGCAAAGTTCATATGAAAAAGTCTGGTTTTTAGACGCGTGCGTAATTATGTAAATAATTAAATTCTCTTGTGAAATCATCCCACAATTTTATTGTTGAAAGATGAGGCAAAATTACATCAATATGGCAGTATTATATGGAAATAGAATTTACTTATGAAAAGAAAAAGATTGATTTTTAAATTTATTTTTGATAAAATAATAAAATTTAAATAATAATAAATTTATTTTTCCACATCCGCATCTGCGGATGTTAAACACTGAATATCCGCATTCGCATCCGCAAAGATGACAACCGCAACAACCCTAATCCAAACACACATCCAAACTTTCTCATTTATATAGATATATATAGATGTAGATGAACGTGTTCTGGAAATGTTGAGTGAGGAAAGAAGTTTGTAGAAGAGACTTACAGAAACAAGATGGTAGGTCGCGTTTTAAGACGTGACATTGGTTAATTTGTTAGGGGATGGAACAGCCGAAGGTAAGAGTTCGACATCTACATTTATATTCTGCAATTCACAAATATTGTGGGTGGCTGAGATTGCTAAGCACCAATCCTAATTCTGTGCATTCCAATCCCAAACAGAACGGGGAAAGAAAGAATACATAAAAGCATGAGTACGGCATCTTATTTCTCTAATCTAATCCCTTCTGTCATTACGACCAGAAGCGGCGCAAGGCGTGGGCGACGTGGGCGACCGCCTACGGCCCTCGCGCCCCGAGGGGCCTCGCGGCCCGAAAGTTTAAGCAACTTAACCAGTAAACAGATTAGCGCCATTAAAAGCCGTGACTACGACTAAATATTTTACTCATCATAATGTGATCAATCCTACAAGTTAGCAACTAATATGGCAATATCAATAGCTTAGCAATATTTGCTGGTGTTACAATGACTCTGCCGGGGAATCTTTGGCCACCGGGTTTATTTCATTCAGTTTGCTTCTCGTCTTCGTTCATGTTTCTTCTGTTCTAACGAGATATCCCGTGCTCGGTCCACTACATGCGACTGGACACAAAATGTCCAGTTTATTAACAAATTTTAAAAATTGCGGCTTAATGGCTTCTCAGATGTGCAGGCAGTATAGAATATCACCGCGTCTCACTCCTTACCATCTGCATAACTCAACTTTTCTGTGTTCTAAAGCTTACGATAGTTTTAGTCACAAACCCGATTATCGTGAAGCGATTGGTTTATTATTTCAGTTACCAACGTCGACGGAACGTCCTGCCTGTTTTGTTCCCGGAGAGTTAAAGAATAAAAAGTATTATTAATTTGTACGTTGCAAATACACAATGAGTGAATTATCAAAGAAAATATAGAAACTTTACTGTCTCTTCAGAGACGAGTGGTCGTAAAATTCCGGGGTGTAATATAACTCTCAAAGCATAAAAAATATTTCCAGAAAATAATAAAAATGAGTGATAAGATGACTAGAGGAATCGCCATTGTAGTATGTGGACCATCGCAATTAATTTACAATACTAATATAAAAAAAAGACTTGGCTGCATAAGGGAAACGATTGCATCGCATCTTGCAAAATTACTTCTACTTTGGTCTGTGAAATTTGATGTCATAAAGGCAATGAAACACGGTTTCTTCCGCAGAGGTTTTTGTTATTTTTGGGTTATAGTTCATCATAATAATTAAGTATAAAAAATTGCCCTGTAAATTTTACTTTTTATAAAGTACATTCGCCCCTCCCCCGCGATGAAATGTACGGTCGTGAATATCTGAAAAGTTGGCATTATTGTCAGGGCCGGCGTTAGGGAGGGTAAGCGGGGTCAAATGTACCTGGGCCCCGCCGTCTGATGGGGGTCCATTCACAGGCTGTAGGGGCCCCAGGCCAGAAGCCAACAATCCGCCCATTGTCTGCCCGCCTGTTTGTAGAGCTTAAAAAAAAAGAAAAAATGTCGCACATTTTACCCCGGGCCCGAAATTCCTAGCGCCGGCCCTGATTATTGTTTCCGGACATGGAAATCTGAGAAGTTAGCAAACCTATTCTCAACTGCTAGAAAGACAATGCGAGTGCCGCACTGTCATGCAGTCGTTTGTTGTATGTATTTTATTTTGTGTTTCCGATAGATTCGGAATGTGAAAATCAGTGACGTTCATTGTTCGGAAACGTTAAGTATTAAATAATTAGGAAGTGATTAATGATGAATCCAATACGTTCAACAGTATAAGTAAAGAAATGTTTTATGTACAGAACTATCAGAAGTCTGATTTGTGAAGACAAACAACAGTGTACCTGCTCATTAAAAGCATATGTTATTCTCAATAAAATAATAAGGTAAGAAATAATTATATATATATATATATATATTAATGTGTTATATTTAATCCACCTAGTAAAGTGAAAGTGTTAGAGTTCTCAGTTAAATCAATATTTATGAAATTTAGTAGAGAGGTTTAATGGTATAGAAGTCGTACATTAGCTAAATCGGTCCCGGTGGTTGTTGAGATTTATCGAATCTAAAGGTGCCTCCACACCTACTGGAGATTCATACACTTCTCTGAATGTACCTATATCGAACCTCCAAACAATCAATATCCAAAATTGTAAAAGAAGTTTGTGATGCTATCACATCAGTTCTTCCAAGCAAATACAGGCAAATTCATTGCAATTATTAACAACAACTTCAAACTCATGAACAATTTTGTAATTGAAATTATATTTTCTCTTAAAAAAATCAACTAAATTAATTAAATATTCACTTGTCCACTCAAACACTTTTGCAGCAGTAGATATGCATAACAATCGAGGATCAATAGCAACAAGGAACAAGCCGTCTACACCAAACGAACAACAATTTCAAACTCGACAGTGTTTCCTTTATTTTCTTTAATCTCCACCGCTTCTGGAAGCAATTAACTTCAAGGGACTTTAGTTTCTGTTGACAGAGACAGTGGAAAACTTCGATAAATATTGGGCAACATGATGGAACAGTTGCATTAACAAGCAACATCAACATGATGTTCCTCTGTATTCTATTTAATGTGTACGTGTCTTAAGAGTCAAAAACATCAGTTGAAAATCGAGCTTAGCGCCCTCTGCCACCCACAATATTTGTGAATAGCAGAGTATATATGTAGATGTAGAATGTTGTCTTATGGAGTATGGATTTTGTCGTACATTTCAGAACAATTTCCTGTATAACATTAGGTTTTTTTAGTTATAAGCCAAAATGTGAAAACAGAAAGTAAGCCACGAGAACTTTGTTCAGGGCGAACTAACCCAGTGTCGGTGTATTCCTCTCGAAGGAACGAACTCCGGAGATTTGGACAAATGAAAGGGAAGGGGGGAGGTTGAAATAAATGTTACTAACATGTTTAAATTTTATTTTGAAATTTAGAAGCATCTAATATTTCTTGTGTTTTTAGCACATAATCATAAAAGGTATTACATAAATATCAAAATTGAGTTGTATTTGTAACTCTGCTTTTACCCAAGATATTTTCATTCAGTTTCTTTCCTTCCTCCACACTTGTTCCATCCTGCAGAGTATGCGTTCGCAAGAAGCGTTAGAAACAGGAATGGAAAGAAAAAAAAAAGTGACAAACTTCTTCAGTTCTGGACAGCTCTGTCTGTGATTCGATTTCGCAAAGAAGTCTATCCAGCGTAAGTCAAGTCGATTCTCTTCAGTGAGAAATGGTTGAATTTCACGGAGAAATTCAACTTCATCGTTCAGTTCATCAGTATCTAACCAATTTCTAAATGATCTTGCAGTGTGCTAATTCCATCCCATGTAATCAGTTTTTTCAGTGATAAATTTCATTACTTGGTAACCTGGGTCTTCAAAAGTTTTATTAATTTTGTAAATGATTAACACATCATGTGAAATTTATTAACACCAATTATTTTTCTAAATAACTCCTTCTGAAAACAAGTGAATTTTATTTTATTCCCCAGACGCGTTCCACCCTTGCGGTGTAAGGAATCATCAGCATCAGTTTAATTTTTTTTTTTTTTTGAACCATCAAACTGCTTTAGTAAATCCGTAGCAGATTTTTCATAAAATTGGTCGTTCTATGTTTTGTTGCTTGAGTTACAAAACAATCATTTTATTATGAATTACAGTGTTAGTTACTCTGTTGGCTTCCGGTGATTTAATGGCGTTCTGAAACACAGGCCTACAATATATTTTGCCCCCGCCTCACATAACCCAACGTAGCTTTCCAGAGCCAACGCCCCCAGACCGAGCTACGTGGTTTATGGACGGTCCCTAACCGTTGGTATGAACTTAACAAAGCACAAGGTCAGACGCTTCAGAAGACAGGATTGTGTTTATCAGAACCTGTTTCTTCGTATGGATACCTGTACTAGATTTCACACAGATTTGTGGATTCTTATTTTTTTTTTTTTTTTTAGTACAGAAGATTGTAAGAAGGACATCTGACAAAGCCATAAAAAGTGATTGTATTTTTATAAATAAAAATTTAAGTTTTTTTTTTTTAAATACTTTATAAACCCTGTCATCTTGCACCTCCAGAGGGCCTCGCAAACTTATCTCGCCCACATAAAATTTTGGTCTCGCCCCGCCACTGATTACGACGTAAATAGGTTGGCTGAAGAAGTATTTGATTGCACTCGTAAATTAAAGAATTTCGCATATTCTCCAATAAATTCAAACGAAAACGACGTCGTTTGTCTGCCAAACAATCCCAGCCTAATCTATGTATCAATCTTGTGACACTTTCGTAACGACTGTAACTAGAATTTAAAGCTAAACTTTGCAGAGGGCAAAAACGTTGAAAGAATTTAAAGTTGAATATGTAGAGGGCAAATGTAGATTTGGGGAGAAGATGGGTGTGTAGGGAAATCGCCACAGGAGCTTGCGCTCCATTACAATTGTAATTAAATTAAATTTAGATTTCATGCTGCATTTCTTTTTCCTGATTTGTACAACAAGGTGGTATCCAGGATCAGAACTAGAGTGGGGCAAGATTTGAACTAGGGGGTGGGGGCAATTCATATTAGTTTCGAGGAAGTGGAGTGGGTGACTGAAACATGACGATTTCTTATAAAATGAAGCTCAAACCTTTTGAGGAAACTATTTTTATTATTGATTAATTTAGTAATCCAACCACTTAATCTAAGGACGTAGTGTGTTGTTAATTAAGATCGTAACTCAGTTATAGTTTTTTATGTAAACATTAATCATCTCGGATTCTCAGAACATTTCTCAATAACTATGTCTGTCAATATTTCACGGTGTTCTTTCCCGAAATTTCGTTGCACACTCATCAGGCATAATCCATTCAATCTTTCCTATCCCAACGTGCTTCTGAGCCAGATCTTCACTCGCGAAGCGTACTAAAGGCAACTTAATTTCTCTTCTGGTGGGGAGGGAGGGTCTGCTGCCCCTCCCTCCCCCTCACTGGATACGCCCACGGTGTATATAGGTCCGAAGTTACGGCACTAGGTGGATGGTGCATAGCTTTGTCATAATTACAATTGTATTGCGTCTCGTGAAAAATACTTACTTGATCTCAAGATTTGATAGGCTGAAGGTCTTATTGTTTTTTAGTTGAGTCAGAATGCGGCTGAAATCAATACAAAGCAGCGCTAATGACGGTGTAAAATATAATATAACACAGTAATCAATTTACCTTTTTATTTCAACATTTAATTAGTTTGATTTCGATTAAATGCTTATAAATTTACCTCAAATATTCAAAAAATTTAATATGAATATTAATGAAATGCTAAAGTAGGTGGGTAGGGAAATTATTACTGGAGCGTTTGTATCATTGCAATTAAAATAAAGGATATATAAACTATGGCGGGTACTTATCTGTGAATTTTTACATTGTTTTGTTTAATTTTGGTGAAAATTATAATCTCATACAGTGAAAATATTGGTAAACTACTTACGCCGGAAACTAATCGCAGTCTTTTACAATATTGTCTTTGGCTTCCTGTGTATCGGTGACTTCCTTCTTTAAAGTGTTCCTACAATCTGTGGTTGTTGTGAATCTTAACACGTTGGTAGTATCTCAATTTTAATTGTATTGTGTTAAAGCATCGCTCAATGTAGATAGCGTTTATGTTCACTTCGGGATTTAAGTTTTTAACACGGATTATATTTCTTTTTTAGGACTGTTAGAATTGCGCCAGGATGTCCGACGTGGAAACGTAAGTAAACCGATTGGTTATGTTCGTTTTTTGTTGTCTGTGCATTAAAATTTGTTTCGTATTGTTATTTTCGGATTTATTTTTATAGTGAGGATGTGCCTTCCGCAGCCCCAGTTGCTGGTGGAATGGATATAAACACCGCGCTTCAGGAGGTTCTCAAAATGGCACTGACGAGTGGAAGCTTGGCCCATGGTCTTCATGAAGCCGCTAAGGCTTTAGACAAGTAAGTTATCGTTCTGTATTTAACACAAATTTATACTGTAGTGTGTAGCGGGTGTGATATGTCAAGGTAACTTGATTCTTATTTCATTGTGTATGTCTGGTTTACATGTTTACTGCAATATCGTAATTTACGGTCGCTTGTATTGATCTCGGATCCTCCGTAATGAGAACCATAGTAAAAGGAAAATTATGGATGGAAGAATGTGAAATAAGTAAAAACGAAATCCATGTAAAGACAAATGGTATGGGGGGTTTCGCTCAATTAGTGGGTTTGCGCGACTTTCTTCACCTGAGGTACTAAACTGTTGGAATTTGGATTGACTGTTTTGATGTTATGTCCTCATTACTGTAACTACTTGCGTTAGGTACAAGAATAATAATTAAAAAAAACGGTTTAATCCTAGCCTGCGATACCGCCTGCCATACCGCCACTGACTAGCGTTGACGTGACGTCATAGTGACGTTGTTGTGACGTATTCGCTGTCGAGTTGCCAACATAATCATGTTACTAACGGGACTGCAGGGAAAGTAGGGGTTTTTCGGGCGGGGAGAAATCATAGCAACAAAATTTTTTCGTATGGTATTAAAATTCTATATAGTGGAATCGCCTTCTAGGATTAAACCCACCCACTAAATTCTATATCGCGATACCGGTTGCGGGGAGAAATCACAGCAACAAAAATTTTTCTTATCGTATTAAAATTCTATATAGTGGAATCGCCTTCTAGGATTAAACCCACCCACTAAATTCTCTATCGCGATACCGGTTGCGGTAAGTTTTATTTAATTGCTTCTATCCATTTTCCATAATGTATTATGTGTTGAAGATCTACTGTTCAAACAGTCCCGCGAATAACATCAGTTTCGTATGTTATACGAAACGGCTCATTTTTTCCCGGTGATATAGAATTCACTGCAACTGGTATCGCGATTTAGAATTTAGTGGGTGGATTTAATCCTAGACGGCGATTCCGCTATAAAGAGTTTTCAAACTATACGAAAAAAATTATCTTTTAGTTGCTTTAATTTCTCATATCGCGATATAAAAGGTTTCGCGATATAGAATTTAGTGGGTGGGTTTAATCCTAGACGGCGATTCCGAACCATAGGAAAAAAATTATCTTTTCGTTGCTTTGATTTCTCCCATCGCGATATAAAAGGTATCGCGATATAGAATTTAGTGGGTGGGTTTAATCCTAGATGGCGATTCCACTGTATAGAATTTTAATACGATAAGAAAAAATTTTGTTGCTGTGATTTCTCCCCGCAACCGGTATCGCGATATAGGATTTAGTGGGTGGGTTTAATCCTAGAAGGCGATTCCACTATATAGAATTTTAATACCATACGAAAAAATTTTGTTGCTATGATTTCTCCCCGCCCGAAAACCCCTACTTTCCCTGCAGTCCCGTTAGTAACATGATTATGTTGGTAACTCGACAGCGAATACGTCACAACAACGTCACTATGACGTCACGTCAACGCCAGTCAGTGGCGGTATCGCAGGCTAGGATTTACCCAAAAAAACTTCTGCTCGGGCATTACTTAGAGCTATAGATGGGAGGTGGCCAGCTTCTGTTGTATGTGTCATTGTAATGATTGTAGGGTGAAGGACTAAACGCGAAAGTTGGTTAATTACAATCCAAATTTTTAGTTAAATTTCAGGTTACACACCAGTGGCAGTTTTTCGGTTGGTGGAGGTGGATGCTTAATAGTTTTTCGGGTAATATCTAGATCGCGATACCACTGCAACCATTTACCGCCTCACGATGTAAACACTTCCGAATGGAGAGACTATGAAGTCACTACGGTGCTGAATGTGATGTATACGTTCCGCTCGCAGCTTTTAATGTCTCTAACGGGACCTTCCACGGAAAGTAGTCCATCACTAATACGTCTCATATCGAGAAATAGTTAATTTTGCACCAGTAATACAGGAATAAATTCATTTGTGATGAGGTTCTGATGCAGCGTGGACCACACTGAAACATAACTATTGAATACCGTATTGTGGATACCTAACTTCTGTCGTATCTATGTCTGTTACTTTCGTTTACATAGTAATGCAGCCTGGACTATAGTGAAACGTAACCGTCACACACGATATTGCTGATACCCAATTTCCAAATCGCATCTATGTCTGTTAGTATGGTCCAGGCGGGTATTATCTAACAGGCAATACCGCTCGCTTCGCACTGTTAACGTGTCGTCATAGTGACGTCACGTTCACGAACAGTAATTTTTGTGACTATTCGGCCGCTGGTAAGCGGTCGCAGAGGTTCTATAACACATCAAACACTGAAAATCTGGTTGTGTTATCGGACATCTGCATCTGATCCACCTTCAGGATATCAGTTTATGTTGATATTGTACAGCTTTAAAATTATTGTGACCTCGCTACGCTCGGTCACAATAGACACAAAGATTGACTGTACGTGAACGTGACGTCACTATGAGGACACGTTAACAGCGCGAAGCGAGCGGTATTGCCTGTTAGATAAAACCCGTCCAGGCTGCGTAACAACCTAAATGCAAATGGTTATTGATGAAATCTTTTTTTTAATAAATATTTTATTTCGTATGAATGATTATAATAGCAATTTCAGCCACGCGATGAAATATAGAAGAATGGAATCAAATACAAATCAATGGAATTGTGACTAATTATTACAGCAACGTTACTAATGACATTACTGGATGTTACTAATGACTCATATTAGTACGGAATGCTGCTGATATTTTAATAATATTATTAACGGCGGAAGTAATAATTTTCTTTAACATTTTCAATCTGTAATTTTTTATTATTATTGTTACTGTTGGTTGCGTTAGGTTCTATGGCCTCACGAGTATTCACAAATCGACTGAAGGCTAAACACGTCACATGTAGTGACGTCATACTCTCTCCATCCGGAAGTGTTTACAACGCGAGGTGGTAAGTGGTTGCAGCGGTATCGCAATCTAGATATTACCCAGTTTTCCATTGTGATGTAGTTTCTGCTTGTGACTGTTGACTTCCACAGTTGTCAGTGTTAGTTTGTCCAGATGGAACAGCGTCAGTTATTTGAAACGTGAGGTTTTCGCTATCATTCTGTGGGTTTCATCAGAAAAGTACCCTGGAGTTCTGTGGAAGGGTCACAAGGGTTCCATGTTCCATCCAAAAATTAAATAAAATGTTTCTTAAAAAGTCATAACCGCCCTGTTAGAAGGCTATCGTGGTTCTGCTTTCGCTTGTGATGGCTTAGCGATGCGAGACTGGTTTTTACGCTTGTAAAAATGGGGATCCGCCAAAAAATGTATGATCATTTAGGGTTTTGTGGCCAAAGAAGGAACTGCACCACATTCAGTACCTGCCAGAAACTGGTACTAACCTGTTGACATTTACATCAGTCGCTTCGTCAACATGTCTTCACGTTTTGCGATCATACGTTGCGGAAAAGTTGGCGGAATTTAATTAAAAATGCCAAAATATGACATGACGAACAGCCGTTACATGCCGCCAACGTTGAAAAAATCAGTGACAGTCTGTTAAAATTTTGATTTAATCCTTTGTTGTAATGTTTTCATGCCTTTTCAGCTCTACTCCTTTGTAAAAAGTCGCACAAAATTGGCAAACGCGCAATATTTATCCTAGTTGTAATACGGTGATGAACGCGCTATCTTATGTAGCAACGAGCAACCAGAGATAATCGATTGCTTCCATTGTAAACAAATACGCCTTTGTGTTTGCATAGCCAAAATTTCGTAATTTTTTATCACTTGGTCCAGGCCGTATTTCAACCTAACCACAATTTCTATGACAAAACTAAACTGTTTAGGTTGAAATGATCTCAGTACCTATAATTTTTATGTTATTTTAGCAGCGCTGAAAGCATTTAGCAGTTGCTCAACCCCTCATATTTCGGCATTTTTAATTAAATTCCTGGACGCAACGTATGATCGCAAAACATGAAGAGGACATGTTGACGAAGCGACTGATGTAAATTTCAACAAGTTAGTACCAGTTTCTGGCAGGTACCGAAAGTGGTGCAGTTCCCGCTAAAGAGAAATTGGGAACCGCTGCCCTTGAGACGGGCAGTGAAAGAAGGATACAACCTGGAAAACAATACAAATTAATAAAGCGTAACCATAGTGTACAATATTGCCAACTTTTCCACACTTTCATGTCCTAGCTGTTGCTATTACTATGGTCCAGGCTGCATCATTATTATAATGTTCTCTGAAGCATATGCTCTAGTAGCAATTCCCACAGCTGGGCACAAAACAGTTAATCGATTAATCGTTAATTAACGAAGTTAAAAAATTGCGAAAATTTAACTTTTATGTTAACCTAAAAAATCATTAACGGTCTTAACTTATGTTAAATTGGACTTCCGTTAACTTTAGTCCGTTACATAGGTTGTTGACGTCTTTTTGTTTGTTTGAACTGTGCGCCACGCCACCACTCGTATGCAGGGCTGCAAGATTGTATAATTGGATACAAAACTTGTATAATTTGGTTACCTCTTGTATCCTGTTTGTATAACAGATTTCCTTTTATAATTGGATACAAAAATGAGCACTTAAAAGTAAAGTACATTCCAGCACCTTTTTGAAAGTGTTTGCCCTTTGTTTCATTGAGTTGGCAACCATTCCTTCATATCTATTTCCTTTTTGTTATTCAAAATTTATCAATGTATACATTGTTTACTTTTCGTGGACTTTTTTGCTCACAGCACTTTCACTCACGTATGTAATCAATGGATGATCCCTTTGTATAATTGGGTTTCATTCTGTATAATTTCAAAGAGCGATATAATATAAGTTGGCTGTACTGGCAGCGCTGCTCGTATGTTCGGTGTAGTAGTGGGCGCTGCCTGCTAAAATCTTGGCAGTGGCTCGCCGAGCATTTTAGCCGGCGGCGGCGTGACTATTTTATATTGTGAATTCTGCAAACGTAAATAAACCAAAAAGCGTCAGAACCTATTTTATTGACAAATCAACATTATTATCTGTAATGAGGTGTATTTATTATTACAAAATTTATGTTGTTATTATACGTTTAGTAAAAACATCGCGTTCAGTTGGTGTTGAAGCAATAGTGACGGATCGGCAGTGTGTGTCGGAAGAGGTTAATTGAACAAACTGTTCGGCCATCAAATCGGGCATTACTCGGACTAAATTATGTGCCAGTGGATGACCGGCTGCCTGATCGATAGTTAGTATCGCACTGGAGTCTGCAAACAGTGTTGCAGATCAGCAAAAAACTCAACTTTAAGTAACCAGTGCGAAAAATTCAAAGAAATAATACATAAGTTATGAAAAAGGTGATATACAATTTTAATTCGAAACATTTGTGTGTCTTTTTTTAAATGTAGAAGCTAGTTTGGCAGTTTCGGCCGTGTAATGTAAAAGGATGTCGCTGACTAACTTCCGTTCTATTTGTTCACGTAAAAACATGCAGGCCATGATTTAGTGAAACCAGGGGTCGTCTAAAGGGGCCTTTAGGTCACAGGTGGGCCGTGGCACAAAGGTAACCGTAACAGGCATTGGTCGTAGATTTTAGGTTGGCCGCAAATTTCACTTATCACAGTTTTCACATATTCAGGTGTCCCAGTCCAACTTGTTTTCTATAATATTGTTGCTTTTCATTCTGCATTCATGTTTCTTGTTTTTTATATAGTCATGAGTACCTTAATTGTCACTCGTAAGACAATTTGCAAGTGTTATGTTGATCACAGTCTCAACAAAGATATAAACAATTGGATAAAGGAAACAAAGAAACTGCCGCGAGGCACTGAAAATAAGATAGGATAGGGAAAATAAACAGTTACCCGTCACTTACCACAGATGAAGGCAGGAGGGCGAGACACGTAAAAACACAGAAACACACAAAAGGCATGTGAATGTTGTGGAAAAATGTAGATGCCATATGTCTCGCCTCCTACATGAGTAAGACTAAGGTCGAAATATTGTGCAATTCGTGTGTTTCTGTGTTTTTACGTGTCTCGCCCTCCCGCCTTCATCTGTGGTAAGTGACGGGTAACTGTTTATTTTCCCTATCCTATCTTATTTTCAAAGATATAAACAGACAGGAATACCACTTCGTTGTTGTGGCGATAGCGTAACCACAATTTGTTAATTTTTATAAATAAATCCACACTTGCGTCATGGTACATAACACCTTGAGATAGAGAGCAGTTATACTTACCGCACTATAATACTAATACATCAGTACAATTTTTGACTAGTTAACTTTTAACGGATAACTTTAACTTGCGTTAAATTTATAAACATTTAACGCTTTTAACGATTATCGAAGTTAACTTTTTAAGTAGGGGAATAATGATTAACGAAGTTAACGTTTGGATTAACTGTGCCCACTTGTGGCAATTCCCCAAGTCATCTACTTACCCCTTTTTATTAGCAGTATTATTTTTTAATTATCTTATATACTTTGAATGCCAAATTCTACCCTCCATCTACACATCCGATTTACAAATTTTAATTTTAAATTCCTTTGTGTTTTTGGTAAATTATTAATCACTTAGTAATTTATTCCAATTGCTGACACCCATACCCACAAAAGAAAATTTTCCCACTCCCATGTGCATCGTAAATGGAAAAGAATTGTGTTTCAATTACATGATTTGCAGATACCCCGTTTTTGTGTCCTGTGTGTTGCTATTACTCTAATTGTGTGTAGCTGTGTGCTAAAAATAAATATGTAGTTAATTGCGCCATCATTTATTGAAATATAATGTAACAGCTAAGGGCCCTTATTAAAGGCCACACCAGCTTTGATAATGGAATGAGTAGGCCTACAGTATGGAACGGTAGGTGTAAATACAGACCAGATTTATTCTGCAAGATAGCCCAAAATTTGTCCGTCTTAGGCATTTTGCCAATCAATATCCCTTGCAGAGTTCTTCAATTTTCAAACATTAAGATAATATTTATATTCTGGGATTACTGGGGTTCGCGATTCTGCAAAGAATTGGCGTCGCAATACTGCTGTAGTCAAATGCAAGATACTACTAGAAATACTTTTCCGAGTACATTTAACCCTTTGACTGCTGTTGACGTGTATACTCGTCATGCTGCCTTCTGGCCCCGAGTGCTAATGACGAGTTTAGACGCAGCCGCCGGTTTCCCTCTGAGTGCTGTTGACGAGTAAGCCGCACCCGCTGATGACGAATATAGACGCGCCGCTACCTGAGTCGTACAGCGGACTTCACGACCCATTTCTCGATAGCCTTTTGCAGTTCTGGTCGCTAGCTTATCGTCCGAATGTTTGTCTGTAGGGAGCCTAGGCGTTGCTCTACAGTTCACTATTCAACAGAAATTACATCAGTCTTCTTTGTGTCCTGTATTTTATGAAGAAAATGGCAAGACGTCATGGGTGCATTGAGGAAGAAATCGTGGAGTGACACCGAGGATGAACTACTTAATTTTGATGGAAGTGATAGTTTTTCCACAGAATCGGAAGGCTGTAGTCATAAACCATACTCATCAGCAGGGCTGACAATGCAGTCTCATGTTTCAACGAGAGATGTTAGTTGTTCTGAATCTGAAGAATCAGAAAGTGATAGTGAAACGCTTACGAAGAAATTACGTCTTAGTGATAATTCTGACTGGAAAGAAAATGATTTTCGTCCAGTTAGACACGCATTTGATGATAGGCTGTCGGGACATGTGTGTCAAATAGGGAATGTGCCAAATATTCTGTCAGTTTTCATGTTATTTTTTTACAGAAGAACTGATGAAATATATAGCTGATGAAAAGAATCGGTTTTATATTACCACTATGGAGAATATTCCAGAATCAGTGCATTCTTGAATATCAAAATGGAAAGATACTGAATATGATGAAATTTTTGTTTCATAGCTATTTGTCTTCTGATGCATCGCGTGAAAAAAATTGAAAATTAGCTAATATTGGACCAGAAATGTTCTTCTAAATACCGCAATTCTTGGTGAACTTATGTCCAGATACCGCTTTTTGTTACTTTGGTGAGGTTTCGCGAGTTTCCTCCGAACCCCCCCCCCCCCCCCCCTCTTTCAACTCGCGTAGTAATGGACGGACACTTCACAGCTTTGAAATGTTGAAAAATCTGTTGAGTACTTATGTGGAACAAATTTCATCAAAGAAACAAAATTATGTATACTCGGGTAGTTAGAAAGCGCAGCAAACATTCAGTCAACATCGAGATATTTTGGGAATCTACATCTACAAAGATTTTCCGCAAGCCAAATTTCGGTGTGTGGGGGAGGATGCTTGTGCAATTATCATTTTCAGGTGTCTTTTTATATTCGTGAATAGCACGAGGAAAAATCGGATGCCTTTAACTCTCTGTATAAAGTTCGAATATCTCTAATTTAACAGTAGTGGTCTGAACGCGGTATGTAAGTGTGGAAGCAGAATATTTCTAGCATCTTCTACGAATCTACGCTCTTTAAAATTCAACAAAAACACTCTGATACAGTAAGGAACATATAGAAAATTGCAGTTGTTATAAACGGGTATGCAGGAAAGAACAGTAAACTATTAAGGTAAATTTAAGAATCAGGATGCTTTCGACATAAGCTGCGAAAATCTAGTAAAAACTAAAAGCAAGATATAGTTATTAGTGACGAATAATAGGGTTACTGATTGTTTTATTCTGCAGTAATTTATTTGCAGAGAAACTGTGTAGTGAGAGTATTTATTGTGTATCAGCCGTGAGAGGTAACGCCAGAAACATTCAGCACTGGGCGGGTGGGACAGCGCGGGCCGCTTCGTCCCCAGGAATAATCACTTAGCACAGGTAGCCGGCCTCAGCGCGGCAGGTAGACGATCCGCCGTCAGCAGTCAAAGGGTTAATGGTGTCATGCTGGTCCAGGCTGTAGTAGAACAAGATTACTGCTTGAAAATAATACATCATTAATGAATGATGTAGTAGCGGAATCGTGGTCTCCAGTAGACCCTATATTTTGATAATACATTTTAATCCTTTAGGTTGCACTGTTCTTACAAAACGTTATGGGACAAATGGTTGAGGAATGTCCTGTTTCTATCATCATTCAACTGGTTTGAAGCAATCCTACATCTCTTCCTATCTTGTGCTACCCTCTTCTCTACTTGCCCATTACGACCTAAGTCCTCAATTATCTGCTTCATATATTCTAATATGACTTTTTCTTGCATTTGACTTTTCCCTCCGCTAACAAATTAACCAATCCCGCTTGTTTAAAAATGTGACACACCATCCTGTCTCTCTTTTCTGTAAGGCTGCTGAACAAGGTTATTTTTCTCACCCATCATTTCCATAATTTGTTCATTTCATACTTTATCTGTCTACTTAATTTTCAATATACTTCTATAACACCACATTTTAAATGCTTAAATTTTCGTCTTTTTCTGGTACTGTAGGCCTATCACTAAAGTCGCAATAAATTTTTGATAGAAAAATAGTTTCCATTGAGAAAAGAGTATTTTTGGTGTAAACAGCACATTTTTAAGTTTTCAGCAGATTTTTGGCCCCTGTTCTGATAATGTTATTGATAGAAAAAGTTTGTGTTGGTCACAATCTACAATTAAACCCTACAACCTTGTCTAAAATCCTTTTTAACTGATGCATGTCTCATTATTATCTACTTTTATTGTAGCCACTTCATTCTTATATTGATTGTATTCTTCAGTGTCAATATTTTAGACCTAGCGTTAAAATTTGTAACATCTTGTCCTACCTAACATTATCAATAAAACAGTTATAAACCAACAAATATAGAGGTATCAGTTTTTCTTGATACACCTAGAAGTATTAACCTTAAAGCCAGAATTACTTCTCTTGTACTGCGGTTTTTCCTTAACCTGAACTGATCATCTACTACATCTGCTACTGTCGTTTTTATTCTTCTTTTTATTATCCTGGTTAGTAATTTTGAAACATGTTCTGTTAGAATTAGATTTCTCACATTTGTCGGCTTGTGCTTTCTTCAAAAGTGTGAATATGATACTCGTATTCAAATCGGTTTGTTTTATAAGTGTTTGATATCAGTTTGAAGAATCTTTATATTTCTTCCAGCCATTTCAGAAGGGATGTGGCAGCACTTTCTCCACCTACCCAGAAATGGTACTAACCATTTTAAATTTGGATTAACTGCTTTGTTGTAGTGTCCTTTTCACAGTTTGCACTCTACAGTTTGAAAAAGTTACAACAAAATATACTAAATATGCAGAAATACTAGATGCTGCGTAAATGCAAAATGCTATCAGCATCGGCGAAAATGACAGAAATTATTGGTATAGGGATCATATCAACCTGTTGTATTTGCAAGGATTTGTCATGTTGTATTTAATAATATGCTTGTTTTCCTTTTATAATGTTCTTACATCTTGTTGTCTGTCTAATCGGACTTCGTATTTTTCTTATAAGTCAGTCGCCAGGGACGCATGTCCCGCTTTTAACCTGTTCAAATCTTTAAACTTTCTATGACTTGTTGCAATTTATTAAAACATTATCCGATACTTGAAGATCCGAAGATACAAAGGTCCTTAGCGTGCAGTACTTTTACAACTCGAAGTGCACCCTTTTTTTTCTTGCCCGATCTTATTATTCTCTCATTACTCTCGCATTACTGTAGCTACCGATTTCCCCCAGAATAACTATTGCTCTTTTATATCTTCTCCAAGGAAACTGTTATGCCACAACCCTCTCCAAGTTTACCATATGTTTGTAAAAAAAATACTATGATAAACTTTTTTTTACTGAGGGCTTGTGTAAGGACCTTTGTTTCTTCACCTTGATAATATATAATTACAAAAAATATATATAATTTTTTCCAAGTAACATCAATGTTGCAAAACAAATGGAACACCACTTTTCTGTCCCGTCACCAGTCCACCCTTGTCACACTGACACCACTCCATGTCAACAAAAAGTCTGTAACAATCAACATTTTTGTTGTATCATTTATCTGATCAGCTAAATCAAAGCTTATGAAAACAAATATGGTGCAACCAACATTCCTATTATCAGAAACAACTCCAAAATGTTCGAAATGCGAAATATGATAACCTCCTGATTCGTCAGAGTGCATAGCCAAAAAATATTTACAATGGTCAACTTTGTCATTATGTATGGTAATTACTTTCTTGACCTTTACATATATTTCCTTTTTTTTAAATATATACATTAATAATAAATAAGACTGATTCTTTAAATGTAAAAGCCATATAACCATCTACACATGAGTTCCTGAATGAATGACTCATTCACAGGAAAGAAGGCACCTTGACCTTCATAAGCTTGAGGCAATATACAGCCATATTTTACAAATTTACATCACTTCTGTGTTCTCTGCTTCAAAACACACAACAGTTCTTCATAGCAGCAGTAAACCTAAAACATGTCCATTTAAGTTTCTTAAAGCATCAAGCTGAGGGTCATCCCAGAATCAATTTAAATATTTTTGTTGCTGTATTGAAAAACACCAATGGAACTCTCATAACTATCCTCACAGATCTAATAAGATTTAATATCTGTGATTTTACAGTTGGCTGTTCTCCAAATCCTCATTAGTAGTCTCCATGAAGGTGAGTCTTTAATATGTAATAATCCCCTTCATGGTAAATCTGTACTATTCTAAACAAATGATAATTTTCATTAGTATACCTACTGTATTTGGTATCTTTCACATCAAAGAACTAGTAGTCTGTTCCTCGGAGCTAACTAAATCTTTTCCATTATTTTCAATTATTCCATTATTATTAATTTTTATTTCAATCCCAAAACTCTCATATCCATTGTTTTCCATCGTTTAATAAAATCGTACTTGCTTCATTGCCTTGTTTTCTATGATCCATATTTTCTACATTAATTATTTCTTCTGTTTTGCCCGAAACTGCATCACTTCTTATTTCCTTTTTATTATTACTTAATTTCCCTTTGTCAGGATAATTCTTTACTTCTTTCATTTCTGAATATTCTATTTGCTAAAACTGTATATAAAAACTGTAACACAGATTCGTCGCTGATGATGCCTCGATGAGAGGTGAAATGCGTACAACGCAACAATAAATAAATTTAACAGTTGCATTGGCATTATCATTCAACTGGTAATCAACTGGTAATATTCTATTTGCATATTAGCTAACATTTCCTCCATGTCTCTTTTATCCTCATCACTTTTGTTTTTTCCCCATTTTTCTTGTCACCAATAATATCTTCCTCTTCTTTTGTCCTTGTAATATCATTTTCAAAATTATTGGTCTCCAAAGCCTGGTTTGCTACCCTTCTACCTTTCAACTTAAATTTCTTCTTCAAGTAATTACTCTCTTTATCAGATTATGGCTTCTTGAGGAATTCTTTCCTTTCTTCTTTACTTTTTTCTTCAGGATGTAGGTTTGTGGAAAGACTATTCTGTTCTGCTTCATATACTTGAAGTCTAATAATAGCTCTTGCCCTATACAAAATAGTTTTTATTCACATAGTTCCCTTTTTTCACTAGTCAGCATTTCTTGTGACCAGAAGTGACTTAGACAATTAGTTTTCAGATCTTCTTATGTGCTACGTTTTTGAATTTGTTGTTTTCCCCAAGCTTGGGTTCTGTTCTGGAGATGCTAAGAGATACTGTATAATTAATTTTGTCTTTATGAACCACTAAAGGTCCTACAGGTTTCAAAACTCTTTGATTGTAATGTGTGCTTGGTTGCATCGACCTCGGTTCCATTTTCTTTAAGTTTTACTGCTGTTACCTCCAAGTGTGACTCCAGACATGTAGTGGTTAGGATTTTCCTTTCCATATGCTTACAGGTTTCGCTGTACTGTGTATTAAATGTATTAAGGTCTTCTGTGATATTTTCCACTTGATCTCCCATTACAGTGTAGCTCTGTTTTCTTTTACGGAGTTCATTCTCTGAAATTATTATATTGTCTGTTAGATTATTGATAGATAAGTAGGTGTTGCCAGTGTGTGCTGGGATATTATCTACTTCTTTTGTTAATTTCTGCATGTTCTTTTCACAAATAATTTTGCTAGATTCTACTTCCTTTTTAATGTTGTCCATTTGAGTACTAACATTCTGAAACTGCCAACTGAACTGATAAGCTCTCATGAGATTTTGTAAGCTTTTCAGACAACTCAAATTTAAACTCTGATTGTGATTGTCTAAATAGTTCAAACAAAAACTTTTAGTTTGGATTGTGTTTGTATGTTTTGTTCAGACAACTGTGATTGTGTTTGTCTATTTTGTTCAGACAACTGTGAAACAAACTGAAAATAACCTGTTTAAAGTCTGAAATAGTATCTGTAAATAGCTCAGTTTTCGTTAAAGATTCTGGTTCATTGTTAGTACTTGGTACCTTTGTGTCAGTATTAGTAATTTTCAGGGAACCCATAGAAATCCTCTGACACTTCGTTAATGTTTGTAGTTCTACTATTGGAAGGATTCGATGGTCCCAGTTCTCCAGAATCATTAGGTTCCTGCATGATAAATGTTTAAAAGAAGTTGCAGAAATATCTTAAATCCGCAGTAGGGAAGGAAAGTTGAAAAAAGGTAGTAAAACAGGCTGTTGAGTCCAATAGTTTTGTAAATGATATTACAAGGACAAAAGAAGATTTTATTGGTGACAAGAAAAGTGGGGAAAACAGAACTGATGAGGATTAGAGACATGGAGGAAATGTTAGCTAATCTGCAAATAGAATATTCAGAAATGAAAGAAGAAAAGAATTATTCTGACAAAGTGAAATTGAGTAAAAATAAAAAGGAAATAAGAAGTAATGAAGTTGCTGGCAAAACAGAAGAGAATATTAATGTAGTTTTGTTTTGTCATAAGGGTTGTGGTTATGTTGAAATGCAGCCTGGACCAAGAGAAAAAATTTACATAAATTTTGTTCTGCGGCATTCATCTCGGAAATGATGTATTTGTTTACAACTGAAGCAAATGATTGTCTGATTGCTTGTATCAATATAAGATGGCAAGCTTTGTTGCACCACACCTTGGACAAATATTTTCTGTCTGTTAATTTCATACGATTTTTTACAATGTAAGGAAGCAATAAAACATAACAAAGGATTTAATCAACATTTCAAGAGATTGTCATTGATTTTGCAGTGCCAACAGCATCTGATAGCTGTGTCATTCTCATATTTCGGCATTTTTAACTTAATATGTGGCAGCTTTTCAGAAAAAGGACTGCAGAAAACACCAAGAGAACATTATAATGAAGCAGTTAATCCATATTTCAACATGTTAGTACTAGTTTCGGGGAGGCAGAGAAAGTGGTACTGTGCCCTTCCAAAGTTCTGCAGGAATCTCATTATTTCCAATAATTCAAAGAACCGTTAAATTCTTTTCCTATACAGGATCTCCTGAGTCATAAATGTGGACACCACATTTGCCTTCTTTTTCCGGGACACTGTTGTTCAAATCATCCCTATTACAATTTCAGCAGCTTTAATGTTTATACGTTTTTATTTCTCCAAAATTTTGTTTGGTCCTCCTTTAGGCCACATCTACTTTAACTATGACCATTTCCTTTACTGTCCCTTAACACTTTTCTTGCAGCCACTTTTCTTTTCCTTTGATTTCTAAAATGTCTGTACCATTCTTGCCCTGCTTCAAACTGAGCCTTCTCTGATCCTTACACTTCAAAGTTTCTCGTGTGATCCTTTTCCGTTTTGGGAATAATTTTTTCTAAAGCTTTATTTCTTTACCAGTTATGATTATTTCTATTTGACGTGTTCCATTCTTCCTTAGCTGAAATCCTTTGTTTTATCTTAGACCTACATCTACCATCTCTGCCAGTTTTTCTCTTATGTCAGATTGGTTCAATGTGTTCACCTTGTAGTGTACCCTGTACATATATTAATCACACTACACCTTGCACCATTTATTGGTGAGAGCTGTAAATGTCCGCTTCAAACTTGCATTCGTGATAAGAGCTGGGCGCCAGGAATTACTTCCACATGAAATTAATAAATATTTTCCCTGCAATAATTATTTTGATGATAACAATGCAAGTAGCTAATTATCCATTAAGCATTGGAAATGGGAGATTTCAAATAATGAAAACGGCAATCTACCATTAATTACATTATATTTATTATGTGCAAAGAAAATTACTTTAGGCACAAAATTGTAATGATAATGAAATTGGAACCAAAGCAAAACAACAAAATATGAAATTAAATACAAGTTGGACACGAAGCAGAGGGATAGCAGACCATTTACAATAATAATTTAGCTCAGTTCAGAGAGTGAGAATCTCTTTATCTCGATGAAGGCCGTTACTGGGCTTTGTAACACAGTTTTTTGGGTCTCGACAGTTTCAAGCAAAGATTTGCGGTAGCAGGTACTTGAAATATTACCGAGGATGTATTCCTTGGCGACGAAGGACGCTTGAAGGAGACCACCACAAGAGATCTTCACAACAACCGGATGGTAGTTACCACCAGGCACGTCACTTAGTAACTCACGTGTGTGTGAGGTCGCACTGATTCACTGATGCACTCTCGGCAACACACAAAGCAGAGCGGCACAAATTTGCATACGCCGCACACTAGTAGTCAGCCCGTCGCTATGGAAGGCTGTCTTAGTCGCCGCGGGTGTCGAACCTACGTCGACCCGCTCAGAAGCACCCTCCTTCACACAAGCAACCGACACGACGATGTCTCGGAGCCAAGTCCTCTCGCCTCCCGCGTTGTATGGAAAGCAGAGAAATGGTATTAGTCCGCGTGAAACCACACAGGGGCTGTGATTGGCTCACACACACACACACCTCTTCGGCACTACTTTTGTCCATCTTTTCACGGAACAAGTTCCTCTCTCTCGCCTAATGGAAAATTTCCGCCGCGACACCTGTCTCTTTAAATCCCATTCAGTAAACATTCCAAGCCGCGCTACCTGAGGTACCGTTAAAGCCCAATGCTGTCCGCCACGAAGCACCTTTGCAGGAATATTTGCTTGCAAAATGAAGCATTCGAAATGCGGAATGCTTCAACCTCCACTTTGTTTTGCCTGTTTTATTTCTGTATTCTCTTGAATTTCAGCATGCACTTCATAACTATCAGATTGTGGTCAGAGTCTTTCAGGTCTGGGGTATGCTTTACAGTCCAGATTTCTGAATCTTGTTTCACCATGATATAATCTAGCTTATACCTACCTATATTCCCTGGGCCTTACCAGGTGTAAGTCTGTAGAGTATGATTCTTAAGTACTGTTTTTGCCACGCTGAGTATATATTTCTCACAGAGTTCTAACAATCTGATTTCTTGTTTATTTCTTTGTCCTATGCCGAAACTTCCTACACTATCCCCCTCCCCTCCCAATTTCCTTTTCCCGCTACCATATTCCAATCACCCATGATTATTAGATTTTCCTCCCCGTTCAATTATCGGATTAATTTTTCAATTTCATCTTATATTTTCTCTATTTCTTCATTTTCCTGTGGTATTGGCATATACACTTTTACTAACATGCTTCATGAAAATAATCCTGTCACTGAACTGTTATATCATCTCATCTATTTTCCTACTATCTTGTTCGTTATTAATCCCACTCCACAGACAGCTTCAGTGTTTCCCAGACCAGAAATCCTGTAGATTCCTTTCACCTAACCTCACTAATCCCCATGACATGCAATTTGTCATTCTGTCTCTCTTTTTAAGTTTTATAATCTACCTACCCTATTCAAACATTCTGACTTAGTAATGTCTGTCCATAATGACGACTCTCCCACCCAGAGATCCGATTACCACGTTATACAGGAAAAAATCCATAATTTATTATACAATTCGAGAGGATTACATGGCTCATGCCTTGTTCCCAGTCCCATCCCACCTCTAATGAATACGGCATTGAGCCATAGGTAAAAAATAATAAGAAATTGCCTCAATTGTATCTATATTGTTGTGGTTTCCCATTGCGTTCTGCCCCATGCCATTGATCTCTTCTGATTCATGCACTTTTATGATCAGTTTCCAACTCCAAAAAGTGAGTAACGTGGACCACTTCTCTCTCTCCTCCACCCTCCTTTCAGGAAGCCATTGGCAAACAGAGGGTGACTCCTTATACTGGGAATCATTGTCACCAGAGCCTTATCCATGAAAATGGGAAGCACCACGTGAAGGAAAGTTTGACATTTGCATACCTGCCAACTTTTACGGTTTTTCCGTAAAATTTACGGAAAAGGACTGTATTTTACGGTTTTACGGATGTGCTGTGTTATTTTACGGATTTCGATCGCTTAGGTCTGATCTTAATTGGAACAATGTTATTGCGGTTTTTATGGACAATTGTGGCAGGTTTTACTATTTATTTCATTGTTTTAAGTGCTCTTAGATGTGCGTTAAGGCTTCTTTCATTTGACTAATAAATTAAACCACGATATTCTAATTTTATTGTAGTCAATAATTAATCGATCTCTCTCTCTGATTTTACATCGATACTTTTTTGAAAGTCGAATCAGCAATCGTTTGAATATCGTTTTCGTATACTTTCGAGTTCCCAACAGTCCCGTGTGCATTGTTTGGTTGGTTGATTGTGACTTTGTGTAAACGGTGTAATCATGAGTAACGCTAAGAAGCAATATTTCCAGACATTCAGGGAAGTATATTCCATAGAGTTTCGTGTATAATAAAGTCAAGAAAAGGTGTAAAATTTGCGTTTTGTACAGTGTGTGGTTGTGATATAAATATAGCACATAGTGGAAGAAATGATTTGGCATTTCACATTAAGTGTAGTAAACACATTGCGTGTTTAAAATCAAAAGAAAAGAATCACAAAATCAATACGTTTTTCGAAAAATCAGGAAATTATGATTTGGATGCGATTACAGCGGAGTGTTTGTTCACTTCGTTTTTGGTGGAACGTGTTTTCAGTATGGTTAAGAAGAATAGAACACAGTTTAGATCATCCCTCTCAAATGAAATCCTAGAGACTGTTTCCATACTGAAGACCACCAATTCTGGTCCTTGTTATACAAACAGTTTTTCTCCAGACTTTCTTAAGAAAGCCAAGATTGCCACTGCTTCATATTTGAAGTCTGATTGAAAGTACGCATATTATGTATATCAAACAGTGTAAATAGGTTCAGTGCTAAGTGAAACAGGATATATATTGTCTCATCTGAGTTTTAGTTTCAAGTTTGCTTTAAAAAAAAAAAAAAAAAAAAAAAAAAAAAGAAGAAGAAGAAAACTTCAAAGATTGTCTTGTAATTAGTGTTTGCCAACAATTAATATGAAGTAAGTAGACATGATTTCAGTTTAATGTGACATTATTTTGGTTTAATATGCTGTTTATACAAATTTCTGGATGTTTAGTTAATTGTCGATAAAAAAATTTGTGGTCCACATTCTTTACGGAAACACTGTATTGGGGAACCAGGGTTTTTACGGAAACCCGATTTTGGAAGTTGGCAGGTATGCATTTGGTTAGACGGTGCAAATCTAGTCTTTCCCAAACCCTGTCCTATCATTTTGAAATTGTTGCGGATATTATTCTCAGGCAGTACCATTTGAGAAATGGTGCACATTGTAAAAAAGCTGCATCTTTTAAATAATTCCTCACTAAAGTTGCCATATGTGCCAATATCCAGTGTTTGCCAGTGGTGATTTGTAAATACATCCTTGTAACATCTTCAAATTGCCCTGTCCTCAAACCATTTTGTTGATTCAGTCTTTATCTGCAATTTACAAGTTTTGTGAGGAAAGTCAATTTTTTTGATTGCTACTTAACTGATGTTCTGTCATTCAGGTAGTGGTGAGCATTGTGCTCAGTCGGAGGCCCCTTGCAAGTCTGTGTGGAACAGGAATTGCTGGTAAATCTTGATTTTGGTCAAATATGGTATTCAAAACTAATGTTTGATCCCAGTCTGAACTTTTGAAATATGTGGTTTTGTGTTTTTCTTTTTATATTTATTACATTGCTTCGTGTGTAGGTATTGAAATATTTCTATACGCTTACTGTAGAAAAAAACTTTGATTTTGACGAGGGATTTTTTTTTTCTGATTGTTTTCAAGTTATTATTTTTATTAATTTTGGGTTGATACAATTTAATAAAAAGTGGAATGGAAAGAATATGAGTGGGAATATCGCATCACTTTGAAATTAGCAATGTTGCTTATATCAAAATACACTTTACCATAATTTTAGGGTTGAGAAAAATGGAAAATTTGTTTTTGGTTTATTTATGTTTATTTCTGATGCACAGTCTTCTAGTGCCATAGTGTTATTTATTTTGTATGACAAAAAATAATTTTCATATTTGTACATATGAAATTGTGAAAAAGTAATGTTATCAACAATTTTCAGGAGACAAGCCATGCTGTGTGTGTTGGCTGAAAATTGTGATGAACCCATGTACAAGAAGCTTGTACAAGCCCTATGTAATGAGCACCAAATTCCTCTTATTAAAGTAGACAATAATAAGAAACTTGGAGAATGGGCAGGTCTGTGCAAGATTGATAGCTCAGGAAAAGCGAGAAAGGTTGTAGGCTGCTCATGTGTTGTGGTCAAGGTGAGCAGTTAGATAAGATACATAATGTTAAAATTAGTTTTGGAATTTTTTTATATTAATTACCCTTGTTTAATCGTGTAACAGAGCAAAATACGAATGCTTTCTATTACTAATGATGAGCTGAAGGCGGCTCCCTCTTCTGAGGAGTTACCCAAATAAAATTATAATATGCTGAGTGATGCCTTTCTGATGTTCCCTTCTGTTTATTAAAAACTATCTCCAAGGGTTAAAGGAGCTAACTACATATTTCTTGTTTTAGGACTATGGTGAAGAAACACAAGCATTTGATGTCCTCAGAGAGTACCTGAAACAAACGAGGGAACACTGAATTTTGTATTAAATGATGTATTAAATAAAAAATCAAAATGTTTTATTTCTTTACTTACTAACTTTTAACATATGATTGATGGCTGATAGCAGCCAGCAATGGTGAAGCAAGAACCCTGTAGAAAAACTAGATAATTAAATTATAAAAGTAAACAAACACAAGGCTTGGCTTGCAGAACTCCAAATAAAAGGCAAACAAGTCATCACTACATCAAACTACGCTATGTATGTACTTTGTTCACAGTATCTCTAAAATAATTGATCAAATATAGCTTTCGGAACTGATAAAAAAATTTATTAACCCTAACAATGAATGTATGGAAAATCTTGTGGTAATCTCATGAATACACCAAATTAGAAGATGGCATTAAAATTAAACACTTTACAGTTAATTGATGAAAATAAATGGAAGCGTACACTTTGCACGACAAATGCTTTATCACTGCATTGAGAGAAAAGATAAAACACATACTTCTTTTACACGCCGCTGAATATAAAAAACTAATTTGAACTATACATGTAGAGTGTAAGCAAACTTCTATAACAAATTAATTAAAAATTCATTGTTTTGGCTTCATTCCTAAAATGAGCTGCTGAAACAACTGACGGGCAGAGTTGGGACGGTGAAGGTTAAAGCTATTACTACAGTTCACTCATGTCTATAGATCTTGACCATGAGTTACTAAGGGTAGATTTCTGTGTTACTAAAAACAATCAAGTTGTTGGCTGCTTACCACAGTGGAAGAATGAGTGATAAAGCCTAGGCTCTTTGAGAGAGACGTACACACAGTGAGAGTAGAATGGTCATTATAGGTGGGATTTAACTTTACCCATTATCAACTGGGTAGGTAATAAGATTAACAATACACAGGAATAGATTTGCACGGATGCTTTATGCAAGTCATAAAGCAGAACACAAGGGAACAAAAGATGTTGGATATCTTCGTAATAAAGTCCGTTGATTACCTTGTGGGGTCTCAAGTAATAAGTGATACTGAGGTAGTTCTGAGAGATATTGGAAGATTCAGTAAGCCATTGCCGAATTTGAAGGAGGAAATACTACAACTACAGAAAGGCAGATTTTGGAATTGAGTGATTTCAGGGAAAGTTTCAGAAAATGGAAGGATGGCACAAGTACAGGGGAGCCAAAAGTGGAAAGGGGCAAGGAGACAGAAAAATTTGTGAAGGAATATTTATTCCAAAACTGAAGTACAGAATCTGATTTTTTTTTTATAGTTTGTGTCCCCCCCCCCTCTTTCAATTTTGGCCAGTGGTTTACTGATTCCTCCAATATCCCGTAGAACTGCTTGATTATAACTTACTGCTTCAGTTACTATAATGGGGAGGTGAGACAGTTACAGAGGTTGCTGAGAATTGAACACAAGAGTTAAGAGACAGCAAGGTAGTAGGGAATTCTTGAAACAACTAAATAATTATTTGATTTAGTGATACCATTATGGACTACAATCAGGATTTTTTTTTATTTGTCCTCAGTCTTTCAACTGGTTTGATGCAAACCTCCAACCCTTCCTATCTTCTGCTAACGTCTTCATCTCTACATACCCCTTACAACTCACGTCATCGATTATCAGTTTCATTTATTCTAATCTCTTGTCTTCCTCTACAGTTCTTACCTTCGACCATACCCTCTACTAGCAAATTAATCAATACAGCATGTCTCAAATTATGACCTACCAGCCTGTATCTTCTTTCTGTAAACTTCTTCCACAAGCTTCTTTCCTCACCCATTATTTCCAAAACTCGTTCAATTCGTACTTTGTGTCCATTTAATTTCAGCATTCTTCTGTAGCATATAACAGTGGCTATATTATTCTCTCCAACCTTACCAGGCAAGCCAGGTTATAAACTGCTGATGATTCATTTTATTTAATTCGGCAGTTATTGCATATTAATGTAATGCCTTTAAGTGAAAATAATATTTGTTAAACCAAGAAAAACCACACATATAAGGAACACCAACAACATTAGACGTTTATTCAAATTCATAATCCAAAATAACAAAACCGCTCGCAAGCTTAACATAGTCGTTGCTCTCTTTTGTCTTACTGCGATTACCTACATCTCTCATACTAATTATATTATTCTTTGGCAGCGCCCGCTGACCAAAGATAATTGTCACTTAATGTCAACACTTAGAATCTAGTCTTAGCGTATATGCTACACCTGCCCCCACTTCGAGGCAGATTAATGAATTTAGCACAATTTTTAATTTGCCGAGAAGTTATTGAACTACACAATTGATGACAAAATTTTCTCCTTGAATACAATGTCCAACAGTTCTTCTCAAATTTAGTTTGCAATGGCACACTATGCTAATAATTTCGATTAAAAAGCCAAAGTATTTTCACAGTTTACATCAGTTCACTATTTAAATTTTTGCTTGTCACCAAATCTGGCATCATATGCACTATATAGCGTCCAATTCTATTATTGTTCGTTCGCCCTGACACGTACACTCAGTTCAGATTAAACATGCTCAAATTTCAATCTTAACCATTACATTTATCATGCTACTTTTTTCATCACAACAAGGCGTTAACAATAAAATTACATATTACTATAAACTATTGGATTTCTTTTGATATTTCTTTTATAATACTATTCTGTTTTAAGATCGATATTACTTTGTCAATTACTTAACATTTTATCTTTTTAGTCCTTTGTTCTATACAATTTTCAATCAACCACATTTCTTAATCCTAGTATTTTATTAGATTTGGGATAAGCAATCATATAGGTGCTCGCGTTTGGCTTAACAACAATCTTAAAAGTTCCATGATAGACTTTGAAGAATTTTTTAATCTTTGAATTTATTTCGCAAGACTTTTGTCTAGTTTTTACCAAAAACAAATCTCCGAAAACGACTCGATAATGGAAATACTTGCCCCCGATAAGCTTCTTGCATACACGTAGTTCTACCGTAGCTTTTTTCTTCCGCCTCTTCCAATTCCTTTCTGCAGCTTTTATATATTCTTCCAGTCCTTCATGTAATTTCTTTCTTGTTTTCCAGTTTTCCTTTTCATGAGACCATTCAACTACTTCTCTTGTACTTATATCAGGTGGGTCCTCTTTTATCAAATATTTTGAAGCAATTCGGTGTCGGCCGTCATCGATTGTGTCCTGAAACAATACTTCCATCGATCCCTTCTCATCTTTCCTGTCAAAAGAAACATATGTAGCGGCTTCTGTATTACCGTGCCGGAAAAATACATTCGTTCTTTTATTGCTACCTGGACCTGGTACAATATTCTTTTCTTCGGTTCCCATCTGCAATACATTTTCATCTTCTTCTTCGTCATAACTCCTTATAAAAAACATTCTTATTTCACTTTCATCATTTTCTTCATATTCATTCTCACTACTTCTGCATTCGTAATCTTCTCCATAGATGCCAGGAACATTTTCAATTTCTTCACTTTCGTTAATACTTAACGGTAGCTCGCTATCATTATCTGCTAATTCTTCTTCCTCGAATGTCTCTTTTAACGACTCTTTTCGTGCTTCTGCTATACTCATTTTTTCTTCAACAGCTTCTACATAACTTCGTACTTGGCCTTCCAAAATTTTTTCCATTTTATTTTCCACATTTTTCTGACTTTCTCCTATTTTTTTATTAATGACACTTCTACAGTTTCAACAATAGTTTTCTCCTTTTCTTCCATATAGTGATCCATTAAAACAACGACATCTTGCTCCATAACTTTCTTGATTTCAATGGTATCTTCCCTCATTGTTTTCAGTTCTTTTTCTGACTCCTTCTCCATCTTCAAATTTCTTCCAGACACACTTACTATCAATTCTTCTGTCCTTTTAATATGCTGATTAATACAATCCGTAATCCTTTTCTCAGATTCTTGACTACTCTGTACAACTTGCGTGATTTTTTCATTAATTATCCCGATGTCTTGTCTGGTTTTTTCTAGGCTCTGTTCAAATCCTTGTCTGGTTTTTTTCTAGGCTCTGTTCAAATCCTTGTCTGGTTTTTTCTTGGCTCTCTTCAAATCTTCGGATGTCTTGTCTGGTTTTTTCTTGACTCTGTTCAAATCCTTGTCTGGTTTTTTCTTGACTCTGTTCAAATCCTCGGATGGCATTTAATATCAATTCAAGATCCGTACTCTTTAAGTCTGTACTCTTTTCGGCACTCATTCTAGCAAGTTTTATACAATTATTATATATAATTCATATATTACAAGCAACAACAAAAGTTTTACTACTCAGGACATCCAATCCCCACAGGAAAAATCACTGCTTCATATTTAACTTCTGTACTACACACTACTCACTCCTTATCAAAATAATAAATGATTTACTAATGAAGAAAGACATTCTCAATAACAATTACTGCTTCAGTTTCAAGTTCTTTACTATACGTCATTCACTCAGTGTTCAAATTTTAATTACTTTTCTTTTCTTTTTTTATATGACTGATGATTACTTTCACCTCAGAACTTATAAATGGAATGTTCTCTACTTGCCGCGCTGCGTAGAATGAAAATCTGGAACTCACCGCTGCCACTGCGTCATCAGAAGTCCATTCGTTTAGGGTGCTATGCTCATTGGTAGTGATTAACACCCATAAATTCTGGTCCAGGGTCGCCAAATATAACAGGGCTATATTATCTCTCCAACCTTACCAGGCAAGCCAGGTTATAAACTGCTGATGATTCATTTTATTTAATTCGGCAGTTATTGCATATTAATGTAATGCCTTTAAGTGAAAATAATATTTGTTAAACCAAGAAAAACCACACATATAAGGAACACCAACAACATTAGACGTTTATTCAAATTCATAATCCAAAATAACAAAACCGCTCGCAAGCTTAACATAGTCGTTGCTCTCTTTTGTCTTACTGCGATTACCTGCATCTCTCATACTAATTATATTATTCTTTGGTCAGCGCCCGCTGCCAAAGATAATTGTCACTTAATGTCAACACTTAGAATCTAGTCTTAGCGTATATGCTACAAGCATCACATTTAAAATGCTTCAATTTTCCTTCTTTCTGGTATTAATGAAGTCCATGCTTTGCTGCCATAAAGTGCTATGCTCCACACAGTTTTAAAAAGCCCTAGGTCAATTTTCATGTAGGTTTTTTTTAGTGCTATGCTTTTTAAAATCATTCCTGCTTTGGCCATCAGTAGTAATCTTGTTTCCCAAGTTGCAGAATTCACTTCTATTGCATCTGATCCTATTTTTGTATTTAATCTACTGAGGTTAGTATCATTTCTGCTACATTTCATCACTTTTGCACCGAGCGTGATGGGTGAACGGTTAACGTACTGGCCTCACATTCGGGAGGATGCCTGTTGGAATCCCCATCTGGGCGTCCAGATTTGGGTTTTCCATGGTTTCCCCAAATCACTCCAGGCGAATGCTGGGATGCTTCCTTCAAAAAGGCCATGGCCGAATTCTTACCCGTGCCTTATCCCCAGTCCCATCCCGCCTCTAATCACCTTAGCTGTCGACGAGGCGTAAAAAAAATCTCTTTTGTCTTGCTTTGATTTATATTCAGTCCAAAATCTTCCTTCAGTATTTTGTTCATGCCATTCAGTAACTTCTGGGTATCCTCAGCCTATTCTGCTAACAAGACAACGTCATTAGCAAATTGAAGCATACTGATTTTTTTCTCCTTGAACAAGTCAGAATTTTTCTTTTACTTCCTTCATTGCTTCCTCTACATACATAAGTTGAATATTAACAGGGATAGACTACAACTTTGTCTCTCACCCTTTTTAACTGATGCATGTCTGTCATGATTCTTTACTTTTATCATAGCCACCTAATTCTTATATAGTTTATAAAGTATTCTCCTATCTCAATATTTTAGGCCTGACATTATCAAAAGCAAAAGTATATATAGTTTATCCACCATTCAAGTATTAATCTTAATGCCAGAATTGCTTCTCTTGTAATGCAGTTTTTCCTAAACCCAAACTGATCATCATCCATCTCTTCTACCCTTTCCATTCTTCTGTATATTATTCTGGTCATTAATTTTGAAGCCTGTGATGTTAGACTAATGGTGTGGTAATTCTCACATTTCTCGGCTTATGCTTTCTTTGGAAGTGTGAAGATCTTTTTTTAAAATCAGTTGGAATTTCTCCCATTTCATAACTTTTCGATATCAGTTTGAATAATCTTTTGATTCCTTCTTCTCCTAGGTATTTAAGATGATCTGCAGGGATCTCATCAATTCCAACTGCCTTATTTGCTTTCAAGTCATTCAGGAGTCTATCAAATTCTTTCCTCAAAACAGGATCTCCTAAGTTTTCAATGTTGACATCGCCTTCCTTTTCCATTATGCTGTTGTTCAATTCGTCCCCATCGGCAGTTTCTTAGCGTATTCCTTCCAATGGTTAGCTCTATCGTTTGGGCTTAAGAGGTTTTTTTATTTCTCCAAAATTTTGTTTGATCTTCCTGTAAGCAACATCTACTTTACCTATGACCATTTCCTTTTCTACTTCTTTACATTTTTCTTCTAGCCATTTTTCTTTTGCTTTCTTGCATTTCCTGTATATTTTATTTCTAAATTGCCTTTATTGCTCTCTTACTGCTTCATCCTGAGCATTTTTGTGTCTTCTCCTCTGATCCATCAGCTCCAAAATTTCTTCCGTGATCAAAGTTTTTCGGCCTAATGTTTCTTTACCAGCTTTCATTATTTCTCTATTCAATGCATTCCATTCAACCTCGGTTGAGCTCCTTTCAGAATTACTTCTTATACCTATTTCTCATTGTTTATTAACTTCCAGTCTGTTCTGCTTATATTGCTTCCTTATTTGCTTGAATTTATCCTGCACTTCATTACTATCAAATTATGGCCAGAGTCTGTCTGCAGTCTAGAACTTGATTCCTGAGTCTTTGTTTGACCACGATATAATCTAGCTGAAATCTGCCTGTATCCCCTGGATGTTCCCAGGTGTATGCCATTCTTGTATGGTTCTTGAACAGTGTGTTTACCACAACTATCTTCACAAAATTCAACAACCTGCTTCCTCACACATTTCTTTCTCCTAGACCAAAACTTCCTATAGTAGTCCCCTCTTTTCCTTCTCCCTCTATCGCATTCCAATCATCCATGATTATTAAATTTTTCCTCCCACTTCATATTTTCCAATTTCGACATATATTTTCTCTATTTCTTCATCATCTTCCTGTGACTTTGGCATATACACTTGTAGTAACGTGGTTGGGGCGGGCTTAGTTTCTAACCTCATCAAAATAATTCTTTCACTAAACTGTTCATCATAACTCGCCCGTTTCCCTACTCTTATTCATTACAAAACCTTCACCAGTAACTCCACTTCTCGTATTATAATCGTTGATCTCTTATTTCTATTCGAATTTCTATGTACATCTTCTCAGAACGTCTCATACTTCTATTTACTGTTCTCGTATTTCTAATCAGTGATCTCATATTTTTTATTTATTTTACCTTGTCATCGTAGTGAAAATATCTGCTTAATTATTTATTGTAGTTTCTTCTAAAGCTTTATTTCCTTTGCTATGAGAAAATAAGAAACACAATTTCCGTTCCACATCATCCAGCTTCGCCAAATAAATAATAATCTAATGTGAATTAATTCCCTTTTTATTATAATTCTATAACATCCTTAATCATCTGAATATGTACAGGTTATTTTCCACAGTAACTCAAAATTCAAAGCGAACACGACACGGCCTTCACCAAGCTTGTCTAGTCTTGATCTATCCTCGTCTGTTTATATAAACGTTTCCTTAGTTACCCATTTCACAGAGTAATTATTATAGTAGCCTGTTATACTACACACTGACAACTTTTGTGTTACTAATTCTGTGTTCCCCAGACCAGAAATCCTGTGAATCCTTCCACTAATCCCAACGACATCTAACTTCAGTCGTTTCATCTCCCTTTTAAGTTTTCTAACCTACCTGCCCTATTCAGAGTTATAACATTCCACACTCCGACTCGTAGAATGTTTCTATCCATTCTGATGACTCCTCCCCGGGTAGTCCCCACCTGGAGATCTGATTGGGGGACTATTTTACCCAGGAAGAAGCAATCATGATATATGTAATTTGAGAGGATTACATGTCCTCGGGATACCCTATGGGTCTTTAATGCAGTGGTTTCCCCATTGCCTTCTGCAGATTGTGGAATAGGAGGGTGTAAATCTGAGAACAAGATTATCCACAATTTGAAATGAGCATCCTTTAGATGTAAAGAAAGCTAAAACAAAAAGCATTAAAGATAGCAGGATGCAATATTGTACATTGCGAAACATTATTTAAATAGAATGTGCATACTTGCTGCTTACCTGATGACTGGAAAGTTGTACTGGTCCAAAAAAGAAGTGACAAATAGGGTTGAAAATTACAGGCCAATTAGTTAAATTAATAATTGAGATGCAACCACATCAGAAAAGTCTTGAGGGTTGTAAGTTGTTTTCAATTCGATAACATGGCTTTAGGCAAGGATAGTTATATCGATCTCAGTAAGCGATATGCAATTTATTTCAGATGAAATGAACTAGGCAGACCGAATTGATAGTGTAAAGCTAGATCTGTCAAAGGCTTTTTACAGTGAGCTGTTAAATGGTGCTAAATAAGGTAAAAAGCTATTGGAGTGGGTGAAAAAAGATTTGATTTGTAGAATTTTTAAAAGATAGAAAAAAAAGTTATGGCAGGAAATGTGGTGTCAAAAGTGGAAGTGCCTCACAGTAGCATGTTGAGACAATTGCTGTTTATCATTCTAATGAATGAGTGTTGATTGTTTAATATCAGAAGTTAGATTTTATGCAGATGTGGTGGTATATAATTGAACCAAAATGGTAGAAGATTGAACAGTTGCAAGATGATCTGGAGAGGATATCTAGCTGGTATGGAAATAAATGCAAAGAAGTTGGCTTACTAGGTACACAGATAAAAAACTAAAGAATGATTATGTGGTGGGGGAAAGAATTGATTCTTGAAGAATTGAAATGTAAATACCTTGACATAACATTTGATAACAAACTTAACTGGCAGGACACTTTGGACAGGTAGTAGGAAAAGATTTGAAAATATTTCATTTGTTGCAGAAAGTTATAAGGCGATGTACCAGAGAAGTTAGGGAATATGGTTAAAAAACCTTAGATCATTGCTTGAATATTGTAGTGTAGTATGGGATTTACATTTTGGGTATCAAATACTGGAGTTGGAAGATTTGTCTCTCGAAATTATCGCAGAACACAATCAGTAATTGATGTGATGGAGCTGAACAGGGATTCATTGGAAGACTGGAGGCGAATAAAGTGTCACGGGGGTGTACATTGATGATTAGGTGTGGAAAGATATTGGTGGAAGAATTATTAGAGGTGCATGGAAGGGTAAAAATAACCATGTCCACAAACCTGGCACTCTATTTCAAGTGTAAGGGGGTGGGAAAATTTCTTTCCTATGTAAGGGCCGGTCTACACGTCTTGACGAACGTTTTACTTGATCAGGCAAAACGTATCAGACAAAACAATGTGTATGGACAGCAAAACGGACGTTTTACCTGAACTGAATGAAGACGGACGACTTCCAGAAAACGGATCGGCGGGAACTTTGTTTTCCGTCTTGACTGACGACTTGCAGCATTGTTGTGTCTTGACTGATGTTTTCCCTTCAGTTTTTAATCATCTCTTGCGTTTGTAGAGCTAAAATAACTATTATTTTGGTTTTCTTTTCGAAAACATTTTACACGGTGGTCTTTTAGAATCTAGGGCAGTGATTTCTTTACGGAATTGAGTTATATCTTAGTTATCCCTGTAAACGGCAAGTTAAAGTCAAATGGCTACAGCGATGGGGACAAAAAAATTAAGCATATGCTTTGGTTGATAAATATAAGCAAGTGTATCTTGGAGATACAAAGGAAGCGGATATGAAAGAAATAATCAATTCTTTTCGTTTAGTGTTTCTTAAAAGTTAAGCAATCTGCTTTTCTGTGGAATTTCGACCTTCTTTTATTCTTAAACTATAAAGATACACCAAGAGAAACAATTATCAATACAGAGAATGATTCAGAAGTTGAAGTAAGTCGTTGACCGCTGCAAATTAACAGAAATGTACATATAAAAATAAAATAGGTTTATTTAATAGCAAGTAGTGCTAAATAGAAATGAAAGAAATAATTATCTTAAAAATTATTTTATTTTATCAAATTCTCCTAAAAGAGTTACAGCGTTGTCCTGCCAATGTCATGATCCTTGGTTATTAAAGTACATCTTGAATGTATTCCCTACACGTTTCGCTTCTTCAAGAACAAGTCCACGTCTTCTTAGTTGAATGTTGTGTATATTTCCTGGTTTCATCATTTCATATATAAATCGACAAGATTCTAGTATAAGGCGTCTAAGAGATTGTTACGACATTACATCTGTGAACTCGAGGTGTTGAGATAGTTTTGACATTACAGTTGTGAACTCTAGATCTTCGTAGTTTCTACTTGTTACTAGAAATCATAGAACAGCAGTCAGTCCCTCAAGGGGTGAGATTCTCCCTGTCACAGCAGCCTTAATTTTTAGATTATTTCAAATAAGGATCCGTAACTATTCGTAAATAATTACGCCAGTATTCAGGTTCATGATTATATGAAAGAACCTTTTCCTCTTTAGCAACCAACTTCTAGACCATTCTTACTTTTTAATCTCATTAGACATAGTGAAATAACCACTAAAAGTAATGCTTCGCTCATGGTTTCAGTGGAACTGACTTTAAGACGGAAGTTAAAAACGTTTTTGGTCAGTTTTACCTGACGTCTTGCCTGATCAAGTAAAACGTCAGTCAAGACGTTACGTGTAGACCGGGCCTAAGAGGTTAGAAATTAGAATAAATTACCAAAGGAAATTATTATTAATTTCAAATTTAAACTGTTTAGAATTTTTGATAAATTATCAAAGACTAAAAGTAAAGGGGAAAATGGGAGTGTAGGAAAATTGCAACAGGCATAGGCACTCCATTGAGGTTAAATTCAATCCTTCCATAATACCACAGTCATAAAATTGTATGTAAAGGTGAACATAATATTTAACATCAATTTGTTAAATTGAATGTTTGCTCATATGGTTCTAAAGATTTCTGTGTAGCCTAGGCAGACTTGTCGTAATACACGTTACGAAAGGTCGTATAATAAGAGTACAGTAGAACTCCAATTATCGGAACTCCGATTATCCGAAGCGCTTTTTTAACTAAGATGGAAACGTACTGCGAAAAGGCTTCCCCTCTTTTATAGAAACCAACCCAAAGTTCTTATGACTGCAGCTTTGTTTACCGAGTGGTACGGCGAAATTTTCATCCGTGAAGTGGAAAAGCACCAAAAATCTCTTGGATTTATAAGCGAGTAAGTAGTCCCAGGGTTTCTACCCAAAAATATCAATCCACATCCTGTCTTGCACAGTCAACTTTCTTGATTGACCATTCAAAAAAATCCTATTGACCTGAAATTTTGACAATAATTTTATAAAAATTTCGTAACTTTAATAGTTTGGACTTAAAAAATGGTTTTTTGTTCAACTCTAAAAATGTTTCTAACTTCCACAATTTTACAGCTACGAAGCTGAACTAACTTTTAGCTAGCTTCTAATTTACTGCTCTTTTGTTTGGTACTAAAATCACATTGTTTACTATTTTCTAACAGGCTGAACTGAAATTATCATCATCTCAAACTGTATATATCTGACTGACTTCTTAAACGATTCTATGTATATAATTTGGAAGTTGCTCTCTGATTTCTTTGATTTATTATAAATTTTGTAAAATCCTCTACTTTAATGCTGCCTATCCTAGGCATCTTGCAATTGCATCATTCCCGCCAACATCCTACAAAAATTTACTTTCTCTCATCTTGATCCAACGACTTCATGAATTTAAATAAATATTACTGAAAACTGTTTATATTGAATTATATTTCGTTTTGAATATAGTTTTCTCAACTGAATTTATTTATCCTCTAAACTGGTTATTTTGACCTTTACCCATGTGTTGAAAGTTTTAAAAATTTGCTAAAAAATCAAACTTTAGTGATCCTTTCGATTAAGCCAAAATTATGCTTCTTTCCTAAACTGACTTTCTATCTTTCAAATTATGACTTCTAGAATTTTAAATGCATAACTGCATCTTAACTTTACATACTGGCTTCTAATTTTTTCAAACCTTTTAGTAGGATTTTCTGGCTACAAGATTTTTATCCTCATTTTACTAGTTATAATTCCAAAAGTCTCTAGAAATGTTTACTTTTGCGAAATATTCTAAAACCAAATACCAGATATGCTAATATTCTTTTCTGACTTTCTATAACTGTCTAACCTGATTTGTATCTAGAATTATCTAAGTAAATGACTTTAAACTGATGTGCAATGCTGTTTAATTAAGCCCACTGTTCTGTGAATAAATTTTGCTACACACTTAGTGAAATTTTAGGTTACGGTTTACGTAACAGGTGGTGTAAAAGTAGGAGAAATTTTAATTTTAGTGAAATATAGATTAGATTTTTAATCACGGTTATTGTGTAATAATAATAATAATAAAAAGGAAATGTGTGGTGCTTCAGTCCATATTCAAAGCAAAGTAGTGGCTATAGTGGCAATATACAGAGCAACTTAGGACTCTTTGAATTATTCCATAAACACCTATGTGGGATGCTAGAATCTGTGTACAGTAGGGATGACTATGTAATCCTAATGGGGCATTTGAATATTTATGTATTAAAGAGCAATAGGATTACAAAAGCACTTGGAGACATTTGTAGTTATTTTGCACATAAGATTTGTATAAACATTCCTAAAGAGGAAACTGGTACTTCTAAAACATCAGTAGATAATGTGATAATTAACTACCAGAGGATGAATATACAACAAAGATATTACACTCATCAAAATCATATCATTATGCTCAAGAAATTAGTATTAAAAATGAATTAGAAACTCTGGAAACTAGGCTACTTGAAGAATGCATGCCCTACACTAAACAAAATACTGAATTATTTAAGAAACCTTTAAGCAGAGAAACGGACTGAAACATTCAATTCCTACACAACGGCAGAAAATGTGGCTTATTCATAGGTGTAGTTAATTATTAAAGATACAACTTTTCCAATAAAAAAGGAATTAATACACAAAACAACAGAAGATGATATAGAATGCAAGTAACTTAAAATGGATTAGTAGCTCGTGTGGGAAAGGCTACATATGAATGAAGAAGTGTAAAAATGAGGTAAAATCGGACAACATTCATAGGATACTACACAGAAATGACAAACAATGAGCATTATGGGAAATTATTAATAGCGAGAGAGGAAAAGATCAGATTATGAAACAAGCTCAAATCATTGAGCAGATTGTGTATAATGAAGACACAGTAGATGATTCTAGACAAATTGCATGCAAATTAAATGAATATTACATAAAATTAGCAGAAAAACTGACCAGCAATCACAGTAACAAGTCAAACGGCAATGATTGCTCAAGCATTAAGGTGAATACAATTTAGTATTCCTAAATCCGAAAAAGAAATATGAAGTAATCAAAAATGAAACTGTCTACAGTAACTGATGAGATATCAAATATGTTTATAAAAGATGCAATAGTTATCTCATACAATATATGGTACACATAATAAATTATTTATTTATAAGTGGATTATTTCCACATTTGCTAAAGTTATACCCGTAATCAAGAAAGGGGATTGGTCAAAAGTAAATGAATATAGACCATTGACGCCAATCTCTACAATATCAAAATTTTTTGAGAAAGCAATGGAACAGCTGCTTATTGACCTTAACAAACACAACATAATTACAGGTGCTCAACATGGATTTAGGAAATACAGTTTTACAGAAACAGCAGTTACTACATTTTTTGATTTTATAAAAAAAATCTTTTGACGTAGGAGAGTACACAACAGTAGTACCTATAGATCTATAACAAGCCTTTGACACAGTCAAGCACCAAAGGCCACTCAACGAAGCTAGAAAAATAAGGAGTAAGGGTTATGCACGGTCAGCTTAGGGGGAGGTAAGCATGGCATAAGTATGCCATGGTGTCTAAGTAAAGGTGAAACATTAAAAAAAAAAACTCTTAAAAATGTATTATTTGTCTAAAAACCACATACCCCGGGCCTGAGAATTCTAGCGCCAGGCCTGGGCTAATGAATGGATAAGGCTGTATATGTTGAATAGAAAACAATTTACAAATATAAAAAGCAACACAACAAACATGTTCATTATAAAATCAGGAGTACCACAGGGCTTGTTTATGTGGCCTCAGTTGTTCATTCTGTATATAAATGATATCCTAACGTCAAAAGGAGAGAATGGCACAATAGTCCTCTATGTAGATGATCAATTGTGAAGATGTAAAACTATGGAATCTAGAGACAAACCTAGTTTTGTACTGTTAGAAACTAGCAACATGATTGGAAGATAATTTTCTTGTAATTAACCTAATATCTCAAACAAAAAGAAAAACATAAGTAGTGAGCAAATAAGTGATACAAAAACCAGCTAATTTGCTAGGGATTCAAATTGACTACATGAATTGGGAAAATCAGGTGAATTAATACTGTAAGAAACTAACCCCTATTGTATGATCAGCTGCCTCAGAGAATTCTACTCTTGGGATATTCTGATGGCCATGTATTTCTCTCTTTCTGAAAGCCAAGAGAGGTATAGTATAACAGCCTGGAGAAGACCCCCAGAGAGTAATATGATGAAAATATTAAAAATCATTATATAATTATAAGAAAAAAAGAATGGTTTCATGTAAAAAAATATTTTGTAGATTATAAGATCCTGACATATCCTTTTATATACCTACATGACTTCACTGCTTTTACTAACTAAGAATGTTGTTAGAAAGAATTAACACGTACAAGAGTAGGAAACATATAATAAAACCGATTTCAAATTACACGTAGGTAGGCCTCAATTTTTTAAAATTTAATTTAATTGTGATGGAGTGCACACTCTGGTGGCAATTTCCCTACACACCCATTTTCCCTCTCTTTCCGGCAACCACTTACCTTTGTCCTCTACAAATTTCAACTTTAAATTGTTTCAACTTTTTTGGTAAATTATTCATCAATTGTCTTGGTAACTTATTTCAATCTCCTACCCCCTCACCTATGAAAGAAAATCTTCCCACACACTTCTGCCAGAAATTGAGTGCCAGTTAGTGGTTATGGTCACCTCTTCCTTTCCCTCCATTACTTTTAATTCTTACACCAATATCTTTCCATGCCACATCAATATACACCTTGTACACTCCCACGACTCTGTTCACCCTCCTGTCTTTCAATGAATCCTCTTCCAGGCTCTTATCATAATGGTTAACGATTGTGTTCTGCGGTAATTTCCAGAGACAATTCGAACAGTCCTTCTTTGCATCACCCCATGTTCTGTATTTGATACCCAAAATGTGGGTCCCATACTACACCAACATATTCAAGCAATGGTCTGACCAAAGTTTTGTAACCCAATTCCTTTACTTCCCTTGTACATCCCATCATCACTCTCTCCAAGTGTAGGATTTGACACCTTTACCTACTAACTGTTCAATGTGTGCTGCCCAGTTGAGCTTGTTATCAAATGTTATGCCAAGATATTTACTTTTCAAGTCTTCAACTAGCAATCTTTGTCCACCTTATAATCATAATCAAGCTTTAGTTTTTTTTATCTGTGTATCATCTTTGCATTTATCTTCATCCCATGTTTACCAACCCAGCTAGATATCCTGTCTAGATCATTCTGCAGTTGTTCACACTCCTCTGCCGTTTTGATCCTTTTATATAGCATTATGCCATCCGCAGACAATCTTATTTTTAATAGTGAACCATCAACACAAGCATTCTTTAGCAGGGCCGGCGCTATGAATTTCGGGCCCGGGGTAAATGGGCGACCTTTTTTTTTTTAGCTCTACAAACTAGCTGGGCGACAGTAGGCGGATTCTTGGCTTTGAAGCCGGGGGCCCCTGCAGCCGGTGATTGGGCCCCCCTTCAGCCGGCGGGCCCGGGTATATTTGACCTGCTTACCCCCCTCCCCCCCTAATGCCGGCCCAGTTCTTTAGAATAATGAATAGCAATGGTCCCAATACGCCACCCTGTGGCACTCCCAGTTTTCTATAGATTTAAGATTAATTAGTAACTTGAGAGAATAATTCAAGCATAAGCTTGAAGAGTAATTACATGATAAAGCCTTCTACTCAATCAAATGATCATTTAAATGATGGAACAAGGGAAAGAATGGCATGAATGAAAACGGTTTGTATAATTATGTATGATTATTTAAATGGTGGAACAATAGAAAGATTGGGATGAATAAAAAATTGTTTGAATGTATAATTATATGTAAGAATTTAGACGACAAAGCCAGAAGATTGATAGAACAGATTTCAGACACAAAGCGTTAGTGGGGTTCATACGTAACAACTTGTCTTTAACTGTGATCTTTAATGTGGCCTACGGATATTCTGTCTCTCGGTCGCCATTCAGCTGATAACCTCAGCAGGAGAAGATAGGATTGAAATAATATTTACTGTAGACCTCCAAATAAATTTCAAACTGTGTTCTGAAAATAATTACATCACTCGGTGACCAGTCTACAACATCGAAACTTTTCCGAAAATAATTGCAGGTATGAACCGTGAAGCAAGCCTCAACCAACTCCGATGAACTCCTAACTATATTCAGTTACATCGAGAGCATGTCCACTCCTACACTATCACTTAAAAATAAATTAAGATGGCTGTTTAAACATGCAGCATTTCCAGTCTAGCTTCTTGTCTTCTCACCTAGCATTGCGCCAAACTGGCAGCGCTCCTGCCACAACTTCACCATAATAGTGCTTTCCAATGACTGACTCTACCAGACAGACAGACATATGTTTGAGCCTGAGCCCATATACCTTTGAAGTGCCAGGGCATTTCGCCCTCTAACTTTTGTCAGAATAGGAGTTTTCGGGCTGGTTATTTATGGAAGTCATGGTGTAATTTTTTTTTTTGTATGATGTTATTGTCAGACCCTATAGTTCCTGGTTAGTGTTATAACTGGTTGATTTTGTTCGTGTTGATATAAATTTTGTCCCAAGTCTTGGATAATTTGATGGTGTGAATAATGTGCTTTTTGAAAGAATTTGGTCGATTTGTCCTTTATGTAATCTGTGAGCCTTTGTATACCTAAGTTGTAGTGGATTTGTGTGTTTGACATGTATCGCGGGGCGTTAGTAATGATTCGTAAATATTATTCTGGACCACTGTTCCCAGGTCCCTATTTACAGGTGCTGGGTTGATTTTACAATATCTGGGGATTTTTTCCATCATGAAACCTTATCTTTGCTCTACTCTACCTGAAATTTTTGTTGGAGGTGGTCCATTGCCTAACATCAAAATCGATCTTTATGTTTGACCCTAGTGGTTTGGCTTAAAAAAATTTTAGTGGTGATACCTAAAATTCACTCTCACTTTCAGAGTATTTGAGCTATAGAGCTAAGTTTTAAAGTGAACTGCTAATTCTTCCCTATCTTTTGGTGTATAAACCAGCTTGTTTACCATCTTCTATCTTAGTGTAATCCAAAACTTAAAATTTCAATATCCTATGTCTCCCAAAGTATTGAAGGTACAATGCTAAAATATGTTTTAAATGTTTCAGAATGCAATTTCC